>CM028911.1:15453384-15843384 GCA_016801845.1 Polydactylus sextarius | reverse complement strand
CTTTTGTCCATTTATTTGTGTGTTTGTTTTTATTTTGTTTGTATGTTACATTGTGATTTTGTGACATAGAAACATATTAAAATGTTGCGTCAGTGTCAAGACAGGAAGTCTGAGTGTGTGTGTGTGTGTGTGTGTGTGTGTGTGTGTGTGTGTGTGTGTGTGTGTGTCCAACGCTGCCAAACCTCAGTGTCCTGAGCAGCTTCTCGACGCCACATGGTCGACGAAGACGCAGCGACACCTTCTCCCTCCGGCCTGAGACCTCTGTCCCTCCTCCCCTGCTGATTCATCCCATCCTCTTCTGTCTTGTCCTATTTATTTGTCCTGTCTTTTTCTAAAACACACACACATACACACACGAACACACACACACACACACTCCCATGCCTCCGTGCCTCAGGCTGTGGGGCAGCATTCTGGCTCTGTGTGGATTAATCTGCTCCCTGCCTGCAACCGAGCTGCCACCACTTTCTTTGGTCCCAGTACAAACACACAAACACACACTCTGACACACACACACACTCTGACACACACACACAGATACATATACATACCCACATGGACAGCTGCATCTGTATACGTTCACATTTTTGTTCCTTTTTTTGTGCGAAAACTCGACAGATACTTGGAGCTGCTCTGAATTTCATAAGCTACACAGTGTGTGTGTGTGTGTGTGTGTGTGTGTGTGTGAGAGAGAGAGTTTGAGTTAGTGTGTGTGTGTATAAGAGTGTGTATATGTGTGTGTGTCCCTCTTCAAGCTGCAGGGACTGAAACAACTAAACATCTCGTAGTTTCACTCTCAAAACTTTATGAATTTGATGAGGACGGATAAATATTCCATCTGCTGTGTGTGTGTGTGTGTGTGTGTGTGTGTGTGTGTGTGTGTGTGTGTGTGTGTGTGTGTGTGTGTGTGTGTGTGTGTGTGTCTGACAGTCTCCCAGCAGTCTAAGCCAGTGTTATCCCTCCAGCCGAACCAATCAATAGTATATCTGGCGCTGGCGGCGCCTCGTTCCCTCAGCTCTTCTCTGCAGCTGCCAACAGGGTGACCAGCTTAATGCACACACACACACACACACACACACACACACACACACACACACCATCTCCCTCATTCACTTGTACTCATGACTTCCATCCTCCTGCATCATTAGCAGTTTGTTGTTGGACTCAGTCAGTTAATGATCAGATCCTGCAGCTGTTTGAGGTTTTTTTTTTTCACCTGGAGACGAAACACGACTCGTCTTCACGTAGTTTTATTTTATTTACGTTGTTATCGACGAGTCGTCCGACTGTAACAGACGTGATCGATCACTGCTCCGTCATCAGGACTCGACTGGAGACTTTTATATATTAATTATGATGTTAATTCTGACTGAAGGTGTCTAGGTCTTTTCTCAGATTGAAGTTTCATTTTCTCTGGTTTTGCAGCCGATTTTCTAAAAAGTTGATGTTTATAAAAAATAAAATAAAATAAAAATGTTCGTAGAAAACACTCGTCTCCTCCGTCTAATGATCCACCTGCTGAGCTGCAATCTGGGATGTCGTTCTCTGAGATTATTGATCGATCAGATCAGTGGGCGACGCTGTTACGTTTATTGATCTTTGATCTGCAACATGAGCTGCTCCGTCAGGTTCAACGTGAAGGAACGAGGAAGAATTTAACAGGAAACATTTCAGATGTTTATAGTTTGTTAGCGAACGACATGTTACTGTCGTCATTATTATTTGTATTTTTATTTTTATTTTTATTGGTGAGATGAACATATGTTGTTCTGGCTTCGCTCCAGCTCCTCCTGTCTGTCACACACACACACACACACACACACACACGTTAATAAGCTTATTACATTAATGAGCTTCAACAGTTCTGAAATATCTGTGTCTTCATCCTTGTTGATGAAGGAACGAGACACGATGTGACGATGAGGACGAAGTCCAACTCTGATTGGACGATACCGGAGGTCGTGGAGGTCGTGACCTGCGTCCTTTGTCTCTCTCTGAAGAGCTGACATCCCATAATATTCACCTCCGTTTCTCTTTGTCTTCAGACGGAGGATGAACCTTGTTATCTGTGCAGCTGCTTCTCTTTATTTCAGGAAACTTTTACCGTTTTACTCTTTTTATTTTATTTTATTTTATTTTATTCGTCCTCGAAGCAAAACGACATATTGATTCTCTGTGTCATCAGTCGACACCTTTGGCGTCCATATTGTCACATAAAAGCAGGATAAAAGCAGATGTCCAATAAAATAAATGGTCCCAATTAAAAAAAAAACTAAACACCAACAACGGGTGTGTGTGTGTGTTTGGTCGTCAGGTGTTGGAGGACAACGACTACGGCCGGGCGGTGGACTGGTGGGGTTTGGGTGTGGTGACGTATGAGATGATGTGCGGTCGTCTGCCGTTTTACAACCAAGACCACGAGAAACTGTTCGAGCTCATCCTCATGGAGGACATCAAGTTCCCTCGGACGCTGTCGGCCGACGCCAAGTCGCTGCTGTCGGGGCTTTTGATCAAAGACCCAAACAAACGGTGAGTGTTTCAACTCCAGGATTTAAGACCTTTCTCCAGATCGAGGCCTGATTTGTCTCATTTCACTGCAGGTTTTCTAGAAAAGTTGCAATTTCAAGTTGAAAGTTGCACTGATTTTTTTCCCCTTTTAACTCCGGGGTCACTAGACTTTTAATGAAATTTGATGTTTTCAGGTTCAAAACAAATTGATAAAGGTTCCTCATCATGCACATCAGGCTCATAAAACCATGAGGCTTCTTACAGGATTTGAAGTGACTCCAAAAAAAAATGTGGAAAAGTTTGATCCTGACGGTCAAGACGAGCAAAGCGTCAGACGTCGGCCTCAAACGTTCAGAGAAAATCATGAGTATTTGTTAAATGTGATGATTAACTGAAGTTAATGACGACATTCATAAAAAAAACTGGAAAATATGTTGATACATTATGTCTCTATTGTCTTTAAAACAGCGTTTTGTTGAAGCAGGTGGAGCAGAAAGTTAAGGGCTGAAACGTTGCAACTTTGCAAAAGTTGCAGCGTTTTAGATGTTTTGTTGCAATAAAGTTGCAAGAGAAGTGAAGTCAAAAATTGCGATTTTTTTCCCTTTAAAGGAAGAAAAGTTGCACCGATTTTTGTTTGACTTCCTCCTGCAACAAAACGTCTAAAACTTTGCAACTTTCATCGCAATTTTTTTTTTTATTTTTGTTAAAGAAACAAAATGAGACTTTTTATCTCACGTTTCCTGCGTTTTCTAAAAGACGCAAGATCAGCGTTTACCTGGAAACGCTGAAAAGATCAGATCTTTTCTCTGCGACGTTGTGTTTTTATTTTATGGTGTTTTGCTCCAGGCTGGGCGGAGGACCGGACGACGCTAAAGAAATCATGAGACACAGTTTCTTCTCTGGCGTCGACTGGCAGGATGTTTATGATAAAAAGGTTCGTATTAACTTCGTCTCTTCCGTCATGAAACAAACAAACAAGTTTAAACTCTGATCACTGATGACGAGGTTTCACGTCTCTTCGTTCGCAGCTCGTTCCTCCTTTCAAGCCTCAGGTGACGTCGGAGACAGACACCAGATACTTTGACGAGGAATTCACAGCTCAGACCATCACGATCACTCCACCGGAGAAATGTGAGTCTCCTCCTGTTCACAACAACACGTGTTTCACAATAAGAAGCGACGACATCTCACCTTCTCTCCTCATTATTCTGAGAAATGTACGTTGAAGTCGACGCGTGAGGAATCATTGATGTCAAGAAAACATTCAACACTGAATTATTCATCAAGTTCTTCTTTGTTAATGTGAAGTTTCTCTGGAATCGAAGGTCACACATCATCAGACAAACATGTTAATTGAGTTATTTTCTGTTTTAATCACAAACACAAACACGTGAATCACGTGATCATTAATAGAAGGTTTAGACGTCGTCAACGTGTCAGAAAGTTCAAATGTTACAAAATCAAATTAAATTAAATTGTTTATTTTCCTGGTTCCAGTCGACGAGGACGGGATGGACTGTCTGGACAACGAGAGACGACCGCACTTCCCTCAGTTCTCGTACTCGGCCAGCGGGCGGGAATGAAACGCTCCATCACGGTGACATCATCACAGCTGGTCTCTGAGGTCATCAGTGTGGGACGAGACAGACCCACAGCTCTGGACCGACACAGAGCGACTCTGACTTGAAGGATTTTACCCTCCTCCTCTTCCTCTCTCTCTCACCTCTTCACTCCTTATTTATTTATTTATTGAATTTTTATTTTTGTGAATTCCAGAACGAACCCAAAACTCATTGATCTCACTGATCTGAGCTGTGACGTGATCAGTTCCTGTTTATGTCCCTTTAAAGTCGGAGCGTCGCCGCTGAGCTGCTGCGATTTGACGCGTCGATTCAAACAAACAGCTGATTGAGTTTGAAGGAGACGGTTTAGTTGATCTGTACGATGAGACGCGACGCAGCGTCGTACCTCAGACTTTATGCAAACGATCGATGATGAGGAGACGATGGTTGTTTTGTTTGTTTGTTTTTTGTTTTGAGTCGTGAGCAGAATCCAACACAATCCTCATGTTGTCGAGCAGGATTTCACTCAGGTTTTGCTCGGTGCACTTCATTATTACTGTTGCTGCTATTTCACCTACAAACCACCGACCGTTTCCTCCAGGTACAACAGGTCCTACAGGTCCACCTCCTCCTCCTCCTCCTCCTCCTCCTCTAACTGACTAACAACCCGGTGCTACGCGAGGCCGCAGGTCGTCAACACACGTCAGCGTCCTGCTCGTTCAGCTGCAGATCATCAGTTTGCGTTGACGACGACGTTCAAAACTCAGCAGCTCGACGGGTCGAAGCGTCCGAACCGTGAGCTTTACTACATTACCCACAATGCCGTGCAAGGTGGTTAATACCCCTCCCCCGTCAGTGTAGATGTAGAGGTGAGAAATGAGAGGAAAATCATCCCTCCGGTGTTTTTTTTTTTCTCTTTTAATTTTATTTTCTAATTATTTTTATTTTATTCTGATTTTATCTGTTTCTCCCTCTGAGTTTCAGTCTCTGTCACAAAAGGGAAAAAGAAGCCGAATCGGTACTTTGACGACGATGATGATAAAAAGCTTTACTGTGACATATTGTTATCATGGATGATACGATATGAAATATTTCTAATGTGATCGTTTCTGACGTTATTGATGAGTGAGGTCACAGCCAATCTCCTGTGTTTCCTGTGAGTTTCTTATGAAAAAAAGAAGATGGAGTATGTATGGATCAAGTTAACTCAACCAATCACAGCAAACGGCTAATATATACACACACATATATATATATATATATATATATATATATATGTCTATTTATTGGTCTACTCATTGGTTTTATATTTAACTTTTTCTATTGTTATTACTTTATTCTAGAAGAAGAAGAATATTATTGTTATTTCTTAGAGAGGAAACGAAAAACAAATGGCTGAAGAATGTCGGAGAGAAAGTAGAAAGTCTTTCTGCTCCTCGTTTGTGTTTTAAGATGTTTTTGTTTGTTGTTTGTGACCAAAATGTGACGGGACACGTTAAAAAAACAAACACGGAGAAGAAGAAGAAGATGATGAAGGTTCGGGTCAGAAAGACGAAGAGGAAGTTGAACAGACGGGAAACGAGTGAGAAGAAGAGAAAAGGTTCAAAACTAAAAGTTGTACGTTGTAGATTGAAGGTGAGAGGAAGTCGAGTGTCGATCGAACGTCTCCTCTTTGTCTTTAACGTGTCCTGTCATTTCTCAGGTCTGGACTTTTAATTTTTATTTTTTTCTGTCGCCGTCGTCTTCCAGTTTGACCAACAAAGATTCAAATCAAATCCAGTCTTTATTATTATTAATTAATTAATTAATATTAATAAATAAATCACAAATATTCACTTTTAACTTTCAAATCAAAATCTGAAAAAATATATTTAAAAAAAAAAGCAAAAAAACATGGAAGACGTCTCAGTATCTGGATCAAAAACGTAGAAAACTGTATCTGATATATTTATTTGAATGTTTTTATTATTCTAATTATTATTATTATTATTGAAGAATAACTTGAATTTCTTTTCTATTTAATTTATTTCATGTGGTTTGTTTTAAAGAGGGTGTCGTCGTGTTTCACCCTGAACTTTTACGTCTTCTTTTTGTTGTTGATTTGTTTTTTTTTTGTTGTTTTTTTTCCAGCTGCTCTCAGTCTCCACACGCTTTTACTCTTGCACATCCATTAAACCGCTCTTAGCTCGCCACAGCGCTTTACGGCAGAAAGTATAAACCGGTCGGCGCCGGCTGCTGCATGTGTAGTCGTCCTCCGGTCGCGTCTCGATCCCTCGAGTCAAAGCTTCGTTCAGATTTCTAATGAAAAATACGAGTTTGAGGAAACGTTGACGAGTATTTGGACGGATTTCTGCTTCGGTTTGACTCAACGAGTTCGACGAGCGGCCGAAGGAGTCGGAGCTGTATGTGCACGCTGAACGCCACGAACCATAAAACACCAGAGTTCATTTAAAATAAGAAAATAAAACAAAATAAATTTTAAAAAAAAAAACGCTTTGTAGCTTCGGCCACTGCACTTTCACATCATCACTTTTTATATGATTCAGAGGAAGAATCTGACTCGGCTCTGCTTTAACAGGAAGATTTGTAGGCGTTTTTTATGTTTTTAAAGAAAAAAAAGGATTTTTAAAGCACATTTCTCCTCCACATGTTTAACCAACAGAAGCTCCGATGCTGCTCTGATCAGTGTTTAGAAAAAGACAAAAAAAATACAATTAAATTAATAAAAAAGCTCCACAGGTTCAGGTTCGTTCGTACGACGGAGGATTAGACGTCACGTTGGCAAAGAAAATAACTCAAAAATCGAGAATAAAAGTCGTAAATTAAAGAGAATTAATTCATTCAGAAAACTGTTTTTTATCTTTGTTGCAAAATTAATTTTTCTTCTGCAACAGAAAGTGTCTCAGCAGGAAACGTTGACGTTGACGACAAGAAGTTTTAGTTGAAAAAGTGTTGCGATAAAGTTGCTGCACCACATTAACCTAAGGTCACTAACTGTTGCTAACTGTTGCTAACTGTTGCTAACCGCTAAGTCAGCTACAGCACAATTCACGACTTTTATTCTCGCAAATTTGCAACTTTGTTCTAGTAAATTTACAATTTTTATTCTGGTAAATTTGCGACTTGATTTTCATAAATATACGTCTTTTATTGTCGTAAACCTACGACTTTATTCACGTAAATTTATGACTTTTTTTCCTCATAAATTTACAACCTTATTCTCGGAAGTTTGCAACTTTTATTCTTGGAAATTTGCGACTTATTCTTGTAAACTTACAACTTTAATTCTGTTAAATTTGCAACTTTTATTATCGTAAATTTGCAACTTTATTCTGGAAATTCTAAACTGTTTTTCATGTAAATTTGCGGCTTAATTTTCATTAATTTATGACTCGTAAATTTGTGGTTTTTATTCTCGTAAATTTACAACTTTATTCTCGTAAAGTTTCATTTCTCTTCCCGCCGTGACTAATCCTCCGTCGTACGTTCAAGCGTCACAGAGAAAATGGAGAAAGTGGAGTTTAGTGATTCTCTTCGTTTCCTCAGAGACGACGACGCGTCGGTGACGATCGACATCGACACCTGACGTCGTTTCGTTCTTCAAGCTGCTGCTGTTTGTTCTCGACATCATCGCGACCGATCCGACTCCGCCAGTATTTGAAGAATCTGTAAAAATCTTTCCGGAGACGTCGGCCGCTCCGGATCGACCGGTCGAGCGTTTGAAGGATTTTCTGAAAGTATTCGAGCCCCCGCCCGCCCGCCTCTCTCTCTCTGCTAATACTCTACTATCATCATGGTTATTAACATGAACAAGCATGAGAAGCATTTATTTATAAACCGCAAACAAAAAACGGCAAACGTACAAATATTAGAAAGTGTAACAGTTTTAACTTCACGTCCATGTCCGTCTACTGTAGCTTTACAGTCGTGTGAGTCGTTTCCTCGTCGGAGGAAACTCGACCCGAACGATTCACAGAAAAACAAACAGCCTTTTTCTGTCCCTCACGGTGTCAGGACGCAGAGCTGCTGCCACGAGGCTCCGGGATGTGAAAACAACTCAATACCATCAACATGAAGCTGTTTTTTACACTGTACATCCTTAGTATTTTTACACATAAAATGTATATGATAGGGATGCACATTATTTTCCTTCTTACAGACGGCTTCAATAAAGCACTATGTCAATCTGCAGCGACGTGTCCACTGGTGTGTCAGAAACTGATGAATGAAACAAAACTCAAGACATGTTTGATCAGTTTTAATTAAAATAATACGACCGAACGTCTTCAGACATAAATAAAAAGGATGTAAACAGTTGCAAACAGTTGCATCACAAACAAACAAACAAACATAAACACGATGAAGATGATGAAGATCGAAGACGTCGACGCATCAAATCTGGAACAAGAAAGAAATTATCATGAAGAGAAAAGAAAAGACGACATCGTAGATTTATTTAGTAGCGACTCCATGAGTCACACACACTTCCTGTGTGTGTGTGTGTGTGTGTGTGTGTGTGTGTGTGGACACACACCTCCATGTGCAGGTTGTTCATCTCCTCGCTGAGCGTTTTCCTCTCGACCATCAGCTGGTTCTGTTTAGCGAGGAGCTCACACACCTGCTGAGAGCTGCTCTGACAGTGACGGTCCAACTGCTGCAGCCTGAACACACACACACATGTTTGTTTTCATGCCTTGTGGGGACATTTCATTGACTTCCATTCACTTTCCTGGAAACCCTAGAGACTGGGACCATTTGTTTAACCTTTATCTAAACCTGACGTCACATCTTCACCTTCAGTTTTTGTTTTTGACATCCAGGGAGACAGGTCCCCACAATGTGAGTGTGTAAACTGGTTTAAGTCCCCACAATGTTGGAAAAACCAGGTACACACACACTAATGTTGACTGAAGTGTGTGAGGACGTTTCCTTCTGTCTAAAAACAGAAATGTTTCAAATAAACGATGAATCAACAAATAAATTTACATCAAATCTGTGAAAAACTGAAAACTTCAACATTTTCAGCAACTGAGAAATGAACAAATTTTATTAGAAAAGTTGATTCAGTCACATCAGTTCACACTTTTAACAACTTTATATTTATTTATGTTGTTGAGTTAAAATCTGCAGAAGAAGTGAAGGTTTAAAGTTTTTCAGTTTCACATCACATCACTAGATAATCACTAATCATTGATCAGTCAGAGTGTGTGTGTGTGTGTGTGTGTGTGTGTGTGTGTGTGTGTGTGTGTGTTGTTAACAGGACGTCCCAATTAGCGCGTCGCCTCTGACAAACAACTGCTGCTGCGACAACAATCGACTCTTTCACTGCTTCACTGGGATTAGACGTGTCTACGTGTGTGTGTGTGTGTGTGTGTGTGTGTGTGTGTGTTTTTTCCAGCTGGGTGTGTGGGGGAGGGGAGGGTGGGAGGTGAAGGTGTGTGAATGTGTGTGTGAATAGTGTGTATTGAGTGTGTGTTGGGGGGTTTGTCTGTTCAGATATTTCCCACCAGCAGCTCGTTATTTCATCCGTTCATTCAGTCATTCATCCTCTACAACACACACACACACACACACACACACACACATTAACGTAGATTAAAAACGTCTGATCGGTGGTTTTAACTTCAAAATGAATAAAATTAACTTAAACTTTTATTTCAAAAGTTATTAAAATGTGTAAAAATAAACATTTTCACCATCGTCACAACTTTCATCAACTGTGATTTTAGAATAAACTCAGTTCTCAGGATCAAGACGACGTCATGTTAAACTGAGTCACTGGATGAAAACAAGACGAAGCTCAGAGTCAAATCAAATCCATCAATAACTTGTAGTTTTCAGTGACAGACCAGAGAACGTCGACATGACGCAAAAACAAAAACGACGAGTTCATAAGAAGAAGAATCGTTTAAATATCCACGATACGAAGCAGCTAATGATCGTTTATAGAGATTTTATTCTGATTTTGAGTCTTTGAGTCTTGACAAACATCTTGGACTTTGAAGATTAATGAACAGTTTTTAAGACACAAAAAAAAAGAAAAAGGAGGAAACATCACGTTAACATCTGGATCCTTCTGCTCCGGCAGACGAGGAAAATGATCCTCATCATCATCATCATCATCATCATCATCACAAGTTTTAAACTAAAATAAAATAATATGTTACGTTTCGACTGCAACGTTGAACGTTTCCTCATAAAACCAAAAGAACAAAGACAAATATCAACTGTTACTAGTTTCATCACCGAGTTGTGTCTGTATTCAGATGCATTCAGGATCGATTTGTGTCACGTTTCAGGTTTCAGCCCGAAAAAGATCAACGAAGAAGAAGAAGAAGAAGAAATGATTGAAGATCAAACGTTTGAACGTCGAAAAGTTCAAACCTCAAACATCTGGAGAGAAATGAAGTTGTTTCACTGACGATTGATTCTGTAACAATCTGATTCACAAGACGACGAGTGGGAAAGATTAATGTCTGAGAAGAAGAAGAAGAAGAGGATGAGGAGGAGAAGTGGCTCAGGGCAGAGGGAGACGGAGAGAGAGAGAGAGGTAGCTGGGGGGGAGACAGATGCCCCTGCCCTGCTGGTCATGTTGGCAGTGATGGTGCTGCCTGTGTGACAGACGGGGGAGGAAACATCCGACTCCTCCACAATCTGCTCCTGTTCTCCCCCAACAATGTCCTCGCTCTGCCCCGCGACGTCTCCACCGCAGGGTTTAATCCCTCCATCTTTTTTTTTTTTTATGAAGGACCCACCCCTCCTTCCTTCCTCCTCCTCCTCCTCCTCCATCATCATCATCATCAGCTTTAACATGAACCTCCTCGTCTCCGCTGGACGGTTTCTCTTTGACCTGGAGGTTCGGTTCAGTCCTGGACTCTGGGCTGAGGGGTGAGGACAGGGTGAGGACAGGGTGAGGACAGGGTGACTGACTCCCCCCGTCTCCTCCTGCTGCTGCACCTCCACTCGTCTGTCCAGCCGCCTCCTCCTCTCCCTCCCACGCCATCACACAGCGCCACAGCCTGACGCAGCAGGACGCCGCCACGTCACACACCCCGCTGAGACTCAACACACACACACAATATCAGCTACACACACATGTAAAGGTCAGAAATAGAGCCTGTTGTTCTGAAGCTGTAAATGTTTGATGAGGGAGGTGTTGAGACTTTAACTCAAACTAATCTGAGTCACGCTGAGTTAATGCCACTCGTTAACCAATCACAACGTCCGATCTGACGGATCAAACACTTTAAAGGTTCAGTATTTTACATGTTTAACTTCCTGTATCGTGTTCGTTCATCAGTGTGATGTTCAGCGACTGAATGAAGCGTCTGGTCACATCAGACATGTTGGACCAGTTCAGAGACACGACAACGTTGTTTTGATACATTTTGCTACAGTTTCCTGATTGAACAACGTTTTTAGTTACAATTAAACATTTTGCTACGTATCGATCATCCTGAACTCAGCTTCACTCTGAGACTGTAGGAGACCAGACTCGTTCAGTGAAGCTATAAAAGGAGGTGAACTGTGATTTTCTGTCCAGTTTTTTTCCAGATAAACTCTCCGGGCGTCTGGTTAAACGTGTCGTCAGGTCGCGGCCTGAGATGTTTAAAGCTGCTGCTGCTTGTAAAACTGCAGGTTTATGTAACTGAAGCTTTGACCCTGACACACACACACACACACACACACACACACACACACACACACACACACACACACACACAACACACACACACACACAAACACACACACATACATAAACACAGAAACACATAAACACACACTCAGAGAGCTGCCAACCTCTGGTCTTCTTATACAACACACACCAACACACACACTCTCTCTCTCTCTCTAATCCACTTCTTGTCTCACCTTGCATACCCTGCCTCAGTGGGCGGATGTGCATATGTGTGTGTGTGTGTGTGTGTGTGTGTGTGTTGTATTATAGCAGCAGCTCCTTCCAGCAGCTAAAGCAGAAAATCCAATAACTGGCCTCTATCAACTGGCACACTCATTAATTAGGGCTTAATACGGCTTAATGCTCGGGCACTGCCCTACACCAACACACTGACACACACTCTAACACACACACACTGACACACACACACACACACACACACACACACACACACACACACACTGTGCAGGCTGGCTCGCCTCTGCTCTGCTGTCTGGATCTGATGAGGAAGGAGAGAAGAGCTGATGAGACGTTTCAGGTGGAAACGAAGTCGTTGGATGAAACAAAGAGGTTGATGTTTCTGGACGTCTGACGGGAGAGAGAGAGAGAGAGAGAGAGAGAGAGGAGGGTGAGGGAGAGGAAGAGTCTCCCCCCTCTGACCTGGTGAAAGGACACCACCTGCTGGATCTCACAGTTCTCACACACACACACACACACACACACACACACACACATGTTTCTATGAAAATAATGTGTCAGTTCAGTTAAAAACACCTGCAGCAGCTTCCAGAGTGAGTCGTGCTCCAGCAGACATAATAAACGCAGGTTTTGCTGCGAGGCACTTTGCAGTAATTTCCCCTGACGGCTCCGTAATCAAACTCTGCTCACAATCTGCACCTCGAACCGCCGCCGCGCTCTCTATTGACTGCTGCTACTAAGGAGATTAATTACAACACACACAGACACAGTTACCTCTCTGTGGTATACATCAGTCGTAGCCCACAGCTAGTGTCTAAACTCTGCTCTGTGTGTGTGTGTGTGTGTGTGTGTGCATATTTATTTACAGGTGGAAGTGAATCTCCTAAAGGCACGGTCCAGAGGGGAAGTGCTAACGTCATGTTAGAGAAACAGAGCGACTGTAATAGAAAATGACGATTTGTCATAAAAAAAATTAAAAAAACCCTCATGAATCTGAGGTTTATTTACTAAATAAATCAGCTACTGGAGCCGGAGTTAAACTGTAAGAAAATCACCTCTAGAAAATATTCACAGGACAGAGCAGATGTTGTTGTTTCATGTGTGTTTGATGAGAAAAATGTAATTATTAGAAATAAAAAAATGAAACGAAAACAGACAAAAATAAATCGATTTAACTACGAAATACGAATGAAAATCTCTACTGGAAACACTCGAACATTTGAGTGACTGAACTCGAGTGTGTGTGTGTGTGTGTGTGTGTGTGTGTGTGCATGCAGGGGGCCTGGGGGGTAAAGAATGCAGGCAGACGGCCTTGGCTTGCCTGGTTACAACAACACTGCCAGGGGCATGAAGGCTGCAGCTGCCACACACACACACACACACACACACACACACACACATACACACACACACACACACACAACCATATTTTGCCCAATCTCAGACCCACCATCACCACCCTCACATCCCAGCACTCTCGCTAAATCTTGGCTGCCACAACTGCACTCAAGAATGTGTGTGTGTGTGTGTGTGTGTGTGTGTGTGTGTGTGTGTGTGCCTGCAGGCCGTACCCCTCTTCCTCTCTCCAACCTGTCATGCCAGTTGTTGCTCTTGCTAACATGAACATGTGACGTGGGAATCTGTGTTTTTTTTCGTTCCCTCGTTGACGTTTCTGTTTCGTTTTTATTATTTCATCTTCATATTTTATATCCGTTCGTTCTGTCTCTACTCGTCTCTACTCTCTACTCGTCTCTACTCGTCTACACCTTCACCTGATTGATCATCAGTCTGTTCACTAAAAATCAATAATCAGTCATATATTTAGGTTTTGAAAAATCATAAAAAACAAGCAGCAGTTAAGTTTAATGTGTCTTTTTTTAAGTCTTCTTTTTGTTACATGTTGTTACATTTAAAAGATTTTAAATCAAACGTTTTATTCTGAATAATTGTAACTGTTGAACATGAAACAACTGATCTCAACTGATGTAACAATATGACATTTTGTTACAGGATTTGTAACAAAACTTAATATTAAATATTAAATATTAAATAAACCAGAACAAGAAAAGATTGGTTTTTTTTATCAGTTAATTTGTTTGTTTCATGTGAAAATGTTGATAAAATTAAAGACAAATAAAGAAGTAAATCAAGTGAACTGGTCACATCTGTGCGTAGCTCATGTTTCCAACTAAAATCCTCCGTTTTTTATCATTTATTTGATACAAATATTAAAAACTAAAAACCTGATCGTTGCTTTTTAATATCTGAGGAACAGTTAAAGTCTAAATCTTTCCCACATCTTTATTAATTTATTTAGTTATTTATTAGTTCCCTGGCAGGTATTTATGTTAAACACCAGATTTGTGAAGTTGTTTTGGAGCAAAATCAGAAATAAATTCACACTTGACTTAAAAAAAAAAAAAAAAAAAACGCTGTGGACGAACAGAGAGTCTCAGTGTGAACAGAGGTTTTTATCGCTGCTGCTTCAGGCTGTTGAATCATCTATTCAACGACGACGTGTTTGCTGCCGTGAGGCCTGACGACTCTTTTTTTAAAAGTCCACCGTGTGTTTGTGTGTTTCTCTGGCATCAGAGCATCGTCAGCTGCTGTTACTTTTTTACCGTTTTATAACGAAGGGGCAGGTGTTTCTGCTCCACTTTTCTAGTTGCACTTTTATGAAGCGAGTGTCACTGACTGGGGCTCGAGATGTGACGCTTTGCACAGTTAACGCTCCAGCTTGCGAGCCTCTGGCTACAGCCCGACATCTGAGCTGCAAATCTGTGCGTCTGTGTGTGTGTGTGTGTGTGTGTGTGTGTGTGTGTGTGATAGAGCTGTAAAGCCACCGTTTGACAATGCTCTTTCAGCAGGCCGCCCTGCAGCCGCTCCCGGCTACAGGGAGCCAGCTGGGCAACGCAGAGACAGAGACAGAAACAGAAACGATGATGAGAAGAAGAGAAACGAGATGAAGATGAAGGAGGATGAAGGAGAGAGGACGACTGATCAGCGCCACCTAGAGGTCAGAAGACGAGCGTGAGAGAAAAACCACAAGAGAGAAGAAGTTCTTCTACATTTGTAGAAGTTCAGTCAATAATTCATCTTTAAATAGAAAATCAAACACATTATATAATATATATTTAATAATATAGATAATTAATTTAAACATTAATTATTTCACTGTCATTTAACTTTTATATTTTCTGACAAAATGTTTAAAAAACTATTTTAACATCAACTCGAGTCAAACCTGAACTTTTATGTCTGAAAAAAATAAAAACATAATAAACTGTCTGATTATTATTATTATTATTTTAAAAAGGATGAATAAATGTAACTATTTATAAGTTGAATCATATATTTGTTCAGTAAAAATGAAAATAAACTGTTTTCATCTTCATCATCGTCATCATCACTAATTTCCCCCTTTTTTTCATCCCTCGTTGTCTCAGATCACATCTACAGTTTTGACTCATCACACACACAGATGCACATGAACATCACATACCCGTGTGCTACACACACACACACACTCATACACACACACATACACACACTCATACACACACACACACACACACACACACACACACAGATGAGACAAATGAAAGCTGTGCTGTTTTCTTCTTGGGTTCAGCCTTTGCCAACTTCATTTGCAAATGAAAAGTTCTGAGGAGCGTCCTTTTGCTTTTGGGGGCGATGGGGAGAGGAGAGGGTTTGACAGAGGGTGTGTGTGTGTGTGTGTGTGTGTGTGTGTGTGTGTGTGTGTGTGTGTGTGTGTGCAGGAGCCCAGATGAAGCAGCCCTCGCCCGGGGCTTGCTGTCCGCCTGCGGTAGCAGCAAGCCTGTTCCTTCTTCCTCGGCCCGCCGCGACCATTTGTTCCATTAACCAATCTCCTGGAGCCTCTGTTACACACACACACACACACATCCACAGGCGTACATACTTCAACAACTGCTTGCACAGCTCATGCCACACATGGCCCTCCATCTCTCCTCCATCTCTCCTCCATCTCTCCTCCATCTCTCCTCCATCCTTCCCTTCCTCCTCCAGACGCACGCACCATCTTTCTTGGTGGAGGCCATATGGCCCCGTGAAGCCTGTGGATCTACAGGCACATCTGCGTATATGTTGCTGCTCTGCTTAAAGGGCTCACACACACACACACACACACACACACACACACACACACACACACACACACACACACACTCACGAGGAGCTGACGAACACACTGCTGTCACTACGTGTGGTTAAGCAAGCATTGGTGTTTCGTCGGTCTGTCGTACATGTGTGTGAGACAGTCTGTGTATGTGACCTAAGTGTGTACATGCGTAGTGATAATTGGTGAAACAGCCTGCGAACAGCTGTGGGGTGAGAAAAGGTTGTGTGGTGTTTGGTTCAGAAAGCAGAGGGAAGGAGGAGGAGGAGAAGTTAGAGGATAGAAGAAGACGAAGGGCAGACGATGAAGAGTGAAGTGACGAGAAACTTCATCATCTGCATCAAACTGGACTGAAACTCTCGTTAATTTTCGTCGAACATTTACTCCGACTGTGTTTCCTTCTTGTGTCTTTTTCTAATGTTCGAACTGCGTCTGCGGTGGGATCTGATGCTGCACGTCTAATATTAATAAATTAATTTTTATTTTTTTTGTTTGAATCATTATTTAAAGGACATTAACTGTAACTTTCTCAGGTGTTGCAACGATTTATCGACATCGATTAAACTGTAAATCCAACAAACTTCATCTTATTTGTGCATGTATCTATCTACGCTGCAAACATGTATAATAAATATATATTTAACTTAATAAACATAAAACATTTCAGCTTTAATTTCATTATTTTACAGAAACTGGCTCCCTGCTCGTCTCCTCCGTCTCTCCTCCCTCTGTTCGTATTCCTTCATTTCCAGGCATGAAAAACACAAAAACAAAAAAAACAAAAAAAAAAAACATAACAACACAGAAATAGTGAAATAAATAATTAAATGGTGCAGCAAAAACATTGTGTGCTAAAACCCCTGTGTAGTTTGGCAATCAGCTTGCCCATGTAAAAATAAATCAAGCTGATTTTCCAAATGTTTTGTGCGTGGTGCGCTGTTGCCGCTCTTCGCAGCACAGATTGCAGGCCGATGGAGAGGCTGTGGGGAGGGGCGGGGCGCTGGATATTGAACCCACTTGCACCAGCTTGTTAACACGTACACCTTAACCCCCGAGCGGCGCGGCGGGGCGCCACCTCGCCGAGCCGCTCGACGGCCTCGAGGGGAAAAACAGGGAACATATATCCGATGTATGGACCGAGGATTTATAGGAACACGAGCTACGAAAACAGAGACCATATGTAGAGAAACAAGAGATGGAGACGTTTAGACGTGGATGTATAGAGCAGAGAGATCGATAAGTTAAAATACTTGAGTTTATGTTATATTTGTATCAGGACCACAGCTTAAAAAAAAAAAAACAGCAGCAGCTGCAACGTGGATCATTGTAAACATGAGTCACACGTCTCCTCTAATACTTCATCTACAAAGAAAAACAAAAAAAACACATATTTACTGATCAGAACTAGTAAAAGATTTATCTCTCTCTGAAAAATTAAAAAGAAATCAAACATTACATATAAAAATGTGGTCAAGCAGCTCAAACCGTCGCTAGAAAAAACGACCTCGTGTAAAAAAACTGAACTCCAGAGATTTTTAAATATCGAGAGGATTCATCAACTAAAAACTAAAGTGTCAAAGCAGAAAATAAAACTCAACTAAATGCCAAGAGTGATTATTGTGGTTCATATGGGAGAAGAGAAAGAAGTTAGGTGCCAACTTCCCAGCCAATCCACTTTTGGCAGCCGGATTCCTGCTCTGCTAAACCTCCTGAGATCATGCAATAACACACACACACACACACACACACACCAGCGCAACATATGCAGAGAAATATACAGAATATTCATACTTCACACTCGTTGACAACTTAGATTGTTTTTCTTTCTATGAAACACACACACGGAGGAGACAGCTGTGACTCGGTAAACTTTGTTTTTTGGCAGCGACTGACTGTCGACAGGTTAACACCGGTGGGTGGCAGACAATATGTGGTGTCAGTGATGGAGCAGGAGAGAAGGGTGAGCGAGCGTGTGCGTTTGGTTATGTGTAAGAGAAAGGTGGAGTTGGGTGGAGGAGATAGGAGAGAGAGAGAGAGAGAGGGAGGAGGAAGGAGGAGGAGATCCTGCAGAGTGGGGCAACAACACCCACGTTACCCACGTTAGCAGAGCCAGGCTGGATGCCAGGAGCCCTGTGGAGACACACCAACTGGGCTCCACACTCGGGGTGGCAGAGACCCCCGCATCGCACACACACACACACACACACATGTACAGATACTGTAACATAAGCCAAAGCATGTGAGCGTCTTTATCTGCAGCTTTTAAAAGTCAGCGATCCGCACCTCGAAAAACACGGAGCGATAAATTTACTTTGTGCAACTAAATCGAGAGTTTTCACGACGTTTTTCACTTTTACTGTGTTTTATTTTCTAAAGTTACTGAGGATTTATTCAATCCAGAGCCCAAAACCCAAAGAGATTCAGAAAACCTGCAAATATTTATAATCAAGAGCTGGATGTTGAAGTGGAAACGTGACAAAAAAACCTTGATATCAACAAATTAATAAAGAAAAAGGTTGGAGACAGATTGTGAAGAAAACTTGACTTCTGTTTGTTATAAACCACAATAGAGGAAGAAAATGAAAATGTAGAAAATGAAGAACATGATGTTTTAATAGTAAAAACTACATGTGACGTAGAAACTGTGATAAATGAGATGTTATTGATTTATCTGATTTGTAAAAATCTCAACCTTGAATAAAGAATTAAAACACACATAGCTCCTAGTTCATAGCTCCTCCTCTACTCCTCTTAAAAGGTCTTAAAAGTGTGTGTTATAAATGTGTGTGTGTGTGTTAACACACCTGTCTTTCATGCGCTGATGCATGCGACCGTGTTGGACACATTGTTCCTCCATGTCGAAGCAACGAACTCTCAGACTTTTCACCGTTTCCTCCAGATGTTGTTTCTCTACGGCCGCTTGTTCCAGTTCAGTCCTGAAAACACACGTTCACACACACAATATTTAACACAATATGACACAATCCTTCACAAATAAATTCTGTATTTTTTATACTTTACTGTTTCATTGTAACTGTGTCTTCAGACCTGAACCAGTAACTGAAGTGATTCTTCTTTAGATTTCAGATTTTAGATGATGATGTTGATTTAATTTGATCCAATCAGCAGTAAGAGGCCTCACACTGATCCTCAGCGTCTCTAACTTCATCCTACTGTAACAGTTTTGGTTGTAACCTCACGCTGACGGCGTCCAGCAGGACTTTAACCGCTACACTGGGCTTCAAACAGCCGCCGGCACAAAACACCAACACACACTTTATATTAGTGTCAGCGTTTATACGTAAAAAGTTATCATTGTGTGTGTTTATTAGATGCTGACGTCCATTTATAAGAACACACAGTGTGTTTTGGTGTGTGTGTGTGTCGTGTGCACGTGTCCTGACGCTGGTGAGGCCAGTGCGGTCTGTCAGGGCCAGATTGAGGTGCTGTCATGTGACTAATGTGCAGCACAGCTCCAACAGCTGACAGGACACTGGGCCCAGGGTCACTCTCTGCACAAGAACACACACACACACACACACACACACACACACACACACACACAGAAACACACAGAACACAGAGACACACACACACAGGCAGCCCAGATGGAGAGCTGTGCAGGCCTGCTGTGACTACTGTAGCATCAGGTTAACAAGAAAACAGGTCAGACTGGAAATCAGTGTGTCGTGTGTTGACGTGCTCGACTCCAACAGCCTGGATAGATGATGCTTCATGAAATGATGACATGGATGTCCAGCAGACACGGGAACAAACAACTGAGCGAGGGAATAAAACAAAACAAAGACAGACGAGCCGAGTGTGTTTTAATTCACCGTATGAAAAATGTTTTCATGGGACATTAGATAAACGATGTTGTTAAGATGGAACCGACTGAGCAGAAGAAACAGGAAACAAAATGAAACAGAAAAATTAAAACAAAACAAAACACCGACCTGCTGTTTAACGTCAGCTCTTCCAGTTTCACTCCCAGTTTGCAGCACTCGTCCTTCAACTTCCTGATCAGGGAATTCTGGGAACTCAGCAGAGCGTCCAGCTCTCCCACTGAAAACGATCAGTTGGTTCAATTAAACACTGAAGCTTCGAGACGATTTCACCACAATCTGATATTAAATCGATTGTTTAGACGACATCACAACATCGGTCACGACTCTCACCAGTTCTGTTGATCAAACGCAACATTTTATTCAAGTTTAAGTGCAAATGTTCTAATCAGTTTCATCAGAGTCTTTAAAGAAACAATGTTGCATCTTATAAAACACTTAAGTTTCTATTTTTATGTATCAAAGCAGAATTTTTCTTAAACCTTCACTCATATTTATTGACAATATGATCCATGTTTTCACTTTGAACAGATGTTTTGATCTATATCGATGAATCTTTACGTCTCTAATCGACACTAAAGTTCAGATAAAATCCAAACCCACGTTTTTCTGATATTTATCTCTAAATTAGCACAAATGTAACAAAAACTGTTTCTCTGTTTGTCTCCATCTCATATAAATGTTTACTAAAAGTTAACTGTGTTTGATCTACATTCAACATATCTTTAAATTTACAACTGTTAACAAGTGTTAAGGAACAGATACAAAACTGATTTGCTGTTTTGGAAGTTTAAAGACTAAAGACTCAGATGTTATGGATGTAAACACAATAAAACCACAAATGTCCACGTTTATCAAATTAGACAGAAACTATTGTTGATGACTTTTCACGAGAAACAACTGACGTCACAACAAAAGTGATAAAACACCTTGGAGTTGAATCAGTAGCGGTTGGTTACAGGATGTTGATAAGATGCCAGAGGAGTTTCCCACGTGAAGAAACTGTTTATTTCCTGTTTTGATGAAATTATTATTTTTATGTAACATTCACAGATTGAAGTAAAGTTTTTCTAGAGGTTATCACCTCTTAACTTCACTGAAACATAAAGAATATGTTTCCGTTTTTTACTAAATAAATAAACTGACCCATTTATTGTTATTTAAGTGTACTTATAGTTTAGGTGAGAAACTATTCTTCTGTTAACACGAACATTTCTAACAAACCAAGTGTGTTCACGTGCCAGAGGAAAACGTCGGCGCTGAGCAAAGAACAATGAAAACTATTGTGACAAAATCTGCAGCGAGCGTGAGATATCGTACATATGTCTCTTTGAACAAATTCCCAAAAACACTTTTTTTTTGTCGACATTCGCATTAAAATTAAAACTGTTCAAACGGGAGGAGGCGACGTACAGAGAGGAGAAACAGAAGTGTAGATAATAGAGGAGTGAGATGGAGGAAGAGACGTTGATGGTGTTTGAACGTGTTTTCTTTCTCCTTTCCGCCCTTCCTGCCACATCCTGCCGCTTCTCTTTCTGAACAATCCAACACCGAGCTTTCATCGTCCCTTTGAAATGATCCACGTTTCGCTCTCCAACATATGTCTACTTTTTTTTTTTTTTTTTATAAATAACAATGGCTGCCGTTTGGATGGAGGCAATGATCCACCTGCTCCTGCATTCTGTTACACTCAACCCCAACTAAAACACACCAAGGACTCGTCGTCTTTGAAAAGTAACAGTGACGCTTGTCAGACTGTAGATATTAAGGGAGATGCTTTTTAAAAAATACACAGCAGGAGAGTTATGATTGTGAAAGGTGTTAAAGGCCAACTGGAACGTGGTGTTATTCACTTTTTAACTGGCTGCACATTGTGTGTGTGTGTGTGTGTGTTTTTTTTTTCCAGATCCAGTCTCAGTGTTGATTCATTTGCCAGAGACGATGCAGGAACGACAAAAAAAAAAAAAACTGGATGCTACAGAGAAATGAAAACGACACCACACTAAACTCACGGCATGCACACACGCTTGTTACACTCAGCAAAGTTTGGTCAGTGCTTGGGAAAAAAAAAAAAAAAAAAGTTGCATGAAGAATGCTAATTAGCTGAACAGGCTTTGAATACGTCTGGCCATGTGTAGTCCAAAAAGATCCCTGGGACACAGAAACACAGCAGAACTGGCACTGGAAACAAACAGAGGAAAAATGAGGGAGGGAAGAGGCATGGCAGGGGAGGGAGAAACAAATATCTGATATCGTCTAGAGGCTGCTCTGTACGCATTTACTCGAAAAAGAAACATGAAAAAAAATTCAGAGGTGGGAGGGAGCGAGAGAAAAAGAAGAAGAGGAGATAGGGAAGAGGAGGGGGGGCGGATGGATGGAAGGACAAACGGATGGACAGAGAGGCGGGATTTGGAGAGCAAGAAAGCTAATTATCCAGCTCGTCTGTTGGGTTGCACGGGGAGAGGAAGTGATGCGAGCTACTAAAGGACGTCCACCCCTCCATCCCCTCCCCATCCGCAGCTTCCTGCTGTGCTCTGATGTCAGCTCTCTTTAGACAACATGTGTGCTGCCGACACGCGCCAGAAACAAACCCTTTGTTTACCCCCTCTACCTCCCCCACCCCTCCCTCTATAACGTCCATCTTTGTTGTGTGTAGCAGCAGGCTCCCTGGTTGTTGAAGGGAACCACAGGTAAATAAAAAGATAGGAGAAGAGAAGGAGGGAGAGGAGACAAGTGTGTGAATGTGTGTGTGGGGAGGAGGGGGGGTCCAGATGGTGCAACAGATGTGTTAGCAGCAGCAGCTCTGCTGTGCAGGCAGACAGGGAGATCTGAGCTGGGTCTCTGCTCTGCTCCCATCACCTTCCCTCTGCTTCGCCCTGCGATGCTCTCGTCTCCTCTCGTGGTTTCTGTTTTGCTCTTTTCTCTCTGTTCTGTGCTTTTGAGGTCACTTCAGCTGCGTCTCGTTCAGCTTTTTTTTTTTTTTTTTTTTAATTTCCATCCCACCCCCAGCCCACCACACCCCTCTGCCCTGCTCTGATCACGTAGTGATGGAGGTTAGTGAGGTGACACAGTATGAAGACAAAACATCCTTCAACTGGAAGATTCAACCTGCTGTGATTCTGGATATTTAGACTCACATCTTCCTCCACCACCAACGACGTAAGACGACTGATATGTGTCCTACAGCAGTTTACATTAACCTACTGAGACTAGATTTAACAGGACATGTCATTGTATCTCATATTAGACAAGTCTCTAAGACAACCTTTTATCCACCTACGTAATATCGTAAAAATCAGAAGTATCTTGTCTAAAAATGAAGCTGAAAAGTTAATTGATCGTTCGTCTCCTCTAGACTGGACTACTCTAACTCTCTGCTATCAGGGTGTTTCAGTAACTTCATCACAAACCTTCAGTTATCCAGAACACTGCAGCACGAGCACTGCTTGACTATAAAACCCTTAATGATCAGGCTCCATCTTATCTTAAGGAGCTCATAGTTCCTTATTATCCTAATAGAAAAACAAACTGCTGGTTTACTTGTGGTTCCTAGAGTCTCTAAGACCAGGACGGGAGGTAGAGTCTTCAGTTATCAGACTCAAAACTTTCCTTTATGATAAAGCTGATAGTTGAGGATGGTCCAGGTGGGACATGGACCTGAACCATCCTGTAGTTAAGCTGCTTCTCTATGTAAAGAGCTTGATGATGAAGTGTTTTTATGATCTGACACTTTATAAATAAAACTGAAAAGAACTGAACTGAACAACCTGCAGCTACGTAACTGCGTCTCCATCATGAACTGAAACATCTCATTACTTCCTGTGACCTGTTGTCACTTGAATTTAAACTACCTTTCCTTTCTTAACATTTTTCTGTTTTTATTTCCATCTCTCTTCCTGCTCTGATCACGTAGTGATGGAGGTTAGTGAGGTGACGCAGCACGAAGATAAAACATCCTTCACCTGGAAGATGTAAAGATTCAACCTGCTGGATATTTAGACTCATATCTAATCTAACTAATAAGTGTCCTGTAGCTGTCTACAATAAACCTACCCAGACTAAAATTTAACATCCTGCAGCTACGTAACTGTGTCTCCATCACAGCTGCAGGAGACATAAGTGAAACATCTCATGCATATGAATTTAAGACTACATTTCTTTACATTTTTCCTATTTAATTTCTATCTCCAGCTCTAATCAGGTTGTGATGGAGTTTAGTTAAAACATCCTTCAACTGGAAGATGCAAAGATTCAACCTGCTGACCCTGTTTTAGTCTTTACAGTTCTAATATTTCTACTGTGTGAGCTCCATCCAGTTCAGTTTTCACCTGCTGAGACTAATATGTGTCCTACAGCTTCTTTCTGTCGACAATAAACATAATGAAACACAGATTTAATAACCTGCAGCTACGTAACTGTGTCTCCATCATGGCTGCCACAGACGTCTCATCACTTCCTGTAACTTATTATCACAAACCTTCATTTTTCCATCTCTCTTCCTGCTCTGATCAGGTTGTGATGGAGGTTAGTGAGGTGATGCAGTACGAAGGTGTAAAGATTCACCTGGTTTTACTTCTACTCTCTGAGCTCCATCTTGTTCAGTTCTCACCTGCTCACGTCGTAAGACGACTAAGGTGAATTTAAACAACATGTCCTACTTTATTTCAGTCTCCTCTTCTCTAATAAGAGGTTTTTATTCAGAGAACAGAAGTACATTCACTACTACAAACTATTTATTAGTATGTTGAACATAACTGTGGTGTAATAAAAGTGTGCTCAACGTGACTGTAAAATAATTTTTCTTTCTTTTTTTTTTTTTTTTTTTTTTGGCAAAACAACTCTGACTAAAATTGGCTGCTGAGGGACAGACGAGTTGAAAACGATCCACTTCTTCCTCAAACGCTTCCAGCGAACATTGGAGTGACAGAGATGTGTTTCAAAAACTAAAACTGTGATGCAGCAAACATCCAGGACGTAATGATGTGAACCACACGGAGGTTTATGTAGAAACGTTTATGATGTGAGGGAATAAACACTGACCTCTCAGCTGATGTTGACTCTCTGTTTTCTGCAGCAGCATCGTCAGCTCTTTCTCTCGTTGTTGAGCTGAAACAGTCACCGACGACATTTTCTCATCGTGAGCTCGTTCTGCGTTTTCTCTGTCCTGTCTGAAGGAAGAGAAGCACGTTGTGTTAAAACCACCACCTCCTTATAATAAACAATAATAAAATCTGGTCTGAGATGTTTTTGGAAACAGGTGAAGGAGATATTTGATGCGGAAGAGACGACAGAAAGGACAGAGGAGAACGACAGTAAAGACTCGGGGGGTTGAAGGGGACGAGTGTCAGGTTGAAGAACTTGTCTGAGGCACAAACACACATGTTCAGGATGAAAAAGATAAAAAAGAAAAAAGTCTGAACACGACTGGAGAGAAGAGACGACGATCATCCAGTTAGTTTTAGACGTTTAAATGATTTTTAAACAGGTAAAGACGTTTTTTTTTTTTTAACTTTCTAACTAAACTGAGTCTAAACAAAAAAAAAAAAAAAAACGTTCTGAAACAACAGACGAGAACAGACAAAGACGGGAAGAAGAGGAAAAAAAAAAAAACTACAAAGAGAGAGAGGGGGAAAAAAATGGAACAAATAAACAGAACTCTTCCTGAAGTCCAAAGGCGCTAATGAAGAGAGAATTCTCCAGTTTAAGTGAAAACTTTTCTCCCCTACAGCGTTTGGCCTGCATCTCTAAAGTGACCGCGTCTGTCTGTTCCTTCGTGTGTGTGTGTGTTCTCCTGCTGTCCTGCTGTCTGGGGTGTGAAAGCGGGTGGCGGGTGTGCAGGGGACACAAGGAGACTGTGTGTGTGTGTCTGTACGCGTATGAGTGTGTGTGTGTGAGTGAATGAACCCCTGCTGGGCTTGAACAGCAGCCTGAGCCACCAAAGCGCACACCAGGGCTCAGCGGGAGATGGCGGGCAGGCGTTGCCAGCCATTTGGTCCTGCAAGAGGTTCCAGGGGGCCGTGTGTATTTGTGTATGTGTGTATGTGTGCGTGTGCATGTATGTGTTTGTGTATGACTTGATAGTGGTGGTGGAGGGGGGGGGGGGGACTCACACCAGACCTGTTTACCCACCAATTAGCATCAGACAGACCGCCAGAAAGTTCCAGCAGTCAGCAATAGAGCGTTGGTGAAGAAGACGAGGGTGAGAACAAAAAACACAGAGCTGCACATTTGGCATCTGTCTGCTCTTCTTGATCTAATGAACATTTTTATAAACTAATAAAGTTAAAAGACTCTTCTTCTCCAGGTGAAACCAGGACAAACAGAGTTTGTTTCAGTTTCACGATTCACTGACAACGACGTTAAAGTTGTCGAGTTTCCTCTTTATGCCATTTTATTTTTCTGAACTTCCTCAGCTTAGTTTCATACATTCATGTTTGTGACTAAGTTGCTGCTACGGCTTCAGTTTGTGAACTTTCTCCGTCCAACTAACTAACACTAACACTAACAGCTGCTCTGGTACATGTGTGAAAAACGTCCGGAGTCGAACCGTTTCCTGCTGCGACGCACAAAGAAAAATACTGATGATGAAACATCCGACCTGTTCACACACCAAATCACATCAGACAGACTTTAATCTGTCAACTGAAAAAAAACATTTTACATGAACAACGTAAAAACTTAAAAGAGTCAGGACTTTCTTCTGCAGGTGGGAGCGAAGCAAAGTTCAACGACAAAAAGACAGAGATGTAGATTTGGCATCTGTCTGCTCTTGTTAATCTACTGAAACATTTAACAAGAACAAACAAATAAACTTTACAAACCAAAACAGAACAGACTCAGAGTTGTTTTCTTCAGGTAAAAGCAGCGAAAACCTGAGTTTTGGTTTGATTTGTGTTTCAAGAGTCTGAAAATGTCACTGACGACCGAGTTGTTAAGTTGTTGAGTTGTGCTGAGTTTTGTCTTTTTTCATCTCGACTCCATTTTGTTTCCTGATCAAAATCAACATGTTTACTTGCAAAATGGCTGCAGATGAGCACTGTCACGTT
This sequence comes from Polydactylus sextarius, assembly GCA_016801845.1. Taxonomy (NCBI): domain Eukaryota; kingdom Metazoa; phylum Chordata; class Actinopteri; family Polynemidae; genus Polydactylus; species Polydactylus sextarius. The sequence continues at coordinate 15,816,391 of CM028911.1, read as the reverse complement.
AAAGCATAAAATAGAGAAATAAGAGGAGAAACACACCGACCGGTGAAGAAGAAGAGGGTGACACCAAAAAACAGAAGAAGATAGAAAAGAAAAAAGACAGAGAGCAGCACATTTGGCACCAGTCTTCTTGTTAATCCACTGAACCAATTTCCAACTTGATCAACTTGTAAAAAGGAGAATAAAAGAGTCAGGACTCTTCTTCTTCTAGTGGGAACGAAGCAAACCTGAGTTTTGGTTCAGTTCATGAGGCCTCAGAGTTCGATCTTGACTGACGACCAAGTTCAAGTTGTGGAGCCGTAGAAAAGTTATACATTTCTTCTTCTCTACTCCATTTTGTTTTCCTGATCAAATTCAACATGTTTACTTACTAACCGTCGCCACAAAATGGCTGCTGATGAGCACTGTCAAATTAAAGCATAAAAAAGAGAAAGCGGAGGAGAGGCATCGGTGGCGAGCCAAGCCCTGGAGCAAGTGTTGAGGGCGACGGGTTGAGCAGAGGCTGGATATGTGGGGCTGGAGCTGGATAATTCTCCCTGGACAATAATCTGCCTTCCAGCTAATTGGTGAATGAGCTCTGGGTTGGTGCCTGTGGCAGGAAGTCTCGTTTGGGCCTCGGAGGCAACAGACTGAATATTCAGTTAGAGCGTAGCTGGGCCTGTTTGTATATGCCTGGCCTGATGCGCTGTAGGACAGCTTGGTAAGTGTGGGGAGAGCTGCATGGGCCAGGGGCCTAAGGTGGGCTAGAATGGCTCTGGGGCTGCGGCCAGGTACAGTGGCTGCTGGGTAAGTGGGAGGTGGCAGAGGCGGTGGCTGGCTGGCTAGCTGGCTGGAGTGGCGAGGAAGAAGAGGGGGCCCAGTCCGCGCTGCCTGCCTAAGTGGGCACTATTCAAGCTGTTGCCCATTAGATGTGGGGTGCCAGGGCCTGACCAAGCGCGGAGTTTGCAGCACCCCATGGTGCAGCCGGCATCCCACGCCAGAACCACCAAATGCCGCGGTTTATCAGAGAACGAGCACAAATTGGAGTCAGACGGTGGACTTGGAGGAATAGAAGACATTCGCCAACGCCAGACACCACTGACCGCTGTTTGGACTCAAGTAGAAAAGACTAGATTCTCTCACAGTTTCACTCAAAACACACAAGTCATACGAAGACACGTCTAGCAAGGGCAAATCTTTAAAACTGAACTTATTGAGTTGTGATTTTCATGAGTAAGTTACAAAAAACAACTTAAAGAGCATAAATACACACAAAACTAAAGTAAACAATCCCTGAAATCTGATGCATATTCATGTTCAGACGTTGCCATGATCCTGTGCTGCAAAATAACAGGTGTGAAATTAACACACAGGTGAACAGATTGTGAACTCTGCCTATGGCACAAACATACAAACACACACACACACACACACACACACAGCGGCTTCATTGGTTCACAACAAAGACGAGCGATTGTCGTAAGACCTTGACGATCGCAGCAGAGTTGAGACGAAGACGGATGATACTTTTTTTTTCGATTACAGGCGACCATCTGTGACTGAGTTTCAATTTTATCCAAAAAATATTAAATGAGACATTCACCAGAAATAAAGAAGTAAAATATTAAATATTTCCACATTATTTTGTCGATGTATTTCGAAACAGGGTGATGATATATAAATCTACAACTGTTAACTATTTGCTCGTATTTCCTCGGCTCGTAACGGTGACACTGCGGTGATTCATTTTTGTGAAGGAATTCCAGTTCATGCACAGCTATTTATGATCGACTGCATCAATCAGACGACATTAATATTCAACAGATTGATACTTAAAGAGATGACGATTCCTGCTGGTGTGAGTGTGGAGGCCCTCTGTAGAGGCCCCACGATACGACGGCGGCGACAGGAAATAAAGCGACATATTGCAACATTTGTTTCTCTGTGTATCGGTGACGCTTCGTTCAATAAAACATCTGAATTGTTTTCTTGCAGCAGATGACTCATAATTTTTTCTCTCATGCACCTCGATGTGTTTTATCACATTTTTATTAACCGTCGGGGTGATGTAAGTCCATCGCTCTGCTCTTGTTGTTTTTTTTTTCTCCTCTCCTCCGGTCACATCCTCACCGTTCGTTTACTCTCCTTAATTTATCTTTCTATCAGTACGTACAGATTCGTCTGTTTCTCATCTCATCTCATCTCATCTCATCTCTGCTCCGATCTTTTTTTTTTTTTTTTTTTTTTTCTGCTGTTTCCATCTCTCTCCCTCCTCCCTCCTCTTTTACCTCCCACCCTTTTTTTTTCCTGTAACTAAACTGGCTGTGTCTCTCTCCATCTGCTGGTTCTTCCTTCAGCGGCCCTGCACCTGTTCACACCTCCTCTCCTGTTGGCCACCTCTCCCCCCCCTTTATCTCTCTCTCTCTCTCCCCCTCCCTTCTTCTCTCTCTCTCTCTCTCTCTCGGCTCAGTGCGATGCTGCCAGGCCCATTCCTGGCTCAGTTAGCCTCTCTGTCATTCAATCCATCTGTCGGCAAGTCAACTTTGTTTACAGCGGGCGGCCCAAGCCTCTTTTCTTCTTCAAGGAGCGTTAAAGCCCCCCCACTGCCACCAAGGTCAGTGGTGAGCCAATTGTGCCCGAAAAACAGAAAACTGCAAATGTTAATTTAGCAAAAAAAAAAAAAAAAATTAAATATGTCTTCCCTCTGCAGCACATACACACACACATTTAATCATAAATACAAACAATACAAACTCACATCTTTAAATCTCATGCACATAAATAAATTCATGCTGATATAAATACACACGACCCTCATAGAGACAAACACTTGCTGTTAAAGCTCAAATTCCCTCAGAGAAAATAAATAAATAACTAAATAATCCAGCTCTAGATTGAAGTAATTAGCAGCTGATTGGCCTCTGTCATCGTCTATCTGCTCATAAAAAACACACAGTGAAGAAGAAGAAGAAGAAGAAGAAGAAGTTTAAAAGTCTTAATTGGCACAGATGAACGGTGGTCTTAACACAGGAAGAGCGGACTGGCAGTGCAGGCATCTGTGGTTTTTAAAAATAAACACACAGCATACGTACAATATGCTCCCCTACTGACTCAATCCAGAAACCCAGGATTCAACACTAGTGTCATTCTGTGCCCTACAGAAATAGATGTGGATAACATATGTGGCGAAGCCGGGGATCAACTCAATTTCAGCCGAGAAGGCGACCGATTATTTAAAATTAACGATGTAAATCAGGAACGGACATTTAAATGTATAACATGTTAAGAGTTTGTGGATTTGTCAACAGATATTTAACATAAGACAATTAAAGGAGAGGAAAATAATAAATGAAAATCATTTAAAGTTTTTACAAAGTGAAAGTTTAGACCATGTAGACAGTTTCCTCCCGGTGTGATCCACAACCCACCTGCGTTGGAAATCACCTCACACCTGAGACGAACGCGATGTTCGTTCAAACACCTTTTACTCCAACACGACGACAAAACTTGAGGGCAACTGGCAGGAAAGGAAACATGAGCCTGTTCAAACCTGCCCAAGTCATCGTCACTAAAAAAAACTCTTTTATTATTTATTATAAACCTTGTTTTCTCCCACATCCTTTTAAAAACTTCTGCGTCTCTGAGGCCATCAGATCAGACGCCTCGTGAGGCAGAAATGTCCATTGAGGTGGAAAACAAAGAGCAGCATTTTTAAACTCAGCGGGGGGGATTAGGGTTGGAGATGGCGCTGCAGGGGGGCTCGTGCCCAGCCAGTGCCCGCCATCGTATACACACACACACACACACCACCATCGCCAGCTTCACAGCTTTGCTCCTATACTCCTCCTCCTCCATGCAACCACTTACTGTTTCCAACATAAAACCTCTTCTGTGCTCTCATCTCTGGTGTCATCTCTTTCTATTTTAACGAGCAGCGACTTTACCTACGTCTCCTTATCAGACCAAACGAAAGAGCATCGGTGTCGTGTTAATGTGACGTCTGTGTTTTAGTTGGATTTAGCCACAGTATTTATGGCATATTTATATATACATGTATTAACATGTGTGTGTATATGTATTAAGGGTGAATCAATACATCAGTTCAGTTATTAATGATCAAATGTGATCAATAGAGTGAGAACATTGATCCATATCGTCATATTTAAAATTAGTTTTAAGTTCTAACTGTTGAAATATCGTCACTGGAATGAGTGAAAGTTTACACAGACTCTGATTTCATGTATGAAAATAGAAACTTAAAGTTCTTTCAGTTTAATTTTATATCAATATCTGTGATTCTTTATGGTTCAAGTTCATATTAAAAAAAATCATCAAGTGTTTAAAAACTAGAAATGTGTCGCTTCAGAGAACAATCAGATGTTTATTTTATTAAAAAGATTTTTCATTTAGAAACCTCAAAGAGCAAAGAGCAATCTATCTATCAATCTATCAACCTATCAATCTATCTATCAATCTATCAACCTATCAATCTATCTATCTATCTATCAATCTATCAATCTATCAATCTATCAACCTATCAATCTATCAATCTTTCTATCTATATCCATCCATCCATCAGCAACTCAGCCTCTTTTTTATACTAAACGTCACAAACTGAGGTTTTTCTTATGATCATTACACTTTTTTGTGCAGTTTTTACTTTTACGTAAACGATTTGGACAAACAGCAGAATAATTAAATGTTTCACATCCACTTCCAGATGTTTGTCTCTTCTGTCTTTATACAGCCGCTACCTGTCTCATCCTCCGGTCACCGTGACCGTCCTGATAATATCTGCACCGTCCTCCAACCTACAAGGCTCCGCCTGGCACTGATGAGCCTACAAAGGCCGACACAGAGAAAAGAGATGGACTGAAGACAAGAGGAACAAAACACAAAAACAAAAGAGAACAAAGAGAAGCTATATGAAGGATAGAAAAAGATGAAAGGATCAGATCAATCAGGTAAAAGAGAATGAACGAGGGTAAAAGAGTAGCAGAGCGAGGCTCTGTCATGTTGGATGAAAGCTGCGCCTACTGGGCAGTGGGCACAGTGTAGAGTCACTGATGGTGCCACCCTCACAGCAGGGATGTGTGAAGGCACAAAGTTGACCAGATGACACACACACACACTCAGGTTTACACTAATTCATTCAGGATGCACAATATTCATGCACACTGCACCAACAACACGGTAACAAGAAGAACAACCTACGGCGATGTAGAAACTCACCACTACACCTTTTTAACAAACAGCTCCTCAGAGAGAGAAACAGTGAAGCTGCTGCAGAAACAATCACATACTGACGTAGTTTGAAGAGGTGGATTTATGTTTGTACTAAAAGATGAAAAGTACTGGTGCTCTCTGCTTCCCTCGTTCTCTGTCCTGCAGCCGTAGTGTGTGTATGTAGGCCAGTGTCCCAGGGCACACTTGGCCGAGGTGACAACAGTTGTCGCCGACAGATTTGCCTCCATCTTGCCCGAGGTCTCTCAGTCAGAGATCTGTCTATTCTCTCCATTCCCAGCCCCGCGGGACGGACAGATTACAGCTCTGTTTAATAATCCTCATGCTTATAGTGTCTGTTTTTTTCCCGCTGTTGAATTCACAGTGTCCGCACTTTAACCTTTTACAATGTTTCTAGTTGATGCAGTAACTTAAAATGATCAAAACACGCTCTCTGGGACTGATGACATAATTTATCTTCGGTCAAAAAACAGAAAGACGACGGACGGAGACAGATACTTGTCTCCTGGCAGCAAATAAAAGAGGAACACAAGATATTTGTTGGTTACGTTTGTCTGAATCAAAGAGATTTAATATTTTTGTTGAGTAAAATGAACAGACAGTCTTCAAATATTATGGACGACTGCGCTGAAGATCAACTGGAGCTACAAGATTCACGACATACATTTCTCCATATTGATCAAATCAATTCAAATCAAAACAAATAACCATTCGATTCGATCGCCTCCGTTAGTCAACGGTTCAATTACTACCATGTTGAATATTCAGGTAGCTGATAACTAGCTTAGCTCAGATGTTTTATTCCTTATTTTTTGCTTTTAAATCCTTTAAAACACTAAAACAGACAAGACCCGATCTAACAAGATCAAGTTTTAACAACCAAACACTTTATCTGAGTCAACATGTGTACAGCACTGAGAGGTTTGCTGCTCCTGAGGCGACGTATTTTCTAAACTCTATTAAAACAGTTGCCATTTCCATTTGTTTAGAGCCCAGCTTGACGAAAAACACACACTCTGCTTTAATTACTGCCACATCAACACTAATAAACACTCGAGGAAGAAAGCAAGCAGCGGAGAGGAAGACAGTGTGAGGGAGGAGATAAAAGAAAAACGATGGGGTCAGAGGAAGTGAAGGGAACGATATAAAAGACGAAGCAGGTTTTAGTTTTTTAGTTTTAGTCAGAGAGACAGAGAGAGGAGAGAGAGAGGTGAGAAGGCAGGATGGCAGAGAGGGCACTCCGACAGCGAGGAGAGAAGAACGCGGCAAGGTCTCGTCATCGGGCCAACGGGCCCACCACTGTCAACATCATGGCACTCTGTGGTACACACACACATACACACACACACACACACACACACACGGCTGGCCGACGGCCCTCCCAGCTGCCCTATCCGTAACTGTCTGATTAGTTGTGCTAAGCAGCCCCTCCCCTGCCAACCATGGTGCCATCTGCTACCCAACAACATGGCTGCCGACCAGACAAGCACACACACACACACACACACAAACACACGCGCAAAATAACACACACACAGCAACCCTCGTACCTGGCACTGCCCCGCTGCTGTCACACAGAGACACACACATCAAACTTCACAGACACAGGTGTAGCCCAAAGGTATCAACACTTAACATTCGCACACACACACTCATCTAATCACACACTCTCACATCACAACACAACACAAGGACGTTCAGGCATGTGTTCACACACACACACACACACACACACACTTACACACACAGATAATTGTGGTATAGGTTGTGTATGTGTGTGTTGACAGTGGTTCGGTGATGTTAATGCCAGGTAGAAAAGCAAGATGCTGTGCTCCAGAGTGTGTGTGTGTGTGTTTGCTGGCAGCGTCTGAAGGTTCATTATGGCCCCCACCTCTCCTGAGCGACTGCAGCCCGCGTGGCGCCCCGGCCCTTTTATTCCGGGCCGTGATTGGACAAGGGCCTCCCGCCGAGTTGGTTTGCAGCAGTTTTGTCGCGCCCAGATTTCACTCGCTGCTCAAAGCGAGCCTCTGGCGGGACGCGGCATCTGCTGCCTCACCTTCCTCATTTACACTTCTTCGCCCTCACACACACACACAGTTCTGTTCACCGCCTTTCCAGACCTCGATATCACGATGTACGACTAAAGGAGGGGGGTGGAGGAAAAAAAACAGGCAGAACAAGGTGGAGGTGCAGAGAGAGAGAGCAGCAGCGTGACACGCTTAATGGAGTTTAGGGAACTTTGTTTATAAGAGAAACAGCAGTTGGTCTAGAGTTTGTCTCACACTTTCTCTTCTTTTTTTTAGCTTCTATCCTCTGATTTCAGGGTCAAACTAGACGAGCGAGGCCTTGAAACTTCATTTGGAAGATGTGATGTTGATGTTTTAATGTTTCTATTTTCAACAAGATATATCCACGTCTACGAAGCTGCTTCTTCTTCACTGAAAGAACCGTCCGGACTAAAGACAGAGAAGAGCTGAACAGAAACAAAGATGAACAAACTAGAGGTTAAATATTGTGGAAATATAATTTAACACTATCAGCAAATACAACCAAGACACTTACAGCCAAGTCACTGTCAAATTCTTCTAATGTAAACATGAATCTTTAGTTTCACATCTTAGAAAAACTGGTGTTGAAATTCAAAAGTCTCTAAATGAATCGATGTCAAATCAATTCAGGAAATCAGCAGTAACATCCAGCTCTAGTTGGTTCCATGTTCTTCTCCTAAACTAAACTGGACTTGGACTCTACTCAGTCTGGTAGCAGACACGTTGTTTTCCATCACAGTTTGGTTCCTCCTCCACGTGAATGTGGTGAGTGGAGTCAAACTGCTGCGACGTCACGACACTAAAACATCAGTAAACATTAATGGACATGGAGGAGATGCTGTACTTGTTGCTGGGTTAGCTTACGACCAGGTAGCTACGACGATGGCTATCACTCTTGTCCTGTTTAAAAATGGAGCTTGATTATTTTGTTGACGCTCTCTCAACTCAACTGGCGTCTGGTGGCAGCTTGTGAAGACACTCCCTCTGACCAATCAGTGGCCGGCGTCTGTTCACGTCACGTTTTAGTATCGACTCAGCTCCATTGGTTCCTCCACAGAGTAGGAACTAAAACAGTAGCTGGAACCAGGAACTAGCACCAAGTGGAAACACTAGAGACTGAGTAGAAACCAGTAGATGTTCATACTCTAATAGAGCTGATATTAATCCTGATTTCCTGAATCAAATCATTTCTTATTCACAAGGTTTAGATTCGATTCAATTCGACATCGATTCATTTAGAGATATTTTCATTTCAACACCAGTTTTTCTTGGATATAAAAGAGATTTTCATAAAACTAAAGCTACAAATTTTCAATTCTGTTGTATTTTTTTTTTTGTCACATCATAGACTTGGAAGAAAACAGAAAGAAGCAAAAGAAAACATTTACGAAGAAGAGGAAACTCTAAAAGATCGATCAAAGGATTTTTTTGAATCAATATCAGATCTTTAAAATGAAGATCAATTTATTAATTGACCCCGTCTCTACTTCCTCTTATCGTTCATGACATTTAGACACAGATTCAATTATTGACACAGTCACACTCCAACGTTTCCTGGTCCAAGAAATCAAACAGTTTCAAGTTGAGAAAGTAGCAGCGACGTTAACTTATTCACTGAAGTATTTCTCCAGTTTCATGTTCAGGTTCGGAGGAAAAACACCGTCATGAACATGGATGCTCGATTTCATGGAGATGAAGAAGAACTAGTGGAAGATTTTTGGATTTCTAACGCATGCAAACACACACACATCACATCTATCTATTCATTCCTATCTGGCATGTGTTTGAAGCAAGAAGTTACAGTGGACAGTTTTCACTTTTGGCCTTTGAGATCTGTGATCTACAGAGAGAGAGAGAGGTGGCACGGAGACGAGGAGGAAAGAAAAAGAAAAGACAGAAAGAAAGTGAAGAAGGACAGGAACAAACAAACAAAACAAACTTGGTAAAGCCCTCTGCTGGGCTGGGGCCGGGACTGGAGTGTGTATGTGTGTGTTTACATGTGTGTGTGTGTGGCGATGTGAACAGAGTGGCGGGGATTAGGACAGATCCTGGGCTGTCCAACTCACAGCTGGCTGATGATCCAATCCTGGAGCGCAGCACAGCGCACCAGCCGCCATGGGACCCATGGATGCGTGCACGCATCTGTGTGTGTGTGTCTGTGTGTACAGGCATGTGGATCTGACTGATGTGCGTATCCGTGTGTGCATTTGCAAGGATGCAGTTGTACAAACAAATATGTGTGTGTGTGTGTTTTCTCAGAGAGGGAAGTTGAGGCGATCAGAAATCAAACAGAAGCTGTCTGTGCTTCAAGTCTCATGTTTGAAGACGAGCTGTGATCATTTGGGCCACGAGAAGAGGACAGAATGAAAGTAAGAATCAAAGAGCAGGGGAGAAAAAAAAGGCTCGGTCACATACTAACGCCTCCCAGCCTCGATCTCACACTCTGACCTGCTACAAAGACTCGCTGGTGTAACGGCTCTGTAGCAGCACAACCAGCGAGGACAAACAGAAGCATGACTACCAATAAACTACATGTGGTTCAGCTAAACCCCCGACGGGTCCACAGATGGATGGAGAGAGAGAAACAGAGGTAGAGGGAGGGGACAGTCACTAGAGTTTTTTTTTTTTTTTTTTGCTGTTGTTGTTGATGTTGTTGTGTACGTTGGAGCAGCATGACAGAAATGCAATAACATGAGGTGAACATGATGAGTGAGGGGAAAAAAGGAGGAAACACAGTGGTGGCCTGAGGAGGAGCAGGTGTGTGTGTGTGTGTGTGTGTGTGTGTGTGTGACGAAGATGCTGGATGATTCCTACGATTCACCAACACTTCTTCATCTGCAGGCGTCATAGAAAACACCGTCAACTATTTATTTAAAGACTGATATTACATCATGGATCAGTAGATAAATGGAAACACTTTATGTACTTTAAGTCTCTTTTTGATCTTTTCTGTCTTCTTTTATCATTATGAATCTCTTTCTTCTTATTTTGAGTTTCACATTGAGTCAGTTTGTCATCATTTTGTACCTTGTTGTCGTCCATTAGTGTTTGATGTGTCTCTTTTTGTTCAGGTTGAGTCTCTCTTGGTCATTTTTCATTAAGTTGATTCTCTGTAGTCATTTTGCAGTCATCTCTATCTTATTATAAATCTCTTTTTGATCCATTTCTGTCTAGTTCGTCTCTTTACTATAATTTTATCTCTTTCCTCTTATTTTGACACAATAAATGTGTTTTGGTGTCGTCCATTAGTGTCTTGTCTCCCTTTTTGGTTGAGGAAGTTGAGTTTCTTTGAGGTTGTTTAGAATCAGTTTCTGGTCATTTTGAATCAATTTCCTGTTATTCTGGGTTTGTTTTGATCGATTTCTGTCTTGTACATCTCTTTTTTTTATCATTTTGAATCAATTTCCTGTCAAGTTGACACTATTCTTGGTCATTTTAAGTCTCTTTTTGTTCAAGTTGAGTCTCTCTTGGTCATTTTGAATCAGTTTGGGATCATTTTAACTCTCTTTTTTTAACCATTTGTGTCTTGTTTGACTCTTTTTTCATCAAGTTGATTCTCTGTAGTCGTTCTGAATCTCTATCTTCTTATTTCAAAATCTGTTTTTGCTCCATTTGTGTCTTGTACGTCTCTTGTTTCATCATACAGAATCTCTTTCCTCTTATTTGGTCACATTAAGTCAGCCTCGTCTCTCTCTGAGTTTCTCTGAGGTTTCTGGTCATTTTCAATCTCTTAACATTAATCTAAAGTCTCTGTACTTATCTTTTTGTGTTCATTGTGAATCAGTCTGTCTAAAGAGATAATGATTTTTTCTTTTAATGAAACATTTACACATTCCTCAGTTTTCTGTCAAAAAAAAAAAACACATTATAAATGTTTTAGTACAAAACGTGATGTTAACTCTGCTTCTGTGATGCTGCGTCTCAACATTAACATTTAAACCTTCGTCTCAGATTATATCATAGAAGTAAAAGAAATTACTTATTAAATCAGCATCAGAAGTGGCTTTTTCATTGCTAACGACCAAAAATTGAATTTGAATGGCTACAAGCTCAGCCAAGTCAACAGCTGTCAAACATCTCGTTTGCATCTGTGGGCAGATAAAACTATAAACTCTGTCATGCACATACACCCGCACACATGGCAGTAAAATGGTTTCGTCCGGTGCCTCCTCTAGTACAGGTCAAAGTCATCATGTTGCCACATTAATATGCATGTCATTCTCCACAGCTGGCTGTGAAACACACTCACACACACACAGAAACACACTCACACACACACACACAGAGTCCTTGCTTCATCCCTTAAACACGCGACAGCCTGCCATGCAGCCAGTGTGTTAGCGCTGGCCAGCTGACAGAAAAACACACTTAAACACAGATCAGAGCCAGGAGCAGCAGTGGACGTGGACACACACACACACACACACGACCAGACTGACAGACACATAAACACAAATACACACTTACACAGACTGAACAAACTTGCCTCCCGCAGCCTTCAGCACTACAGGGCACCGCCGCCACATCTGTGCCCATCTCAGACACCTCGGCTGTGGGCAGCGGGGGTGAGAGAGTGCCCTGGGCGGCTGGCATGGGCTGACGTGGCCCTGAGAGGAGGTGGTGGATGGTGGTGGAGGAGAACAGCAGCCAGAGGATGACAGGAGGTGATGGAGGGGAAGAGAAAAGAAAGAGGCAGGGAGGAATGTAGAAGAGAGAAAAAGAGATATAACTGTAAAGATAAGAGAAGGAATTAATGAAGATGTTAGAGATGAAGGTGGAAAAGATGGAGAGATGAATGTGTAGATGGATATAGGAAGAGGAAGGAGAGAGAGAGGAAATAATGGGATAGAAAGATGCAGAAATAGAAAGAAGGAGGGAAGATGGAAGATAGAAGATGGAGGTGAAGGAGGGGGGAGCCGGTAGCGCCCGTCGTGAGAACGGGTGCAGGGCGCTGGCAGGTGGCGTTGAGGCCAGGCTGTCCAGTGACCATCAGCCACACTTTCTCTGTGTGTGTGTGAGTGTGTGTGTGTGTGTGTGTGTGTGTGTGTGTGTGTGTGTGTGCGCCAGGGACAGAAGAAAAGCTCAGGCGCCATTTTGGCTCTGCTGGAGCTGTTGCTGGGCTGGGCACTGGCCTGGTGGCACAGAGCAGGCAGTGTGTTTGTGTTTGTGTTTGTGTGTGTGTGTGTGTGTGTTGCATTATGTTGTGGCATGCTTAACAGGATTAGAGGTGACCTGGTGAGGTCCAGTTGGTACCGGGACCATGGCACAGCGGCGCGCATGTGTGTTTATGTGTGTGTGGTTTGTATAATAGGATTAGCTGTTACCTGGTGCGGTACAGTTGGTGTGCTGGTCTGAACTGGACTGGACTGGGCTGAGCTGGGCAGGAGCTGGGCAGAGGGGAGCGCTGTGTGTGTGTGAGTGTGTGTGTGCGTGAGTGTGGTGGCATGTATAATAGGATTAGGTACTACCTGGTGAGGTGCAGTTGGCGCTGGGCGTTTGCCAGCTGTTCTGCTAGGCTCAGGGCTTCGGCCTGCCATTGGCTCCCGTCCTTTTGGACCGCCTCCAGATGCTGCCGACAGCCAACCAGCTCTGAGCTCAGCCTTTCCACTTCCTGTCCCGCAGAGATGGAAGAAGAGAGACAGAGAGAGAGAAAGAAGAGGAGGTGAAGAAATCTCTCACAACAATACACAATGTCAACGACTGATTACAACCTCATGTAAAGGTTAACAAGGACTTTAATCTATAACATAAATGTAATTAATGTATTAATTGATCCTATTGTTAATGTTGCATGTCTAATTCTGTAAATCTTCCTCATTCGTGTAAATGAACTTATTAAAACTACAAACCTGATCTGTTTCATCTAATGAAATCTAGACGAATCGGCGTCGTGTTGGATCCAGACGTACCTGTGCAGCCTTCTCCATGTGTCTGCTGGTTTTGGCGTTGAGATCTCTCAGCTCTCGTTCTGCTTCGTCTTTCTTCAGTTGGGCCTGACTCACTTGATATCTCAGCTCCGCACACACCTAAAGATGACGAGGACACGTTACAGACAAGACAGACTGTTTATTATTATTATAAACACATCATCTTACCTCGTCCTAGTTTTACAATATTACACATCTGAATTATCAGATATCTGCTGATTTGCTATTTATTGTTGCTAAAACCACATATAATCATTATTTTATCATCATGTTTAATGTTTAATATTTTACATATAAAATTCAACACATGAACCAGAATTTATCAGTTTAAACAAACATCTTCCTCCTTTTATATAAAAACAACTACACACATGCACAACGCAACACAATTAAACACTAATGTGAATTAAACTCAGCGATTTGTCTTAATTTTAACTAAATGTTGAAAGTATTTCTCCATCAACATCCACAAAATAAAAACTGACATAGATGAAACTTTGCTTCCATCCAGTGGAAGTAAAGAGACATTACAACATATGATGCTCTGTTCATGTTAAAATACATGTTAATAAACTGAAAACACACTGAGGCAGCAGGAACATTAACGTCCTGATGATTTATTCAACTAACATGTCACAGTTTTATTTAATTAGCTGAAGATATATTTTACATCCATATATTAATCTATTTGTGCTAGAATCTTATTTAATCTCATTTTATTGTTGATCTGGATAAAAACAACATATTTAGTTTCTGTAAACAAGGATGATGTATGTGTTTATTTGAATGTAGAGCAGAGAAAATAAGAGCCAGACTCTACTGACTTCTGTCCTTAACGTGTCTGTTTCTTCTTTTTTAATTGTCAGTGTAGCAGCTTTTCTTTAATCAAACTACTTTATCTGTATTTACTTCATCTTCATCTTCGTCTTCCTCCTCTTATCCAGTCGATCTGGATCGCAGGGCAACAGTCTCAGGAAGGAGGCCCAGACCCTCCTCTCCTCGGCCACTTCCACCAACCACCAACTCCTCCAGGGGGGAACCCGAGGTGTCCCCCCCAGTCCAGCTTTGAGACACAGTCTCTCCAGCGTATCCTGGGTCTTCCCTGGGGTCTCCTCTTGGTTGGACATACCCAGAACACCAGGAGGCGTCCTGACCAGATGCCCTAACCACCTCAGTTGGCCTCTCTCAACATGGAGGAGTCTCCGGATGTCTGAGAGCCTCACCCTATTTCTAAGGCTGGAGCACGACCAAGACCCCGAGATACTTGAACTCCGCCACTCGAGGCAGAAAGTCCTCCCTGACCTGGAGCAGGCACTCCACCCTTTTCCTGTCGAGGACCAAGGCCTCATTCTAGCCATTTCACACTCGGCTGAGAACTGTCCCAAAGCTGGAGGTCGGTGTTTGATGAACCAACAGAACCACGTCATCTGCAAAAAGCAGAGACCAGATTCTGAGATCGTCAAACCCGACACCCTCCGCCCCTCGACTGCTCCAAGAAACCCTGTCCATAAAAATTATGAACAGAAGCGATGACAAAGTTCAGCTCTGGTGAAGTCCAACCCTCCACCGAGAATGAGTCTGACTTACTGCCGACGATGCGGACCGAGCTCTGTCAGTAGAGGCCCAACCATCCCTCACTCCTGTCTCTATTTGTTAAAGCTTAAATCATCCTGCTGGGTAACACACTAAACACCAGTGATGTCTGATGATACCCTGACTCGTCTTCTAGCCACTGTACCTTGGTGTTGTCTTGTTCCTGACTCGTAAGTTTGCGTAGAGCGTCTTCCAGCTGGTTGGTCAGTGAGCTCTTGTCTCTGTTGGTTCTGTCTAACTGTCCCTCCAACTCAGCAACTCGCTGGGAGAGGTTGGTCACCTGGTATATAAGGAAACAAATTATAAACATATATATAAAATTCAGTATTTCAAGACTTATTTTAGATTTTGCTTCAGAGAGTTTATTTTTTACCGTGTGAGCCATCTCTTCTATCTGTTTACGAGCTGCGGTCCGACCTTCCTCTCTGGCCTCAGACAGTCGTTCCTTTAAACTCTGAGCTTCTTGTTCCAGTTTTTCTCTCTGTCGAGTCAGTTCCCTGGACAGCTGCTCAAACTGCACCTCCACCTGGACGAACACATCCACACATTTACTGAGTTTACTGGAGCTAATCATCAGCTTTGTAGTAAGAAAGAATAAATGAAAGAGTGAGTCTGACCCTGTGTTTGTGCAGATTTGCTTCCTCTGCCATCTCCACCGCCTGTTTAACCTGCAGACAGGCAGACCACTCCCTCTGTTGCGCCTCCTGCTGGCTGGTCCTCACAGCACGTAGAGCTCCTAATAACTCATCACGCTCTCTGACAGGAAACAAGGACATTTATTGTGGTACGTTTATATCTCTGTATATGTCGTTTCCTATCTTGTCGATTTGTGTGTGTGTGTGTGTGTGTGTGTGTGTGTGACCACTGACTTTGTGAGTCTGTCTATAGCCTGGACGTGCAGATTTGTGTGAGTCCCGGCCAAAACAGCTTCATGCTGTGCACACTGCAGACACAGTCCGGACACACGAGGAGCTCCATCGGCCTTCAGTGCATCTGCCGCTTGTTTCTCTCTGTGTCTCAGACGAACCTTCACCTCCTCACACTCCTTCTGACTCACTGACAGATCCTTCCTGTCGATGTCGAACAAGGAGCAGGAGATGAGAGCCGTGACTTTTTTAATATAATTAAATAATAAAGAAAGAAAAGTGTAGAGTTGTAGACTGACCTGAGGGAGATGACCTGAGCCTCTAAACTTTCAACCTGAGCTTGGTAGATCACTTTCAACTGTTCCTGCAGTGCAGGGGAGATGAGATTTTAATTTTGTGTGGATATTAAAAAAACAAAACGCAAAAAATAAGTTAAAAGTGACAAATTAGAATAAGATAAAGGAGTTAAATCAGATTTTCCAGCAGGATGGAGAATCTTTTATTCGTACCAGCTCATTTTTCCATGCAGTGTGTTCTGCTCTCCGCAGCGAGCCGTGTCCTATATGTGATGTTATACCACTGTTGTCTGCCACACTTTCTTTCACCTGTAAAAACACCAGGACAGATGATGACCCACATATTCTAATACTGTTTTAAAACACACATTTACACGTATATATACAGATATATGTTGAATACCAAGGAGTTGTGTATGGTGTAATCCTTCAGAGATTCCTCTGCAGCTTTAGATTTCATTTGTGACTGAAGCTTCTCATTCTCCACCACCACCACTCTGACTCGCTGTTTCATCTCCTGCATCTCCTCCTGAGGTCACACACACACACACACACACACACACAAAATATTTAAACCATGTTCCAGTCAGCACACTGGTCCAAAGAACAGCAAATACAAACACATAGACACACACATACGTTTGTGCACAAACCTTCCAGAGTTTGACTTCAGCCTCCAGGTGTTGGATGTACTCTGACTGGTTGTAAATCACTGGAACTAAATCCTGGTAGGCAGGTAGACTGGACCTTCCCTCCAGCTGCACTCGTTAAATAAAAAATGACAAACAGAAGTGAAGCAAAACCTATGGACATCATGGAAACTGACAGGGATGAATCGATACATGTGTTGAATATTGATTATGAGAGTGAATCCTCTGACGTCGGTGACGATGTTCAGGTCGTTTCAAACTCTACGATAAAGAAAAACAACTTCGTCTTGATTTATTTTAGTTCAACAAGAGTCTAAAACCTCCAGAAGATTCAGTTACAATCATCAGCTGTGATGAAAAGTGTCAAACCGTCATTAATGTTTGAGAAGATTTAACCAGGAAACGTTTCAACTAAAACCATCGATCCATCACCTTTAATCATCAACATCCAACGTGTTGATTTGTCAGATTTTACTGCAGCAGTGTTACTCACTTTATTAGGGACACAGCATCACGTGTGTCTGCACACGGCTGTAGTCTGACGTAGGAAGGTCAAAGGTCACATGTTTTCGGTCTTTAAATAGTTCAGTTATCTTTAGAGTGATTCTTTGTTTCTTTGTGGAATAAATAAAAACAAATCACAACAACAAACCTAGAAGTCATCTGCAGAAACTAACTATGGGTGAATGTAGCGTAGCTGATATTTCAGGCAGCAAAACTTAGCATATTACCTTGGATGGAGACTGTTTCTTTGAAGGCGATAGAGGAGGAGGGATTTCTCTGCACTGCTTCAGTAGGAGGCTCTTCAGTTGATTAACTTCATTGTCACAAGACACCAAAACAAACAAACCAACAACAACAAACAAACACACACACGGAGAAGGAGAAGTATTTCATTATAGGTTTGTGTACAGTCTGTCAACAGGATTACACGGAGGGAAACCTCCAGGTGGTTCGATATAAAAATCTGAGTCTCAGTCTCTCGACTAAATCGCAATCACCTGCTTCACTTTGTGTCTTTTGGCTCCACGCCGCCCTGTCATCTTCAGACATGGCGGCGAAGAGGCTGGTGCCTCCTCCTCCTCCTCCTCCTCCAACCTCCTCATCTTCATCCTCCTCGTCTCCATCAGGGTTTAACTGCTGCAGGGAGCTGCTCAGCTGCTGGATACTCTGGTTGGCTCGCTCTGAAAACAACATAAGTAAAACATAAATTATAATTTCAATCAAAAACTGAGTCACTTTCTTATTGTTCCTGTCATTTTAGACACAATTAAATGTTTAAACCTGTGTCATATTAATGTAATAAAGCTTTGATTACACATTAATGTGTTGAATTAAACGTCTTAAATGTAAAATAAAATAAATAATATAGTCTTTTAAAGTAGAAAAATTGCAGAAATAACGTTAGTTTTAACGTAAATGTGTCTGTGTCGCTAGGTGAGTGTTGAATGAGCAACAGGTGGCAGTGATGGGACTTTAAACCTTTAAAAAATTAAATAAAACTTTTAAATATAATTTAATATTAAATAATGTCAGCTAACACCGCCATATTTAAAACATGAACACTTTAACTGACAAACTTTAGCTTCTCTACTGTGTTTATAACATTTAACATTTAGCTTCAGACTATTTAAAACTATTTTATCGCGATAAAACTTATAAAAACTTACGTCTCAGTTCCTTCTGATAAACGCTCAACTGCTCCGATTCATCTTCATCAGAGTCTAACGGCTTCATTTTTATAAAACTGTTATGTTTACGTGATGTTATTAGCTAATTATGCTAAGCTAACGCGGCTAATTTAGCGACAACAACTACAGCAACAACAACAGTCATATTTTGCACGCGCACCGTAACGGCCGTTGGTTCTATACGTTGATGACGTTTGTTTTAAATAATGCCGCGTGATTAACAGGGCGGTGTTACGTTTTCCAAATGGTACACTGCGTTTCCGCCCCCGCGCAATGTTAATAAATTCAAAACAAACCAACCGCCGCCTGTAAACGGCTCCCACTTCCGGATTTAGGACTACAACTTTCAGTGCCGGGAGTTGTAGTCATTATTTTATTACAGTGAGTTTGGCCAACTCGGTTTTAAATGTTCTGTCCTATGATTGGTTCAAAACTTATCACGTGACTTACAGGCGCCATGTTGTAACCCAGTTTATATTAAAATTATTACTCAACGCTGTTGAATGTGACAAGTTAATGTCCGGTGTTAAATATTATTACAGCTACTTTAAAAGAATAAAATTAATATTTTGTATTTTTTATATATATATTAACATTTTTTTATTTTTGATGAATGAAAATTATTTGTTGTAATGTTCAAAAAGATATTTAATGATTATATTTACTTAAAATTGAAATAAATTAAAATAAAAAAAATAAATATTTACAAAATGCTACGGATGATTATTGATGCTTTTATCGAACAATGATTGTTTAAAACAGCAGTTTAAATTATTAAACATTTATGAAATGTTGTATCAATTCCTGCAGGGGGCAGCAGATGTCTGACATGCGCAGTGCTGTTTGTTTACGAGTACTTCCGTAGCCTTGTTAGCTAACACTGCTGTAAACTGGCTCCGTTGGTTTAACAAACAAGAAAAAAAAAGCTGTTTTCTTTCTCTTCTGATATTAAAATGTCTTCTCCGCTTCTTCTCAGAGCTTTTGTGAAGGAGCGACTCACCGCAGCAGCGGAAGAAATATTTCAGGTTTTTGAAAAAACGATAGAAAAATATGAAGAAGAAGCTTCGAGCTCAAAACAGGAGATTGATCGACTCAGAGGTTTGCTGCTGGAGTTTGTATCAAAACAGAAAGGTGTGTTTTTATTATTATTATAATAAAAATAATTACACCTTAATTTAAATTTCTGCCCCATGTTCATTAATATTTTTCTGTTATTATCTGTGTGGTGGTTTTTGACCATTAAAACATATTTTTTTACATCATTTGACTAAAATAATAATAAAAATTTTAATTATTTAAGAGTTAAATTTATGTATTTATCATTGTTATACATTCATATGTTTGAGTGTTAAAAAAAATATTTCAATTTATTATTATTATTACTTTTAATCGAATCTGTTCTTTTAATCTCAGCATCCTGTTGTCATGGAAACAAAGTGATGCAGATGTTTCATCCCACATGATGTTGATTTCATGTTTAGTATCTTTTCCCTACTGATTAGATATTTTATTTCTCCATAAATCAATCACCACCAGTATCATGATTAAATAAAGCAGTTGTGAATATTTAAAATATAAAAATAGATAGTTTTCATTTATAAACAAACTTATAATCACAATAATAATTATTATAATTAATCATTTTCACAGAATATTTCATCTGTCACATTCTAGCTGAGCTGTTATTATTATTATTATAGTCAGTTAAATAGTCAAACTGATAACGAAATGAGGAAAGTAAAGATATTGAAGTTATATTTCTTGTCTTTTTCCCTCCAGATATCTCCCACTTGTCCATCTGTAAAGATGAAACTCGCCCCGAGTCGAACTTTAGCGTAGATCAGAGAAAAGCAGAGAATCGACATGTTAAAGAAGAAGATCAGGAGGTTTGGACCAATCAGCAGCAGCAAGAACAAGAAGAAGAAGAAGATGTTGGTGAGTTTAAGGACGCTGATGTCTTGTATCTACCTCACTCATCTGTCAGTGAGCAGGACGACGTGAAACCATCTCTTCAACCTCAGACTCAAAACAGAGAAAGTGACGAACAGATTGAGGAAACTGCTCCGTTTGTTTTATCTTTTGCTTCGTCTCCATCGTCACAAACTCGAATCCAGACCGAGAGGATTCAGGACGGTTTGGAAAATGAAAGATCAGCTTTGAGTTTTATGTCGAACCAAACACAAATAGAAGAGAGAAGAGAGTCGACAGAGTTGACTCATTTAAACTCGGTCGCACCAAATTATCATTGTTACTTATGTGATAAATCTTTCTCCTCCAATCATCACTTGATAAATCACGCATTTCGCATCCATTCAAAGGACGCAGGTTTCCTCTGCGCCGTGTGTGGAAAGACGTTAGAGTCCAGTGAAAACCTGAACACTCATCTTCAATCACACAAAGGTTCAAAATGCTGCAACGTCTGTGGTAAAAACTGCAGCAGCAGCACGTCTCTGGCCGAACACATGGCGAGTCACAACGGCGTCAAACTGCATCGCTGCCACGTTTGTGGGAAGGAGTGCAGCCGCAAAGGAGATTTAAAGATTCACATGAGGATTCACACGGGGGAGAAACCGTTCTGCTGCTCTTACTGTTGTAAAAGTTTCACCCACAGTGGACACCTGAGGAAACACATGAGGACCCACACGGGAGAACGACCACATCAGTGTCTCATCTGTGGGAAAGGATTTTTACAGAGCGCTCACCTGAAATATCACCTAGGGACTCACACTAAAAAATACTGATCAATACGGATATGAACTAATATTTAAAGTGACATGAACCTTTTGTTTTCACAACCAAATAGTTAACAATGAAAGTAAATGGGGCAGTCAGCCAAACGTATCTAAATTGTCATTTTTTAACCACTAATAAAACTCAAAATATCACTTCACTCTTCATCAGCCTGTTGTTCAGGAAAATGAAGAATCTGCTGATCTGGAACATCTTTCATCACCATTCATCAAATTAATTTTAGCCATTTTTGTATCAAATGTTATTATTTTGGTCTGTTATTTGGTGGAAACATGTACATTTATGTTCATTTACTGTGATGGCTGCAAGTTGTCATATTAGCTAACATGCTAATGTGTTGATGAAGGGTGTTACAGATCAGCAGATTCATTATTTTCCTGAACAACAGGCCGATGTGTCTGTGAAGAGCAAGAAAAATGATGAATCTGCTGATGTGGAACAACCTTCATCACCAGTTGTTATAAAACCAGACGTTGGGTAAGTCTTGTAAAACAGTGTTTTTAATAAACTCTGGGTTCACTTACTAAGTTATCAGTACTTCAGTTTATGTGTAGGGATCCTATTCATGCTACTGCTGAAGTGAAGTGATATTTTGAGCTTTATTAGTGGTTAAAAAATGACAATTTAGATACGTTTGGCTGACTGCCCCATTTACTTTCATTGTTAACTATTTGGTTGTGAAAACAAAAGACGGTCAAACTGGATATTACTTCAACCAACGTAAATATCTGTTGAGGGGAGTTTGACTCGTATTCATGGTGAAACAGACTCTGGTTCATGTTAATAGACACAATTTTTGCAGCTGAATTTCATCATAAAAATCATTCAGCAACAAACTGATAAAAACAGAAAATGAAGATTGATGTGAAGTAACAAACAATCAAAACCAGAATATTTTCTTATTTGCACTCGTCAGAAACACAATCAACAAAGATTAATGTTAGGGTGAAACGACCTAATTTAAGATTTTTTTTTAAACATTAAATATAATTTATCTTGAACTTAAGATCAACATTTCACTATTATCAGTTTAATAAATGTGTTTACAGTCTGTTCCTCCTCATTGTTGACTTGATCTTTGTTTACAGCGGAAATCATTTCTCATCAACGAGCGACGAGATTCTGTGTGTTTTTCTGGTGAAGTGTCATAATAACATCAACTGTTAACATTGAGGAAATAAAGGTTTTAAAAAGGAGTTATTATCTTGCGTGTAGATATGACGCAGCTGCTGGGTTTTTTTTTAGATTTCAGCTGCAGGAAATTGGAACCAGATAACGACTTTTCTGACAAACAGGAAGAAAAAACATGTGGCTGTTTATAGAAAGTTTCTTTAACAGTCGAATGTCTTCAGACTCTGGGAGGAAATCTATAACTTCATTGATCTTTACATTGACGTTTGATTCTTATTTATTTTATCATCAAATGATCAATAATGTAATTACAACTTCTCAACAAATAGCTGCTTATTTACTAAATTACTGCAACTATATGTCAACTTTATTGGGCTTTAATTGATTATTATCATTTTCCGCTACTTTAAAATTCTTCTCAACAACATTTCAAGAGGAAATTAACTTTATATCAACTTGTCAGTCACTTTTAAAGTTAACAAAAGTTCTGGGTCAATCCTTCAAATCACTGAATCAGGTTTTCTAGTCACTTCCATGACCTCAGGTGAATAAACTCAAACACTGGTCACAGACTGATTCTACAAACATTCATGAAAGGATGAGTCTCTCAGGAGCTGAGGTATCGTGATCAGACGCCACCTGTGCAGTACGTTCTAAACAGCCAAGTGTTAGTGGTATTATAACAAAGTGGAAGTAATTTGGAACAACAGCAACTCAGCCATGAGGTGGTAAACCACATAAAATACACAAGTCGACAACTTTTTGCAGAAACAGTAGATACAGACTTAAAAACTTCACATGGCTTTAAGATGAGCTCAGGAACAGTCTGTCGAGAGGAATGAGATAGATAGATAGATAGATAGATAGATAGATAGATAGATAGATAGATAGATAGATAGATAGATAGATAGATAGATAGATAGATAAATAGATAGATAGTCAGTCTGGGTTTGTCTGGTACTTCTCTGACTGTGTTGTTCCAAGTGTAAAGCGTGTTGGAGGGAGGGTTATTATGGTTTGGTTGTTTTTCAGGGGTCGGGTCCATTAGTACCAATGAAATAAACTCTTAAAGCCTCATCACACCAAGACGTCTTGGACAACGTCATGATCACAACTTCGTGGTAACAGTTTTTGGGTTTGGTCCCTGTTGGACAAAGAAATGTCCATGAAGACACGGACAAGTCAGTTTGTCGTGGAGGAACTTGACTGGTCTGAACAGTCCTGACCTCAACCTGATGGATCAACTCTGGGATGAATTAGACCAGAGACCATCTGATCCAACATCAGTGTCTGAACTTACTCAAAATTCCCATAAACACAATTAAACCTTGTAGCAAGTTTTCCTGGAAGAGTTGAAGCTGTTGGTGGACAACTTTAAGAATGAGACGTCATTAAAACTCATTTGCAGTGCATTTGCATAGCGTATCTAGAAACTTTTATAGCACTGACATGTGATTTACCAGTAGGTGGCACTGTAGGATTCATTAGCATCTATACAGCAAGTTAGAGAGAAGTCTACACAAGCTGGGAGGATCAGGCTGGAATAAAGTTGAGTTTTTGCAGTAAAGACGATAAAATTTACTACTTGTCGTCCAATCTGAGGCAGGTGAGTTATTTGTGCACTATAAGAGAAGAGATTTAACAATTTCATCAACAATTTTAATGTCATCTGTTAAATTCTGTCTCAGCTTCACAACACAGTTTCTGCAGAATCTCTTTTCACACCCTCACCATGTCTTGGACCAAGGCACCATGCAGACTCTGAAAAGCCAACTTGGATCACATCCAGGTGGCCTCGAAATCTTCCAAAGAACAGGAGCTCATTCAGGAATCTCTGCTGCTCCAGGCGATTTAGATTTTTTAGATTGTAAAGCTAAAGAGCTAATCAGGCCTCAGTGACCCTCAAACCATAAAACCAACTACTCTATTCTCTAATCCAGTTATGCAACCAACCCTAAAGACACACAGCATCGCCAGCAAACACCGATGGATCATTGGGAACAGTTTCCCACATGTCAGTTCATGTTTGACCCTAATGAAGATTCAATGACTTAAATCTAATCAGATGATTTGTTTACAACGGCCGACCTGCTCCGACTACCTCTGAATTATAGCCTGAACTAATCTGAGCTACATTATGTTGTTAGGCTGTTTCACTATTTTTCCTCCCGAACACAGAGGCAAGAGGTTAATCTCCTGTGGAGTAAAACTATGTGAAAGTTAGAGAAGGGAGCTGGAGGGATTTTCTTTATGTGGGTCAGAGTGTGTTGCATAGATTAACACAGTATGTGTGTGTGTTTGAAAAGTGGCATTTTGCACATACAAGCTGTTGGGAAGAATTTTGAACTTGGCACTTGGCACAAACAGCAGGAATTCCTCAAGCTCTCGGTTGCATAACTGGGTCATTGAGTTACTCTCCATCCTCGGCCGGTTGAAGAGTCTGAACGTTCACATCAGGGTGTGGACCTGGACGAGGACGTGATGGATGGAGGAGGAGGAGGACGGCCAACATCTGGACAACGTCTGGAAGCTCAAACACACACACAAACACATTAATAACCTGAGTTACATTTTAATCACACACATATGTAAATGTGTGAATGTGATTAATATTTAGTTTTTATTGGCTAAATATTTTCAGTCGATGTTTTACATCTAAGACAAGTTCATTTGGTGGAAAATGTTGACGCAGGCCAGATGATACATTTGCTGTATTGTTTACTTTGTGTTTCTAATCCCTCTGTGTATAAATCACTCTCTGGACCTTTCATGTGATGAGGAGCTCGGCTATTAAAAGCAGAGAGAATGAGTGACGCTGCTGCTGCTGCAGTTTTTGGCCGCGGGACGTTTTCCAACACGGTTGTTTTCCTCTCACACGTCCCGACTGCACACTCGTCCTTTACAGATCAGATCTGATTACTGTCTCAGATGAAGCTTCACTCGTCATCTGTTTCCTTAATTATACGACGCAATTTATCAAATGGTTTAATCTGAAAATACTGGATCTTATAAACTGGATGTTATCTGTTCATGTGCATTTCCTTTTTCAAATCATTACATAAGTTATAACTTCCTCTGTCTCAATCAAAGTGATGATCAGATCTTGTTTCATTAGTTTATTATTTAAAAAGCAACACTGTATTAAACATTACTGGTTGATGTGTTTGTGATGTCGATGACGTCTTTAGATGAGTCATATTTCAGAAACTCTTGGAGGAAATCCTTTTAAATTTGGCACAAACATTCACATGGAGACAAAGATGAAATAACTGTAATAACTGTAGTGACTCTAATGTAAAAGTAAAGGTCACTCACAGACACAAAAACACTCATATAAAACTAGAAAATTGTGCTTCTGTGAAGAAAATTCATGGTGAATGTTTGTAGCTGTTGATAGATGCTCATAGTGGCTGATATTTGATAATAGTTAGGGCTGCAACAACTAATAGATTAAATTGATTACTACGTTAGCTGCCAACTATTTCAATAGTTGATTAGTTGGGTCACTACATAGAACTACAGAGTCAACGTTTGTTAATGTGGGAGAAGAGAGACAACCAACACCGGTAGCTGCTACTACTGTAAAACAAGAGGAGAAGAAGAAGAGAACCAATGAGAAGTCTTGTGTAGGTCACACGGCCAAGATGAAGAAGTGTTTAAACGTGGCAGTGGATGGTGGAGACAGCAGAGGATAAGGAGGCTAACGTTAGCTTAGCGCTAATGGAGAAATTTCCATGGAAGACTTTGAAGATTAAAGAGAACATTAATGACGTCTTTAGATGAGTCGTATTTCAGAAACACTTGGAGGAAATCCTTTCAAATTTGGCACAAACATTCACATGGAGACAAAGATGAAAGGACTGGACTTTAGTGGCTCTAATGTAAAAAGTAAAGGTCACTCACAGACACATAACACTGATATAAAACTAGAAAAGTGTTTCATTGAAGAAAATTCAGGGTGAATGTTTGATAGTTTCTAGTTGGTTTTAGTTGGTAACAGTTATTGATAGATGGGATAGTTCGGGATGTAAGAACTAATCAATTAAAATCAATTATTAAATTAGTGTCCAGTTATTTTAATATTCGATCAGTTTGGTCTGTTATTATAAACAGAAGTGGGAGAAGAGACAACTGACGCCACGGTAGCTGCTAGCGGCTAAGCTAGCAGCAGACCGCTGTGAAACAGGAAGAGAAGAAGAAGAAGAAGAAGAAGAGAACCAGTGAGAAGCTTTGTGTAGGTCACATGACCCATCTCTGGACAAAGAAGAAGTGTTTAAACATGGTGTTGGATGGAGACAACAGAGGCTAACGTTAGCTTAGCGCTAACGAACAGAAAAACTTCAAAGATCAGAAGGTTTTTCTGTTTGTTACTTTGGTTTTAAATTGTTTTTAAATTCGTCAAACGGACACAAATGTGGTGGAAACACTTGTAGAAATTTGAGGATAATTATTATTATGAAACCAGGTCAGAGGTCAGTTCCTGTTTATTCTCGGCACATGGCTGCTTCACTCAACATCCATTTATTTATTTAGATCAGTAGTTATTCACTTAAAAAGACGACGGATGTTTCTGACTCAAACTAAACTGACTAATCATAGCTGTTGTTCGTTGCTCGTAGCTGCAAATAGTTACTGGAAATTATTGTGACGAGTTTAAATCTTAAACGATGTCTTTAGGTCAAAGTATGAGACAACTAGCTACCTTCCAAACTTGTCAAGGATTTGAAAAAACTATAAAAAATTAGAAAAAAAGAAAGGTTATTTTAGGAAACCTGGATGACGACAATAAGATCTAAAACCTTCTTATGCCACCTCTCTCTCTCTGTCTCCCAATGACCCAATATCTGGCTCTGGACTCATGACGCATGATTTAAAGGGATTATAATCTGAAAAAAAAATCCAGAGTAACCACAAGGTCTGCTATTTGTCAGAATCTGGACCAGTCAGAGCTCCCTCATCACCCCCCACTCCTGCAGCCCTGCAGCCGTCTCTCTCTGTACCAGCTGCATAATATGCGGATCGTTGATTGTTTTTGTGTTTTTTTTTTTGTTGTTGTTGTTGCTGCTGAATGAGACCGGAGGGGAAAACACGGATGCATGCGTCGACGTTTTCTCCTGCGTAACGACTCGCTGCTGATGAAATGTGAGGGTTGTGGGTAAGTCTGTGCTTCTCATAATGTCGCTGATAGAGAGACTTGAAGCTGCTGACACAGTCTGCCAAAAATACTGCACTGAGGAGGAGGAAGAGGGGGAGGAAGAGGGTACTGGATACCTTCTATGTTATCATCAAATCCTGCACATGTTTAGTGGGACCTTTCCTGCAGAATCTGTGCAGCAGCTGAAACGGTCCCAAGGTCAAATGCTCAGAAAGTCACAGGTGACCGATCTCAGACGGTGATGAAAGGCATCTGCTGGTAGATATGAGGTATCAGTCTGGATGCTGCATGCTGCTGACTGACTGGTTTACATCTCCCTCTCCAGCGTGCCATGTTGTGATAGCTGCAGAGGAAGTTGAAAGCTGACCTCCCTTTGGACTCAAAGTTGCTGTGGGCCAAAGGTCTGCGACTCGCGCTCGGTTTGTGTTGAAGCATCGTAGCAGGTGACAGTGTGAGAATATAGATCCTCCTCATACACACTCGCACACTCTCAGAGCACAGCAGGGGACAGCATGAAAGAGCTCTGAGAACAGACCCCACTGAGCTAAAAAAACACTACTGTATCGCCATGAAAACACACACACACACACATTGTTTACTTATCAGCATCTCCTGAGTCTCGGAGAAAGCTGCTATTCTCACAGTGATACGCTGCTCGGCTCATGTCAGTTTTCACCTGCAGCGAGAAACATGAATCACGTAACCAGGAGAAAGTTCAAGGTTAAAGTTAAATGCTCATGTTATCGATCACGACGACATCACTACGACATCACTACGATTATTATTAACAGGACCATTTTGCTGTTTGAAGCAACTGTTTTATTTGTCATACTAGAGAACAACATGTCTGTTATATGGAAACATTTTCAATACAAGAGAGTCGATGTTTTCCAAACACAGCTGCATAGTTTGGACATAATGGAAATAATTGATTAATTTCATGCTTTGTTATATCATCATTGCAACATTCAGCAACATTGTTGAACGTTGTCCTTAATCACCACAGCAACAACAATTACAAACAAACCAGCTTTTGATTAATTCTTCCTCTCAGAAAAGTAATAAATCAACTGTTTTATAGCTTCTGGTCCAGTTGTAGTTTTTGGCAAGAAACAGAAACGTAAGTGCATTTCAACCTGTCAACTCATCTGCAGTGTAATCCTGTGAGTGGGACTTTTACCATCTTTCTCCAACATCCACAACAACAACTCAAACAAACAGACGGAGGCAGCGGTTGATCCTGTGAAACTGTCAATAACAGTCTTGTTGTGAGCGGAGGAGGTTAAAGGTCAAATGAAAAGGATCTTCCTCTTTAAAAAGGTCAATATGTAGGAATGTCAGATATTTGGGACAAACCACAGCCCCTTAGGATTACACTGAAACACTGTTTACAGCTGCAAGAAAGTTTACACTCAAATCAATCATTTAGATCCAAAAATCCCTAAATTATCCTTTAATCTGTGACTCCCCTGAATCACCTCATCACCTAAAAGCATCTTGTGTAGACGACTATATTTAGAGAGCTGTATCTGAGCAACACGATGCAGCTCAGTCAGCAAGAAATACAGACTGAAGCACAGCTCCGATCCTACAGCGAGCAAATGTTTGAACATCTTTGTAAATTTGACGTTCATGGTCCTAGAGGATGAATTTTACTCACTCTGGTGGTTAAATTTTCAATTTATCTTGTAAAATATCTTTATATCTACCTTATATTTCTATAAATCTACAAGATCGGCACTAAATGTTGCATTTTGTAGCAACATTAACATATATCACTATTTTATATTTGATAAATTCAAGTGCACGTACATATTCATCCAGATGTTTTGTTAATTTGCAGCCTGATGTTTTATCATAAAACCTGAAGCCAAAAAACACAGAAGGAAGAAAGGAGGAAGGTTTGATTTGATAAGATTGTGATAATATTTAAAGATCTGATGATTTGTGGTTTTTACACTCGCTACAGAGAAGTTAGTCGAAGGTGACCTCACGACCTCGAGCAACGATGTTTCATAAAAGTCATTAGAAACGGCGTCTTCCCAAAGAAGGCCTCGTAAAATGAACAAATGGTTTGGTATATTTGTTCAAAAAGCAGCTCAGTTTAGTTAAAACACGCTGGAATGTGGTCTCATTAACTTTCCATAAGTAAGTGAGCTTAGTTTTGTTTTTACATCTTAGATAAAGCATCTTATGCATGAACACTCACGTATCAGTTTGTTGAGTTTAAAGGAGGTCAATCGAGGTCAGTTTGGTTTTTATTAACACACTGATTCGTTGCCATCGCAGTGTTGAAACTGTTACAGTATCTCTCACAATGAAAGAATGCACTTCAATGTTTGTCCGTGAATACCAGAGGGTTTTTTTTCATCGAGAGATGAGATTGTATAACTTCCCCGTGTTGGTCGAGGGAAACTCCTCGAGATAATCGGAAACATGTGTTTGCCATTTTGAACTTTTTAAATGAAACGGAGGACGTGGTCATTTCTTCCCGGTGGCGCTGTGATCGTTGGCCGATCGCTTATTGTCCACAAAGACTGAAATCAACCTCGAGGAAGTTGAACATCAGGAAGAATGAAAGTTGGAACCGTTTCAGAGAGAATCCAGAGGTCTCTTGGTTCGTTGCATGTAGTTTTGTAGGAGGTAAAACAACATGTTATTGTGCGTATCTGTGGGATCTATGAATCTGACGGACGTTGGGTCGCTGCCATTCGGTCACACCCTCAACCAGAGTTGCAACAGCGATTGATATTTGGACGATTCTTCAAATTCTGTCTCAATCTTTCTGATTTAATGCAAATGTTTTATGTTTGAGACATTTTGTATCTTAGATACTTCACGTATTTTTCCTAATATTTTTGAAGAATTGCATCATAATCATCGGCATCTTTTTAAGACGACATCTGCTACATCTGAAAAGAAAGAGATTTCTACATAATCTGGCAACGATAGATGGTTTTTAAATCTCCTGCAGGAGGAAAAAGTCAGACGTGCTACGTGCCCGTACAGCCACCACCTTCACCTCCACCCTCAC
The DNA here is from genome assembly GCA_016801845.1 of Polydactylus sextarius. Classification (NCBI taxonomy): domain Eukaryota; kingdom Metazoa; phylum Chordata; class Actinopteri; family Polynemidae; genus Polydactylus; species Polydactylus sextarius. Next base: position 15,786,029 of record CM028911.1, on the reverse strand, counting down.
TTTCCGTCTACAAACACGTAGGTCACACTGTTTCCTGCACTGGCACCGAAACACGGCACATAAATATTAAACATTATTCCCAAGGTTGAAGCTGCGGTCACATTTTTGGCTTCAGTTCCTTCGGTCTGTTGAGGTTTTGACCTCAACCTCTGAACATATTGTTGCTTGTACAGTTTTGCTTCTTACACTGAGATGTACAGTTTTTAAGAAGTTTCTGTTGCTTCAAACAGAAACTGAAGGTTGAAACTACAAGTTTCTCACGGTGATTTATCATCGTTCCTTTCTGTTTTGAAAATCTGAAAAAAAGTTAAGTTAAGAAAGACGGGGACATATTTCTGACACACTTGCAGTTTGTGGTTTTTCTTCCGACATTAATTTTAACGTTTGTCGTTTTTTTTTTTTTTTTTAAACAATCACAACTAAACTTCAGAGATTCAAGACGTACGACTGAAACCACACGAGCCTGGACAATCTCTTTCCTCTGGGAAACATTTTCCTCTTTCGTCCTTGAACACGAAGCAAACAGAGTCCAGACTGTTCTGGTTTGTGGTTCCCATTAGCTCACAAATGTTACCAGAGGAGGGAAATATCTTACAAACGCCTCCGTCTTCTCTCATGACGTCATTAACCACATCTTTGTTTCACGCTGTCGATGCTACAAGGTGAATGTTTCATGTGCATCTTTAATTTCTTATCACCGAGTCTCCAAGATCAAGCTGAGATATTTTTTCGCACATTATGGAAAAACTGCTCCTCTCTGCTCCTTTAACGCCTCTCAAACATATTGAATTCATTTTCTTTCTCATAAACATGTTTTTTTTTTCTTCTTTTCTTTTCCTTCTGTCTGCAGTAAAGAGCAACACATCACAACACAAGACGGTGAAACTAAAATCCAAACGTCACTCAACGAGGTGTCACCTAAACTAAATATTTCTAATCAGCTAATTTAGAAGAACAACTGATTTAAAACACTAAAATACTTCCTGTTGTTGAGGATATTCAGTGTTTGTCTGAGGTTTCACTTTTCATTGTGTTGCTACAGAAACTAAAAATAGACCAACTCCACATCGTCTTAGTGTCTATTTAAAAATAAAACGTTACAATGTAACAGTTGAATCTTGAATCATGTCTCGCGTCGACGTTCGTGGTCTGAGGTTTGTTTTACACGACGTCGCTGACATTTATGTGGCAGATTCATTTAGTTTAGTTTGAAATGTGTCACAATCTGACATGATTCCAATGAAACTGACTGATCTGAAGTTAATTACGAGGAGATAAACTGGCTACTTTTTATTTTACTTCAATGATACATGTAATGATGATGTATTATTGATACATATAAAATTAAACAAGTGTGGGAAGAAAGTGTGACAGGATTCCCTCACGGTGTCACTGAAAGTAACTGAAGTGAAATGTTACAATGTAATGTTTTATCTGTTTCAATAACGTCATGAAGGAATCTGTGGAACAAATTTATTTTATAAACTCGAAATCACATCATTAAATCAAACATTTCTTATAGTTGTTCTCAAATATTTGTTGTGTAACCTTTAAAATTCAGTTGAGGTCTTAAAATATTTAACTAGAAATATATTTTCTTGGATATAAACCCAACAGGTAAACAGATAAAATTAAAAAATATTTATTTTGTTTCATTTTCAGTTTTATCAGACAAGTTGTAGTGACAGTGCAGAGCAGCAACAGTCTGGTGGAGTTGTGTATTTGTTGCCACCTGGAAAATAAATTGATGTGATTATAGATATAAACAGGACACATTGTCCCTATAGAGAGCTGATAATCATCAGTAAACCGCCCTCAAACTAATTCATCAAATTATTAAACAAATGGCGCCGAATGGCGCGAAACTTCATTTTATTTTAAAGATGAAACATAATCAACTTTAATCTGTTAGAATCTAATGATACGAATGATTAGTTGTTACTGATTTTAGCTGAAGTTTTTTCTTCAGTAATCACGTTGTAGACAGAGTCTTGGAGGATGTGATGAATTCAACAGATGTGGTTGGTACATTACTGGAAAATACACGAGGTGCCGTCTCACGCAGAGAAACTGAGAACAATTGAGTAATGGATTTTAAATGGGCAAACAGGATGTTAAATGTACATAATCACATCATGCAAAACATGGTCATGGCTCCGCTTCAAATTCTTGACACACATAAGACCTTGCCCTAAAGTTACCTCTCGGCTTGATTTTCTTTCCACATGAGGACGGAGCGACAGGATAGCTGACGGACGCGTGATAAGATACGTGATAAGAGGATGGGCCGGGATCACGGCTGATAAGGAAGATGTTTTTTGTAAAGAGACAGAAGAGCAGATCTGTGATGACAGTAGTTTAACAGCTGAAACTGTCACAGCGGGAAATGACTGCATTAACAGCTGATGTCACACACACACACACACAGAAATATCTGGTTCCATGTAAACACACATATCATATCTGACCCTTCTGTCATGTTACATCATCACACATGTACATGTGAGAACAAACTGTTCCAAGAGAAAATCTTTAAAGTTTAAAGTTTTTTTTTTTTTTAAGGGAAGATGATGACGTTACACAACCGTCATGGAAACACTAGTTTGCAGCAACTGTGATGTAGTTTTTTTTGTGTTGAAACGTGTCGAAACATCCAGATTATAACTATGTGACAACGATTACTCAGTTTTAAACACGTAAATATCATAGTATCAATATTTGAGGATAAAGAGTAATTACTATTACATTTCTTCAACATTGAACGTTGAATATTTTACAGATGTGAAGTAGAAGGAAAAAAAAAGGAACAAAGTTACATTTTTTGTGGATTTAAACAAACTTTAAAGTTGATTTATGCTTTTTATTTCACATCTGAAGCTTCTACTGTGTTTCTGTTTAAATAACAATCTGTTAAATAGTCAAACACGTCTGTGAAATATTTTCTAAATTAAATAAAGTCTGTGATGTTTGAAGGAAACAGAGACGGAGCTGCTGTTTTAATAACTTCACTTCAGGATCTTATTAGAGTTTATTGATGTTAAAATTAGTTAAATTAGTAAAACAGATAATCATATAAGTTTCCAGATTGACATCAGGGTTTGTAATTACTAATGAAACATCACCAGCAGGAGGTTAAACATTTAAATCTCTGCTCTGTCTTTATTTGACCTCTGTCTTCAGGACAAGTTCATTTTATGTGAAATTCAACGTGAACATCAGAGGAATGTAGAAACGAACCGTTGGTACGTTGACACGTCCTCCTCTTTTTCATACATTCAGGAAGATTAACAGCTTCAGCTCAACGTTGATTGATGCAATTAATCTTAAAGTTTGTGTGTGATAAACATTAAATCTAAAATATGTTTGGACCAGTTGCTTCATTCTTTAGATAAGTTTGCATTTCTCAACATTTACAACATACCAAGTCTTTGATAAGAAGATTTTTTTATTATTTTTTAAAAAACAGGATTTTATGTGAAAGGTCGAGACCAAGTTGAGGTTCGATATAGATCGACTCAATCATTAACGATACAATATTATTGATACAAATGTCATATTTGAGTCAATATCAATCCTGCTTTGATGTTGCTTAAACTTTTAGCTTTAACTTTAGAGTTTGTGTTAAAACTTAAAAAAGTATAATGTTTATTTTTATTCTTTTTTATTAAAAAGAACAGATTGTTTTTCACGTAGACGTCAACAACAAACATCATCTTTTAACGAATCGATTGATGCGAGAGAAATGATACATTTTAATACATTTTTTGCCAAAGATAATGAGAGGATATCGACTTTGTTCTCGACAGGAAACTTTGTTTTAAATAGTTTTTTATCTTATCTTCGTGCCCTTGAAATGACTCCTCAGACACTTTGTTTTATTTGTGTTGTCGCTCCTTTATTTTCTGTTTTCCTTCCTGTCATTCTCTGATTAGTTTCACCTTTGTCTCATCACCGTCACCACTTAAGTGAATTTAATCACCGTGTTTTCTTTCTGTCTTTTGTTTCTTCGACTGTTTTTGTTCCTGTTCATGTCCCTGAACGTCGCTACCACACGTTCCGTTTATTTTCTCTGTGGTTTTTCTACCTGTTTTCATTATCTGCTTCGTTCCTCGTTTTAGTTCTTTTGTATTTGTAATTTCCTGCTTTTTTTTCTCCCAATCACTGGATTTGAATCTTGAAGATCCACTAACGACAGAAATCAGTCTGTTCACATCTTTTGTGCCGTGCCTCAGGCTTGAGTCTGTTTTTGAAGGTTGGAGGATTTTTAACCTCGTCTCTCCAGAGCTGAGCAGTTATTTCTTCATAAAAAAAAGAAAAAAAAGAAAAAGAAAAAAAGTTTCCTCTGCTCAGACAAAAGGATGTGGACACTGCCACTTGTGGTTTTCCAGTTGAATCAGGAAACTCAATGTGACGACAGGACGAGAGGAAAAGGATAAAAACATTAAATGACCTTGTAGTTTCACTGTGGAGGATTTAATGTGAACGTCCCAACGACGGACTGATACGTAAACGCTGTGGTGAAATAGAGGAACAATCGTTTTTATCGTCAGAGTTGAATTAAAAAATCAAATCTTCTGTCCTGCGGCTGCTTCTAAAAGCTGTTTCACCTACTAATTAGCAAACATTGATTATTTCTGCTGCAGGTTTGAACTCTGACCTGATGTTTTTATGAGGAACTGACTGAGAAAACACTGACGGAAATGTTACGTTAATGTCAAAACTTCATGTACTTCTTCACTGATACTTGACCTTTTCACCCACACTGATTCATGACTTTTAAACGTACTTGTCTTAAATTTAACTTGGTTTGCACTTTAGAAAACCAACTTTGAGGAACTTGGATGTTTGTATTTATATATTTTTTTCTCTATTTCACAACATTTTAGATGTAAACAGTGAAATTTTTTTAGCTGTTGAGGACATTTTACTGCAGTATGACTTCACAAACTTCTGTATTTTTACTTGATTAACTTTCAAAAGTTAAGTGTTTTCACCAGATTCCCTAAAAAACACAAATTATACTCTATCGTTCCATCGTTAGAAAAGCTAAGTTAGCATGTTAGCTTACATGTCCTCTAAATTAACACATTAATAAAATAAAAGACGCTCTTGTCCAGTCTTTAATTTTGTAAAAACATTATCGGCTTTTTTCTAACTGAAAAGACTTTGATGCTAACATTAGTTTGTTTAAAACTAGCTAAAACTAGGAGGCTAAATACTAGCATTCAACCTCATGCTAACATTAGCATTAAAGGTTTAGAACCTTTAATGCTAACCTTTAAAGGTTTAGGTTAGGATGTTAACATATAGAAAGATGATGCTAACATTAACATTTTGACCAAAAAACAGGATTTAATTTTATGATAACATTAGCTTAGATATAACCAGCAAACATTAGGATGTTAACAAATACTAGGACCTCATGCTGACATTAGCATTAAAGGTTTAGGTTTAGGTTCATTTTGGCTGAAAAGCAGGACTCATCTTTATGCTAACATTAGCTTGTTTACAACTTGCTTATGGTAGGATGTAACCATTAGCTAGTTAGCTAGTTAACAAAGGAAGAATCCAGTCTTAAGCTAATATTAGCATTAAAAGTTTAGAACTAGCTTAGAACTTATCTTGTTTTAAGTATCTTAAACTAGGATGTACAAAAACTTAGAATCCAACCTCATTCTAACATTAGCATTTTGGCTGAAAAGCAGGTTTTAACTTTATGCTAACATTAGCTTGGTTATAACCAGCAAACACTAGGATGTTAACAAATAGTATGATCCAACCTCATGCTAACTGTAGCATTAAAAGTTTAGAACTAGCTGACATTAGTATTTTAACAAAACAAATAGGGGCCAATGTTAAGCTAACATTACCGTGTTTAAAACTAGCTAGATTTAGGACGTTAAGAAATAAAAGGTGCTTCTAATGTTAATGTTAGCATTTTGGCTAAAAAGCAGGACTCATCTTTATGCTAACATTGCCATGTTTATAACCAGAACGGTAAGACATTAGCTAAAAGAAGAATCCAGTCTCATACTAACATTAGTGTTAAAGGTGTAGCCACTGTTAGCATTTTAATCTAATCTAATACCAAAATTTGCTTTTTGTCCAAAGAGCAGGATTTATAGCATTAGCTTGTTTTTAAGTATCTAAAACTAGGATGAACCCAACCTCATACTAATGTTAGCATTTTTGGCTCAAAAGTAGGATTTATGTTAATGTAAACATTAGGAACAAGTTTTTAGAACTAGCCAACATCAGTAGTCCAACTTTATGTTAACTACCTTGTTCTATTAATGGTTAAAAAATGGATTTCAACAAAAAGTACAACCCAACCTCATGGTAACATTAGCATTTAACAAAATAGTAACGTGCATTAAAGCTTGTTTATAACTAGCTTAAGAGAGGGTGTTTACAAAAAGGTAGAATCAAACCTCATGCTAACATTAGCATTAAAGGTTTACTACCAGCAGACATTAGCATTTTAACCAAAAAGGGAAGCTCTAACTTTATGCTAATATTAGCTTGTTTATAAGTTTGTGAAATTAGGATTTTTACAAAAAGGTAAAATCTAACTATATGCTAATGTTAGCATTTTAGCTAAGAAATGGTTTTCACCTTCCTGCTAACATTAGCTTTCATATATATACTTTCTGTACTTCCTGTCGTGAACTGCAGTTATTGAACATTTGTCTTGTGCAGATAAAGATGCAGTTTGTTGTAAAAACTGGAGATTTTCACGACTGATGTTTGATGTTGACTTCTATATTGTTTTTTGTTTTTTTAGCATTTTAACAAAAATATAAGATCTAACTTTATGCTGATATTAGCTTGTTTTTAAGTAGCTAAAATTATGACATTGACAAAAAGTTAGAATCCAACCCCATGCTAATGTTAGCATTTTGGCTAAAAAGAAAGAAAAAAAAACAGCATGCACCTTCATGCTAATTTTAGCCTTTTTATATAACTAACTACAATTATGATGTTAAGAAAAACGTAGCCAGTAGCAGGTACAGTTTGGACGTGACCCGGACGTTTACAATGTCGTGACTTTAACAGCTTGAATCAGAGGGTTAGCTACCACAGCTAGTTAGCATCAGTCACAGCTGTTACTTTCTACTCTCATTGGGGACGTGAACGACTACGTACATGTTTTTATTTACTGAACAGTCTGTATTTGTGTTTTAATGCAGCTGCTTTTTAAGGTTTGTATACAAACTGTGATAAAATGAAGTTATACGTCACAGGACATCTGACCCTTTATCTCTAAACAAACTTTGAATAAAATTATAAAAATATCAATATAATCTCTCTCTGGCCTCTGTCTCCATTTACATTCACTAACAAACACACAGATGTGGTTGTCGATCACTGTTTAAAACAAGTAATTAATTCATCCCAGTAAGTATCAGATGTCACTTTTAGCAGTAAAGTTTCTTCTTCTGTGGTTTCAACCTCCTGGTGACTTCTGGGATGGTGTAGTGTTCATCACTTACTCACTGCAAAATCCTACCAGAAGTAGGAAACCATCCAGGAACCTTTCTCCTCCTGCTGAAAGCTAGTTGGGAGTCGGATGCAGCCGTAGACTCCAACCTCATGCTAACATTAGCATTTTTGTTCAGATTCAGACGTAGTTGATGTCTGCCCCCTGTATTTCTTGTAGTGAACTGCAGTTATTGAACATTAAGTTGTGCAGCTGAAGATGCAGTTTGTTGTAAAGACGATGTTACTGAAGATTTTCATGACTGATGTTGTTTGTTTAGTTGTTGGATTCAAACTAACAAAGTGTCTTCCATACTTCAACTGTGTCACATTTAGCTCTCGTCCCTAAATGCACCACAGGATTTTGAGGTTTGAGAGGAATTCATTGTCCGTGCAGCAGCAGATTTGTTTATCGCCCATCGTGATGGGGATTTCATACGAGAGCGTGACCTCTGCGGCCGACTCTTCACTCTGGAAAGACTCTGAAATGTTTTTCTTTTCTTTGTTTACTGGTCTTTGTTGCTTCTTTCCAAATCTTAATCCTTAAAAAAAACGAAGCCGGGTCTTGAAAACGCTTAATCCCAGATGGGATTTACTTCACTCATTCTGTGTCTCTTGAGCCATTAAGAGGTTGAAGAGGCCAGTCCATTGGAATTCCTTCTCCTGCCGCTGTCTTCTTAAATCTCAGTATGTGGTCAGAGAGCTACTTCCAGCCCATTCATGTCGTGCCCTCCACCTTCCCCCCGAACTCGCCTCTTATGCCACAGACTTCACAGGATATTCTGGAATTAGACACATATGATGTTTATTTGCTTGTAAACTCGTGTTCTAAAAATGGTATCAGCAGGAAGTGTAGGAGTTCGTGACATGAAATTTTTTGTGTGACAATAGAAATGTCCACAATCATACACATCCTCTTCTACACGGTTACATGCATTATGGGTAAATATCGGCGAGTTCTGGCCTTTGACTCAGATTGTGACACAGACATCAGTTAAACCTCAGTTGCACAAGCACCTGTTGAGCTACAGTTGAGACTTTTATGAGTGTCTCTGTTGGTGTTTTATTTCTTCTCTCCAGTCAACGCTCGCTGATTTTCCTCTTTGGCACAGACCGACAGATGAATATGAATGAATCGTTCTCTCAGTGAGTCTCTTTGTGGTTGTTTGGGTTAGCGAGGAAGCAGACAGACGTAGCGTTAGTGTTCCTACACACATGATTTGTGTCCCACACCACCGTGGTCTTTTTTTAGCCGTTGGGTGGAGAGGACTGTGCGACAGTAAAAGTGAGTTCATAAACACCGACTGGGTTTGGCTCAGCGGTTCAGACGTGCCCACGTGTTGTGATGAAATTGTACGTTGGTGTCACTTCTCACAGCCACTTAAAGATAAAAACAAACTGTTGCTGCTCTGAAAGCAGAAGAAGAAGTAGTAGAAGAGACAACTGCAACGTGTTTAATTTCTCATGTTTCACTCAGAAACATCTCGTTTCATCGTGCATCATATTTTCCACAAGGGAAGCATTTGTTCCGTCTCTTTCATAGCAGGAATTTGATATTTTCTTGTCAACTTTTTCCACGAGGACAACTCCTCTCGCTCTGTCTGAACACTCACTCTTTATCCTTCACTTTTGTTGTTTTGTCCTTAACAAAAAAAAAGCCTGAAACTGTAAAACACAGTCGACATTTAGCTTCTACATGAATTCGTTGGCAAACGTTGTGAATTATACATAAATTACATGACTCATAGTTGGAAAACATCTGCCCTTCAGTCTGTTTACACACATTTCCTCCTCTATTTGTGACATGTCGTGAAACTCTGGAGGTTTTTCTTTTGTAGAAATATAAAGATGAAAAGTTCACGATGCTCCTGATTTTTTCTTCGTGACCTCTCGTCTCTTCAGGTCGACTCAGAGCAGCAGATTAAATCCAGAAGTTTTCTCTTTTCTTTTTTCTGTCAGAACAAATATTTCACAGTAGATAATAAACCATCAATGTGAATGTGTTAAATGTATCGAGACGTTGTGACGGAGTTTGTTATGAAACAGATGTTCTCTGTGGGTATTTCCGCTGATGTGCCAACGTTGAACTTATTCAACAACAGAGATTTGACATTTTAACATCAACTTACATCAAAATGTTCAACGTTTCCTCCGCCTCCTTAAGTCACCAGCTGCTGATGCTTTTATGTACAGTTGGAAACAATAAACTTAAAATTAAGATGTCGCATATGAAGTTTATCAGAAACACTGAACTAAAACTACAAGGAGATGTAGCTGTAGATGTTGTTTAAATATAATAAAGAAAAGAACAGTATAGATTTTCACTAAAGTCTGAATTAAAATAACTGCTACATTTCTTTGTGCTGCGTTGAAATAATGTTTTTAATCATTTCAATAACATGATGAATAAACAGATTCTTTTATCTCCAGCATCATTTAGAATGATATATATCAGTATTTCACATGTTTATGTCCTAATATTAATACATTTTAGATAAATTTTACAAATTGAGTGTTAATTATATATATATATATATAAACTTTATTATATATAGTAGTATACTATAGTATAGCAGAGAAAATAACAATATTGTTCAAAAAGTTGTGATTTATTATTTGTGTTACATTAAACAACGTTTGTAGATGAAGTTTATCATTTAAAATATTTGATGAGAAATATAAATATAATGTAAAATAAATAAATATTTATGATAAATATTCATAAATATGAATATCAACTAATTATGTTTAGTGTGTTATATTTTACAAACCAAGTGTTAATTAGACAAGTTTAGGAAACGGTGTTTTTGTTTCTGATAATCAAATAATCTGATAAAAGTTGGACCTTTCCTTTTGAGAAAGTAGAGACTTTCCCTGCAGTGACAGCTGAAGATTATATAATCATTATTTCATCTGTATTGAGACACTTACACCAAGTTGGACTCATGTACTGATGCATAGCACATGGAAATATACCACAACAAAGATACAGCAACAGCAACATTCAACAAAAGGAAAGTTCATGATCAACTTGAACCATCCAACATAAATAAATCAACACCTCAGTGTTTACAGTGGTGGAAGAAACAACTAGATGTTGTTTTACTGTCGTGAAAAACAAATCAGCACAAGCATGAAACTTTACTAATTATTAGACCAAAAATGACTACAGATGTTACTACTACACAACAGTTATTATAACTTTATTTAGGTTTTCACAAACCATCACAAACCTGATTGTGATTGAGGTTTTCTACTGGGATGATAAAGAACTATAGGAACTCACAACTATGGAAGGACAAATGTTAATATATTTAATTAGTGTATAATTAGAATAGTATAGTAGTATAATAGCATAGTATAGCATAGCATGGTAAAGTATGGTATAGTATAGTATAGTATAGTATAGTATAGTATAGTATAGTATAGTATAGTATAGTAGTATAGTATAGTATAGTATAGTATAGTATAGTATAGTATAGTACAGTATAGTATAGTAGTATAGTATAGTTTATTAGTATATTAGTATAGTATAATATAGTATAGTATAGTATAGTATAGTATAGTATAGTAGTATAGTATAGTATAGTACAGTATAGTATAGTAGTATAGTATAGTATATTAGTATATTAGTATAGTATAGTATAGTATAGTATAGTATAGTAGTATAGTAGTATAGTATATTAGTATAGTAGTATAGTAGTATAGTATAGTATAGTATAGTATAGTAGTATAGTATATTAGTATAGTATATAGTAGTATAGTAGTATAGTATATATAGTATAGTATAGTATAGTACAGTATAGTACAGTATAGTACAGTATAGTATAGTAGTATAGTATAATATAGTATAGTATAGTATAGTAGTATAGTATAGTATAGTATAGTACAGTATAGTATAGTAGTATAGTATAGTATAGTATAATATAGTATAGTATAGTATAGTAGTATGGTATATGGTATAGTATAGTATAGTATGGTATAGTATAGTATAGTATAGTATGGTATAGTATAGTATAGTATAGTATAGTATAGTATAGTATGGTATAGTATGGTATAGTATAGTATATAGTAGTATAGTATATGGTATAGTATATAGTATAGTATAGTATAGTATAGTATATGGTATAGTATATTAGTATAGTAGTATGGTATGGTATAGTATGGTATGGTATGGTATGGTATGGTATGGTATGGTATAATGTATGGTATGGTATGGTATAGTATGGTATGGTATGGTATATTATGTATAGTATAGTATATAGTATAGTATATGGTATGGTATGGTATGGTATGTATATGGTATGTGTGTAGTAGTATAGTATAGTAGTATGGTATGGTATGGTATATTGTATGGTATAGTATAGTATGGTATAGTATAGTATAGTAGTATAGTATATGGTATAGTATAGTATAGTATATTATAGTATAGTATAGTATAGTATAGTATAGTATAGTATAGTATAGTATAGTATAGTATAGTATAGTATAGTATAGTATAGTATAGTATAGTATAGTATAGTAGTATAGTAGTATAGTATAGTATAGTATAGTATAGTATGGTATAGTATAGTATAGTATAGTATAGTATAGTATAGTATAGTATAGTATAGTAGTATAGTATAGTATAGTATAGTATAGTATAGTATAGTATAGTATAGTATAGTATAGTATAGTATAGTATAGTATAGTATAGTATAGTATAGTATAGTATAGTAGTATAGTATAGTATAGTATATTAGTATAGTAGTATAGTATAGTATAGTAAAATATAGTATAGGAGAGAAAATAAAAGTGAACAATATTGTTCAAAAAGTTGTGATTTATTATTTGTGTTACATTAAACAACGTTTGTAGATGAAGTTTATCATTTAAAATATTTGATGAGAAATATAAATATAATGTAAAATAAATAAATATATATAATAAATATTCATAAATGTAAATATCAACTAATTATATTTAGTGTGTGAATAATAAACTGTGGGAGGAACTGCCTCAAAACAGGAGCATTTTTATTTTTTCATACTTTTTCCACTTTGACAAAAGAGACAAACATTTAAAAAAAAAAAAAACTAAACAACAACATTATGTTTATTAGTAAATAACAACTATTTGTTTCATTGATGGAGAGAAGATGTGAACAGTTTCACAGAATATTGTTCAAAATGTCATTTATTTATCATGTTTTCTACATCAAACTACATCTGTTGATGAAGTTTTTTAAATATTTGATGAGAAATATGAAGTAAACACTGAGTGTGAATATTAATCAGTGGGAGGAGTCGACTCGTTATAAAGAAGCTGCTTCATGAGCTGGTTCAGTCTGGAGAAGAAAGTTGTGAACAGATCAGAAGCTTTGAGCTGAAACTAGTGTGAGTTTTATTACTTTATTCAATTTATTTCATTTACTTTTGTAGATGTTGTAAAAACATTTGTTTCTTATTTTGAAGCAGGAATAACTTTAATAACTTTTATATTGTGACATTTTTGACACATTGAAGCAGATCGTAGCTCTGACATATGTGGTGACATGTTCACAGGAAGCTGATATTTCCGTGGGATCCTTGAAAGCATCAGAGGTATTTTTTTCTTTTTTCTTTTTTCTTTTTTTTTGCGGGAATTTGTTCGTCGGAGCGGCGGAGGTCGGACTCGGTGCCACACGGAGCGGACCGGACGCTGCTGCAGCCTTCGTGTCTCTGACCGTCAGTGTGTGATGATCAGGTAAGAAACTCAAACTACATCTCACTCTTTTTATCTCACACGAGACTTAACACGTGCGTCTGCTCTTAACGCGTGTTTTTTTTTTCTTTCTTTTTTTCTTTTTCTTTCAACTTTAAAGTTTTTACGCGTAAAAACGCGCAACAAGTTGAACCGTTAGTCGTTCGTCGGTTCCGGTGGCATCTCTCATCTCCACGTGGCGATTCACGTTGTTTATTTCAACGTTTCGGTTTTAGTCTATAAACTGATCCTGGTTCTGTTGAAGAAGGTTTGTTTGTTTTTATTTTAAAAAGAAAAAGACAAAGAACCGAAGAGATTCAACTTCTTTTTTTTTAAATTAAATTTAGCGCCGAATTAACGCGTGGTTCGTGCGCGTGAGCGTGTTTGAACTGTTACAATGTTACAGTTTTTAGTTTTTCAAAATATTTTCAAAATAAAGTTTAATATCAACTTTATTGTCACTGACAAACACGTGAGTTAAATCTGTTTAACTTGAACATAAAGTAACTTTAATCTTTAAATTACATCATTTAAATATGTTTTTATTATTATTGATTATTATATTAATATTGATTATTTTTGTCATTGATCATATTAAAGTTGATAAATGTCATTTAAAGTCACTTTACATTAAAATAGTTGACATAAAGTTGCATATTCTCATATTTAAAATCTGTGTTTTGGTTAGAAACTTAATTTTATTGATTGTTTCATCAATAAATCATGTCATTGATCACCTCGGCTCTACTATCTTGTGACTATCAGCCACTGACCTGCAGTTAAAGGTTAAAACCCTCGTTACTGATCTTTTTAACTCAGTGGAGATAAATCACGTGAGTCAAGAGTCTGGCAGCTGTAATGAAGTTTTCACTGACTCATCTGTGGTTTAGTTGCAGAGAAGTTGATGACTTGAAGTAAATCAGCAGTGATTCAAAGGGGAAGTGTGGTTTTAATAGAGAGACAGACTCTTTTTGTTGCTTTAAATGTCTCGTTTTAGTGACGTTTTTATAGATTTGTAGGTTTATTTTAGTGTGAAAATGTAAATAAAGTGAGTTTTTTTTTTTAACGACAGGATTAGCATAGTTCCTGTGTGTGTGTGTCAGTGTGTGTGTGTGTGTGTGTGTGTGTGTGTGTGTGTGAGTCAGAGTGTGTGTTGTTGGCTTCCCTCCATGTCGCACACGTGTTGCTGCTATTTGCAACTGTCCTGACCCTGAAGCAAGGAGACGAGTCAACGTTACAACGATGGCTTTGTTTTCCAGTCGAGCAGCTGATGCGACGTAGCTCCTCCGCCACCACCACCGGTCTGTGACCAACATCTGTGTCAGACCGGTGGGACGTCAACTTCTTCAAACTTCTCCCATCTGTTGTGGTTTAAGGGATTTTAACATCTGAGCTGCATAATTAAAGGATTCATCCTTTAAATTTGTGTTTCTTTTATCTGCTGGAAACTCTTTTTTTTTTTTTTTTTTTTTTAATGTGACTCATATTCGTCAGTGAGTCTTTTATTCAAACCACCTGAACCAACTGAACAGAGACAGACAGCTGCAGACGAGCTTTAGTCCCTGAGGCGGGAAATGATTTGGGGCGTAAAGAGGCGGGGGTGCAGGTCACACTGGAGACAATAGATTTACAAATCCTTTCATTATCCCTCCCTCTTCTGGTGTGGATGTCCTTTTCTTTTTGTCTTCCTTCAGGATTTACATTTTAATGCAGCTTCCATTAACGTCCTCTCTCTCTGTGTCGTCGATCCTGATTTTATTTCTTCGTTTGTGGTTCAAACTAGAGGCTGGTTAAAAATAATCACATTAAACTTTTCTTAGAAACCATAAAAAAAAGTCATTTAAGTCTTAAAACATCATTTTAAAGTCGGTAATAAAACGTTAAAACTGCGTCATCAGGATTTATTGTTGTGTTCTGGTGTAAATCTGAAACAGTTTTTAGGTTTAAAACAAACATTGACGGTTTCTGCTGCCGTGTGTCACGTGATTTAACGCTGCGTTGTGATTCGTTGACGGAGGAAGTGAAAAGTGGGCGTGTGACATTTAAACAGCTGTATTTGTTCCAGATAAATTTAATCTGCAGATACGACGTTCAGACGTACACTGTGTAGGTTTGATACTGATTAGTGCTGCACCACACACACTGTATCGATCAGCTTCAATTGATCAATATCTGGTTTCTAACGATTTCAAAGCATAACCATGCTAATGTTAACATAAGAAATAACCATGCTAACATTAGCTTGAGACATAACCATGCTAACGTTAACTCACAGCATGCTAACGTTAGCTCAAAAGAAAACCATGCTATCCTTAGCTCAAAGGATAAGCATGCTAGGTTAGCTGAAGTGGCAAAGTTAGCTAAGATCTAAGCTAACGAAGTCAGCTAACGTTAGCCAAGTTATCTAACGTAGCCATAAACATCAAGTGAAGACTAAACTGTCTCATTTCAAAGGCTAACCATGCTAATGTTAACTGAAGTGGCTAAATTACGTGAGGTGTCAAAGTTACCCGAGTTAGCTGAGGTTAGCTAACGTGGCTAAGTAATCTACTATAGCCAAATTAGCTAATGTAGCAAATTTTGCTAGCAAAGACACGTTAGCAAACATATCCACCTTTGTTAACGTAACAAAATATTGGCTGCATCTGAATCCTTAGTAGTCACTGCTACTACTGAGTCCTACTACTCGACCGCTGCAGTAGCAGCTGCTACATATCAACCAGTCAGTGGTAGCACAGTTCAGACGTACTACAACACCACCATGTTGTCTGTCCTTTGACCCTTGATGTTTACATCAACGTCATCATTTTGCGGCTTGAATCAGAGGGTTAGCTACCACGGCTAGTTAGCATCACAATCATAGCGGCGACTTTTTACTCACATTGGTGATGTGAATGACTATGGACATGTTATATTTACTTAACAGTCTGCATTTGCATTTTAATGGAGTCACTCTTTTAAGGTTTGTATAGAAACGGTTGGAAAAGGTTAAAAAGTTGAACATCACAGGACATCTGACCCTTTTACTGTTCCCCTGTTATCACTAAACAAACTTTGATTAAAATTGTAAAAATATCAAAATAATCTCTCCCCGGCCTCTGTCTCCATTGTCATTCACTAACAAGTAATTAATTCATATCAGTAAGTATCAGATCACTTTTAGTGGGCGAAGTTTCTTGTTTTACAGTTTTCAACCTCCCGGTGACTATTGGGATAGCGTAGTTAGCGTAGTGTACGTCGCTTGCATACTGCAAAATCCTACTGAAGTAGTAAAACATCCGGGAACCTTTCGCCTTCTGAGATACTGAGGTATTCAGACGTACTAGAGCGTCGCTTACTCATTTTTGCTACTACATAGTCGACTAGTAGGGGTTTTCAGATGCAGCCATAGAAAACATAATGAAGTTTCTTAACAGCCGAGCTGCTAATGTAGCCAAGTTAGCTGAAGTAGCCAAGTTAGCTGAAGTAGCTAAGTTAGCTGAAGTAGCCAAGTTAGCTGAAGTAGCTAAGTTAGCTGAAGTAGCTAAGTTAGCTGAAGTAGCTACCAGCTCCAGCTGTTTTCTTTGGGACTTGAAACGTCGGACTGAGGAACATCTTCCTCCGTGTTTTCGTTCAGTTTCACCTGTTGTTGAAGGGCGGAGACTCAGACGACTCGGCTCCCTCTGATTGGTCAGAACCGCTGTTGACAGGAGGCGTGTGGCGCTTTGTGATTGGATGATCAGGATAAAAAAAAAAAACAACTTGCGTGAACCTGTAAAACACAACGATTTCAATTAATGGACATTTTAAAACATTTGATTTATACATTTTCAAACACAAATTCAAGTTGCTTTAATGTTGCAACATTAAATGTGATATCTATTTCTGATCTGATACAGACATGTTGTTGTTGTTGTTGTTGGTTTTTGTTAACTTCAGCTACACAGCTGGGTGGTAACATCCTCATCCTGTTACTCAATGTTTAATTTCAAAATGTGGTTTTTCTTTTTTTTTTTGTCTTTTCTTAAGAACGAAACAATTTAGAGAAGTTTCTTCTTTTTTTCCTGTTGATGAAGTAACTGTGGTTGGAGTGTTTCTGCTTCCTGTTCTGTAACATCGACTTTAAAAGATCAAGATGAACAAAGCTGTAAAAGTCAGTATGTTGCAGGGTAACGGTTGGGAAGGTGTGGTATGTTTCTGTGTGTGTGTGTGTGTGTGTGTGTGTGTGTGTGTGTGTGTGTGTGTGTGTGTGTGTGTGTGTGTGTGTGTGTGTGTGTGTGTGTGTGTGTGTGTGTGTGTGTGTGTGTGTGTGTGTGTGTGTTGGACATTTGAGGAAAACACTCGGTTGGAAACTTGATTGTCAGGAACAAATGTGAGCAGCGAGTGAATCATCGCTGTGAGTCTTTTTATAAACTCTAGGATGACGTTCAACTTTTAAACGCGACCACGTGAGGAAATTATTGATCTTTTATCAGTTTTCAGATTTTACAGATCGATACTTTCTAACTAACATGAACTTCTGGAGTTTGAGGTTTATTGTGTTCAGGTTGTTTCTCATTTGTGACATAATTTGATTACTAGGAAGGAAACTAACAGACGCTCAACAGAGACTAGATGTAACTTTTACTGATGATGTGATTTTTATATCATTTAAAACAAAATTTAAAATGTTACCATGTTTTTAATTCATCAACATTTAAGACGATTAAAAACAAAATCGACTAAAACTTGATTTGACCGTTTTATTTCTGAACTTTTCAGACGTTTAAATGAAAGAAACTATTACTTTAAATAAAAAAAGAACAAAACAGGATTTAAAAAAAGAAGTGAAAGAAATTAAAGTTTCCATTTTTATACATTAAATCAGGATTTTTTGTGAACGTTCACTAAAGTGACTTAAATATGACGACATGGATGATAGAGGTGAGCAAAAAAATGGAGTCACATTTAAATTGCGATTCAGGCTCCAACGATGTTTTTATCTTTAGTTTGTAACGATCTCGTCCTAAATCGAGTGATACTCGTCTTTCCAGTCGATTTTACTACAAAGTCAGTCTGGCCTCTAGCTGCTGCAAGACAACTGAAACAACAGATACACGTCTCGTTCAAAGACAAGTCAATAAAAGAATTATTGATCATGTTTGTTTATGTTGCATCATAAATCCAGCAGATAAAACCTGATACGTAAACGTCTGTTTCAATAAACTGTCGCTTCAAACAAAAGTTTCCCCCCGAGAAACAACAATCTAGACCTAACATCATCATCAGTGACAGAACTGGTGAAACAACTGGGAAAGATTATTTTTATGTAGAAACAAAAAGTCGGAAAGTTTAGCCCCGGAGCCTGTTTGGTACCAGGTTTCGCTTTCACTAGTTTTGAAGTGAAAATCAATATTGGATCAAATCGTGACATTTCCTGAATCGTGCGCCCTAATGGATCCATGTTATCACTTGGATCATTATGATTTAATCGATACGTTGACATAAAGAAAAGGATGTCATTGTCTTAAACAGAAGTGAAAGAAGTTAAAATTTCCTGATTTTTATGAACTTTCAGTCGTATGAAGTGACTCAGATATGATGACATGGATCCATGTTGTTACTTTGTATCAATAATTATAGATTGTTAATCACTATATTGAGGCATTGATCTAGATTCATGGATCTTTACAACTCTACTTTCTTCTTTACCTAAATCAGTTCCTGACTCAAACTTTTTATTTTGTTTGAATAGAAAGGAGAAGTTTTTATTTTAATAAAAAACAGAAACTTTTGCGTCGGGAAAAGGTTGATCGTCATGTGACCGGCATCAAACCGTCCTGTGTGTTGTTACAGAGGAAGGTTATGTTACTGGTTATGTTACTGATGTTACTGGTTATGTTACTGATGTTACTGGTTATGTTACTGATGTTACTGGTTATGTTACTGATGTTACTGGTTATGTTACTGATGTTACTGGTTATGTTACTGGTTATGTTACTGATGTTACTGGTTATGTTACTGGTTATGTTACTGATGTTACTGGTTATGTTACTGGTTATGTTACTGATGTTACTGGTTATGTTACTGGTTATGTTACTGATGTTACTGGTTATGTTACTGGTTATGTTACTGATGTTACTGGTTATGTTACTGATGTTACTGGTTATGTTACTGGTTATGTTACTGATGTTACTGGTTATGTTACTGGTTATGTTACTGATGTTACTCGTCACTTTTAATCCTCGGTGCTGGATTAGTTTGTAGGAAACTCAGTTGTGAAAAGCGTTGGAGGAAATTTCAATGAAGCTAATTAGAAATCAGTGTCTTTAATTAACAGTTTGTTCACAGTTGTTTTCTACTTTAGAAGGAGGAAACAATAAATTACTGAGGCTTTTTTTTCCACTGGAGTGTTGGTTTGTTGGAGTTGGATGGCGCTGAGAGGGCGACCGGTTAAAGTGTCGAAGCGAAGCCAAACTGGAGTTTAGTGCCAGTGTGTCGACCGTGTGAGTGTGAGGATGTGACGGAGACCACGTCAACACGGGGACGCTCGGCCAGCTGGCTCCTCCAGAGACATGATCCACTCGCAGCAGATACTGTGACTGACGCAGGGTATTTTAAACCTGCGTGTGTGTGTGTGTGTGTGTGTGTGTGTGTGTTCAACCTGACTAAAGATTAAAAGTTAAGTCATGAAAAACTAGTTTGTAAAAGGTGAAAACCACAAGTTTCATCTCAATTCTCTGAACAAAGATACAATGTAACATAAGTTTATATCAACTCATAAAAAAAAAAAAAAACAACTAAAATATGATTTGATTTGTTTATTTATGAGTTTTTTTCAGTCTGTTGTTTTTAATAAAAACAGACATTTCTAATGTTTAAGTGCAATTTGACTTTAAGATCTTTTATAGAAACTGATACTTTGTATCAATATTTTATAGTTAATTGATTAATGAAAAATTAACATAAATCATCAAGACTAAAGAGACAGAAGTTAAAAAAAATCACAAAATTTCATAAAAAAATTCTCAAAAATCTTTTAAAAAATTGTAAGAACTTAAAGTTTAATTTAATACATTAAAAATAATATAATAAATATGATATATAATAAAAAAAAATCATTTCTTTAAACATTTTCTTGTATTTAGTGACAATATAGATCCATGTTTTCACTTTGTATCAATAATATCTGATAAATAATCATTGTATCGATCGATTTTAACCTCCTTGCTTCCAAAAAGAGTCAAAACAGTCAGTTTCTTTGGATTTAAATCATTACCACAGTTAAAGGACGAGAAAGTGACAACAAAAATAAAAGTGTCAGAAGATTCGTGTCAGGAACAAACGGATCAGGAAAGAAACACTCGGGGTGAGAATAGTTGTTGTTTAAAAACTATAAATTGTATAATTTCTGTCATAAAATCAACTAAAATATGATTTAACAGTTTTATTTCTTCGTCCAGATGTTTAAATGAAAAACGCTTCTTAAGAAAAAAGAAACGACATCGATCGACGTTTTCACTTTGTGTCATTGATTATTGAAGCGTCATCGATCGTCTACGTCTCTGATGTTTAACTATGTTAGAAACCGTTTCTAGTTTTTTTGTGTGAACGACTTCAGTTAAAGGTGAAGTGATAAAATGACAGACGAAGGGAAGAGACGACGCTGTGATCGTCAGATGACGTGATAACGACACAAACTGTCCACGCTCTGTTGTACGTGTGTGTGTGTGTGTGTGTGTGTGTGTGTGTGTGTGTGTGTGTGTGTGTGTGTGTGTGTCTGTGTGTGTGTGTGTGTCATGTAGAGACGTCTCTTGTCCTCGTGACCTGATCAGATTCTTCAGCAGAAACAAAGATGACGTGTTTGTCTTTTTGTTACATAAAATCATTAAACACAAACACATTTAACTTCAACTCGACTCTGCGTCTCGTGTTGCGTTCACTGACACGACCTCGTGTTGTTTAGTTTGGTTTGAAGCCAGTTTGTTTAAAGCAAATGTCAGAGCACATGTCCTCCATCACCACATCCACACGGAGAAATGAACTCAACAAGGAAACAAACGAAGGGTGAAATGTGAACGTAAAGACGAGACACTGGACGACATTGTGGTCTAATTAGATTTGAAACAACCTTCACTCGTCTCGGTCGTTGTGTGCGTCGTTCTCAGGGTTTTTTTTTTTTTTACATCACATGATGCTTTAAAATGTGTAGAAAGAGTTGGAGGAAGGAGGAGAAAGAGGAGGAGGATGAGATGCAAGAAAAAAAAGTGGGCAGGTCTAATGTGACATGAGGGTGTCGACCAACAAACGTATAAAAAGTGAAGCTGCTGAGCTTCTCGGCCTTTTAGTCGTTGATCTGAGCAGGAGAACGAGGAGTTTTATCTGTTAATGTTTTGTTGGTTCAAATCAGCTGCAGTAAGTTTTTATCTTGTTCATTTTCTGCAACTTTTCTTTTGGTTTTTAAACATTTAAAAGCATCTGTTTTGTTTTTTTAAAATTCCATTTGTTTCTGTTCATCACATGTTCTGGGGAGAGACAGATGTTTTCTGTTGATAAAAGAAAAGTTTGCAGACGCAGTGAAAACACGTGTTTGTTATCTGTGTGTTTCAGACTCGCTGCCTCAAACTGAACGTGACTGAACAACATGACGGCCATCAACGCACCTCAGGACAAGTAAGAAAAACCTCCGGATCAAACCACTTGTTTCTGTTGTTGTTTCTTTGTGGAGGAAGGAGTCCACTTACTGTTATTTTTGTCCTCCTACTCGTACGAATGAGATGTTTTTGGATGAAACCCAGTGAAGAAGTTGTTGATGTTGTTTGTTGATAATAAATAAATGAATCATTGACGTTGTTTCCTTTGGGAATCGTTTCTTCCTATCCTTCCCAGATACCACGCCGTGTGGATCATTTTCTTCATCCTCGGGTTGGGAACTCTTCTACCATGGAATTTCTTCATGACTGCAACTTTGGTACGTTTATAATAAACGTTTTAAAGTTGAGAATATTATCACAAGTTAATGCAGATAAACGGAGGAGTCATTAACGAGGTTAAAACTTTGTTTTGAAACCACCTGGTTTCACTCAGAGCAGCTGAAGTTAAAGTCAAGAGGTTTAAGTTTCACTTTAATTTAATTTAAGTTCATTTAAAGCTGCTGCTGCTGCAGGATTTAGTTTAATTTGAATTAAAAATAAAACGTTTGTTGTGAAAAAATCAGCTTTTATCAACTTTAACTCAACAGTTTTTCTTTTGTAGCTTCAACTAACTGACTTTTTTGCGTTTTATGATCATTATTTCTGTGTTTTTTTTCTTCAGTACTTCACCAGCAGACTGAAGGACCCGCTCGTCAACGACACAGATAACATGACGTCAACGGACACGGAGTCTCGCAGCGTGTTGGAGTCAAAGTTCAACAACGTGATGACGTTGTGTGCGATGGTTCCTCTTCTCATCTTCACCTGCCTCAACTCCTTCATCCACCAGAGGTAACGACACAATAAAAACTCAAACACTCCACCTTTTCTTTTCTCTCTCTCTGCTCCGTAACTCGATCTCCATCTGTGGACGTTTTCCTCCGTTTGTTTTCTTTAATTAGAGTAGGATTGACTCAGATCTGGGCCAGACCGCGACGTTTCCCCTGAACAAACACAAACACACCTAGGAATGTGATTTACGTTCGCTGCTTCTCCCCCACGTCTCCTCTCATCTGACCTTTTCCTCTTTTAAAACGTCTTGTCTTTGTGTTTCAGGATTCCTCAGAAGTTAAGGATCTCCGGCAGTTTGACCGTCATCTTCATCGTTTTCCTGCTCACGGCCATTTTGGTGAAAGTGGATATTGAACCGCTGCCGTTTTTCACCGTCACTATGATTAAAATCATCTGCATCAACTGTAAGTTTCTAAAAAAAAACACACACACACAAAAACACCTTCTCAACGTCTTCTGAGAGAATAAATGTTCATCTGTTGTTTTTAACTGACGTTTTTACACCAGCTGCATCAGTTTTCTCTCGTGGATTCACAAACTCACGCTGTCGTATCACACCGAGTTTCAGTCTTGTTTATTTGACGATGACTCTCTGAGCAGCAGGGATAAGTTCACTCCCTCCTCCTCCTCCCCGTCGTGTCGGTTCAACCTCTGCATCTTTATGAGAAACATCTCAGGTCGTCGTGACCTTGAAGCTTTGACACATTCCTCGTTTCAGATTCTTTTATTCCAGCGGTTTGTGTGAAGAAACTTTGGCGGGTTTTGTTTTTGACTTTGATTCTTTGTTTTGAGTTGAACTAACCTCCTCCTCCTCTTCCTCCTCCTCCTCATCGTCTCCTTGTTTCTCAGCGTTCGGAGCGATTCTCCAGGGAAGTTTGTTCGGTCTTGCCGGTTTACTTCCTGCCTCCTACACCACACCCATCATGAGCGGACAGGGACTCGCCGGCACCTTCGCTGCTTTCTCCATGATCTGCGCTCTGGCCTGTACGACACACACACACACACACACACACACACACACAATGACTCACTCAGAAGTCGTAAGAAAACAGAAACAGTTTCTCTAAACTGCCTGTTTTGGCTTTTTCCATCAGATTTGGCAGAATTTTACTTTCTGTGGTTGAATCATGAAAGCAGTTGGTTATTTTTAGACTCAACACATATTTTACATTTTTAAAGTAAAAACAATTGCCTTGTTATCACCACCACAATGTTTTTCTCCAGTTTAATGTTCATTCTTGACCTTTTTGAGGTTTGTTATTGTCGAGAAAATTAAAAGAATCTAAAAGTTGAACAGAACAAACCTCAGAGTGAAATCGATGTTTTTCTTCGTGTAAAAACGTGTTTTCGTCGCGTCTCTTCTGCAGCTGGATCGGCTCTACAGGACAGCGCCTTCGGATACTTCATCACGGCCTGCGTGGTGATTCTTCTCGCCATCATGTCCTACTTCACTCTGCCCAGGATGGTAAACAAAAAACACTTGATCTCATTTTATTCTCATGAACTTTTTCTAAAAAAAAAACAGTGAAATGTTTACAGTTTCTCCAGGAACAAACTGTCTCTTTTATTTCTTCTTTCACATCACAGGAGTTTTTCCAGTTTCACATGGAGAGTAACGGATCCAGACCGTCGGCTGACGAGGAGAACAAGATGGATTTACTCAATAAAGGTACGAAGGTGGTTTTGACGTCGACGTTAGTCAGAAGTTGTTTGTTTCTCGTCTGACGTTGGTGTGATTCAAACATCGTCTCTGCAGAAGATAAATGAAACGAAGGAGAAAATTATCATAAATTATGACGAACGTGTTTGTTTCCGTGGAGACGACATCTGGATCGTTTCAGTTGAGTTTGTGTGAAAACTTGTTTCATTTATCCTCAACGTGTTTGTGTGTTTGTCAGATTCGACAGAGAAGCGTCCGGTCGTTAGTTTGACGGACGACGAGGTTAAATCCGACAGTTCTGTGTTCAGCATCTTTAAAAAGGTGAAACGACGTCCGTCTCAGTCATCGTTTGATATCAGTCATTAGTTGTTTTTAACCGTTTTTTCGTTTCTTCTGGTCTCGGATCAGATCTGGATCATGGCTCTGTCCGTCTGCTTCATCTTCACCGTCACCATCGGGATATTTCCCGCCGTCACCGTCGACGTCAAGTCTACGATCGCAGACGGCGGCGCCTGGGGTGAGTCAGCACTTTGTGTTTTTATTCCCAAACTCATCAGGGAATAATTAGTTGCCTTGTTTACCAGCGAGTAAATTTAAAGTCTTGAGAACATTTTTGTTTTTAAAAAATCTATTTTTAAAACAAAACTTTAAAGTCTCTTCACATCATCAGTTTGTAGTTTTCTCAGTTTGGATTCAAACGACGAAAAGTTTAACTGAAGTTTAACTGACGACGGCTGAAACACAAAGAAAGAAACTGTGATTTTTTTTAATAGAGTTTGTGTTTTTTTCCTTCAGATACGTATTTCATCCCCGTGTCGTGTTTCCTGCTCTTCAACGTGATGGACTGGGCCGGGAGGAGTCTGACGGCCGTTTGTATGTGGGTGAGTCAAACTAGTTTAACATCAAGTCTTTGTTGTTTTTAAGTGAATAACAACTGATCTAAATAGATAAATGGACGTTGGGTGAAGCAGAATAAACAGGAAGTGACAGTAACGTGTGTTTATTTGTGATGAAATGAAGGATTCGTTCTACCGATCGATCGGCGCCGATTTCTTTAGTTCTGCAGGATCAACGATCAGTTGACTCTTTTACGTGAAACTGATCTTATCTGCCACCGTAAAGGTCTGAAGGTCAACCACTGTCTCCTACGTGTACGTCGCTACGACAACGACCCGGCGACGTGCTCAAGCTAGCCTGTCGTCAGTGTGGAGTTACTGTGTTGACAGAGACTCACTAGAAAACAGAGACTCAAACGTTGAGAAGTTAACAAACATCAGAGGAGACAGTTTCTAGACGTTGACCAGACGGTGGCGACGTTGTAGTTTCAACACTGGGCCGGTGATAATTGTCCTCCGTGCGTTACCGCGACCAAGTGGTTGGCAGCTGTAGTGCTGATGCTAACGCTCTCACACACGTTCGATGCTTTTTTATTTTATTTGTTACCTCAAACCTGCTTCATTTATTTATCCTAAAAGCTAAAAGCTGCTGTTTTCACATATTGTTTGTCAATAAAACAAGATTCAAACATTTCAGTTATAAACAAAAAATAATAATTAAAAAAAAAACAAAAACGTTCGAATATTAAAATAGTTGGATTAGTTGTTACGTCCTTAACTATCCCATTTATTAACAACTAAAACCAACTAGAAACTATCAACATTCACCCTGAATTTTCTTCACAGAAACACACTTTTCTAGTTTTTATGAGTGTTTTTGTGTCTGTGAGCGACCTTTACTTTTTACATTAGAGCCACTAAAGTCCAGTTATTTCATCTTCGTCTCCATGTGAATGTTTGTGCCAAATTTGAAAGGATTTCCTCCAAGAGTTTCTGAAATACGACTGATGGAAAGTCGAAACGACGCTAGAGTTGCCTCACTTCCAGAATCTCGTTTTTGCCGTTTTTATTACAACAACAACAACAACAACAACAACCACATCACCACGCGTCTCCTCTTTAGTTCTCGTCTCAGTATTTACAATAAAACGACCTGTTGTTCAGTGTCGATCAGTTCCACTTCCAACAAACGTCTTCTCTGTGTCTCCACTGTTGGTTGTGTGGAGGAACGAGGCCGAGTTGTAAATAAACCATCAGCGATAGTTGATAATCGTAACGGAAACAAACGATTCCCCCCCGTTGTTCTGGCAGTGAATTACTTTTTGACGGAGACTTTGAACAGATTCACGACTGCGTGACGACGCATCGCGCTAACGTTAGCCTCTGTATCCTCTGCTGTGTTTAAACACCTGGTCACGTGACCTACACAAGGCTCCTCATTGGTTCTCTTCTTGTTTTTCGGCATCAGCAGCGTCGTCTCGTCGCATCTGAATCAAACGCGAATTTTCATCGACGGAGCTACAAACTGTCTCTTCGTCCGTTTCCTTTTCTAAAGATCACATCAACATGTCTCGTTTCTGTCGTCAACAACAGAAAACAGACGACGTCTCGTTGACGCTCTGAGGAAAAACTTCAGCAGCAGAAACTGTTTACACACGAATAAAAACACGAGTCACTCAGAGTTTAGGATGAAGAATAACCGAGACGAGTCTGGTCGCTGAGATCACACGTTTGTTTTGGAGAGAAGTGTGTGTGTGTTGTTGAAACTCTGCTACACATCTGGGACAAAATTTTTATTCCAGAAACTAAATAACGAAACATGTTTTTCCTCCGTCGACTCGTTTCTACGAGTCTCAACTTCCAGAGGAAGTCGTCAAATTGAATCTGTGTGTGTGTGTGTGTGTGTGTGTGTGTGTGTGTGAACAGACTGAGGACAGTGAGACTGAGGTCTGACCTGAGCAGGAATGTAGCGTCTCAGTGTTGAGTCAGTAACTGTAGTCAGCTGCTTCAGGAACATGTGAGTTTATTTATCATCGTCAGACAAAACTGATCAGGATCCACCGAGACGAAAAATGAAAAGCAGCAGGTCGCACGAGTTCCTGGATAAACGACTACGACTCTGACGGAAGTCGACGTTAACGAGAGGAAATTAAACTGAGTCTGATTTCTACATAGAAAGACAAACTTTTGACCTGTGACTGTAACATCGTGTTGCTTCAGCTCATCTGACGATTACAGTTGGAAATTAGCAAATAAAGTAATTTTTTAATAAATTTTCATAAATTGTTAGTAAACTTTTGACTGAAGTTGAAATCATCTCGTTTGATTGATCTCGTTCCTTCAGGATCAATAAAAACTCTCTTGGTCGTTTGTTGGAAGACGAGTTGATAAATGATCTGGAGTCGAGTTGAGAATTTCAGATACGTGATGTGAAACATCTGACGTTTCACGATCAACAGGTGGAAACATCTGGACGTCAGCAGATGTTTCTGAACGTTTCTCAACGTTTCATCTCCGTCTCTTTAGAGTCTGAACATTTTTCCGTCACCGTGTGTTTCTGGAGTTTGAAGTTTCACTGATTCAGTCTCGTTTCGACTGGTTTGATCTGTAACCGACCTCCGTCTTCTCCCTCCTCTCGTGTCTCCAGCCGGGTAAAGACAGCCTGTGGCTGCCGGTCCTGGTCGGCCTCCGCGTCGTCTTCATCCCGCTCTTCATGTTGTGTAACGTTCAGCCTCGGTCGTACCTTCCCATCCTCTTCGGCCACGACGCCTGGTACATCATCATCATGATCTTCTTCTCCTTCTCCAACGGATACTTGGCCAGTCTCTGCATGTGCTTCGGACCCAAGTAAGACTCGCAAACACGCACCTGATGCATTGTGGGTAACGTAGGCAGCAGGTTTTAACAAGTCGGGAGGTTAGTTGTCGAGCTGGAGTTCAGGTTGTGAATGTAATTGTAAGTAGATAGTTGATTTGTATCTTTTTATTTTTTGGGTAAAAATACAGATTATTTAATCTGTTAAACTCCACAAATATCTGTTCATTTGTTTAATTTGATAAAATATTCAACTGATCAATAATTTCACAGTGAAATGTGATTCATATTAACCCTTTAATGTCTGACACACATAATCAAATAACAGCCAGAAAATTATTTTAAATAAATTTTTATCTGAGAAACATGTGACATCATTTCATATGTTAAGATATTTTTTGTTTAATTAGATTTATTTTATTATTTAGATAATAAAATATTTTATACAATTTTATTATTTTACTATTAAACTATTTGTTTGTTTCATATTATTTTAGATTTTTGTGCTTTTTTTGTTTATTATTTTAATTTTTTTTTATCTGTATAAATTTCTTCCCTCGACACTTTTACTGTTTTTATTTTTGCTCTAATTTTTAAATATTTTTCCGTTGTCTCCGTTCACAGGAAGGTGCCGCCACACGAGGCAGAAACCGCCGGCGCCATCATGGCGTTCTTCCTGTCGCTGGGTTTAGCGTTGGGCGCCGCCTTCTCGTTCGCTTTCCGAGCGATGGTGTAAACTGCTCCCACCTCCTCTTCGAGTAGAAACCTCCGGTAGATGTAGAGCAGACCACACCTCCCCCACCTCACCCTGCAGCAGCTCCCTCCCCCGCTGTCGTCACCCTCAACGTGGGGGAGAAACTCTGACAACTGGACTCCTCTACGACGACGGAGACGAGGAGACGCTCGGTCTTCTGACGTCTTCGTCAAATATAAGCTGAAGTATGTTACTGAATTTATGTTTTTTTAATTAATTTCTGGAGGAAGTTGTTTCATTGACGACGCCACTGATCAAAGAAGAAAAGAGTTCGACGAGAAAATGAAAAAATGAAAAAGTTAAAAGGTAAAAATTCACAGATTTGACGGCGAACGAGTCAGAGACTCGTTTAGAAGAAAAGTTGTTGCACAAAATGATGAAATGTTTCGTTGATGAAGCTGAAAAGTTTTGGTTTTCACACAATCACATGTTCAGATTTCACCTGAAGGTTTTTAAAGAGTCGACACAGTTTTTTTCTTTTCTTTTCTTTTTACACTCGAGGTTCTACGGTTCGTTCGTTCACACACTGTGATTTTATTTTATTTTATTTTATTTTTGCACATCAGACGTGAAAACTTGAGCTTAACATCATCATCTTCATCACTTCTAGACTAATATTTAATTTTTTTTTTTTACCTCCGAACAACAACAAAAAAAAAAAAAAAAAACGTGAAAATGTTTTTTTTTCCCTCGAAACAAAACAAATGAAATTGTTAAATTATCAGTGAAAATATAACAATGGATTCAATCTTTTTGGGATTAATTAAATTTCTACCGTTGCCACGGTGACATGACGATGACATCATCATTATTTTTCTCATGGAAAATCTTTTTTTTATACCAAAGTAGTTTTTTATAGTCGTGTTGTTTTTCCTCCTCGTCGTTGTTTTTAATGTTTTTGATGCTTTTTGTTGTTTATTGTTGTTTTTTTAAAGTCTGCTTTAGCTGAGTTACAGTATAATTCATAAATAACAGCAGCTGCTCTTGTTCTAACAACCTGAAGCACAACGTTGGTTTTTTCTTCCGTATTAAAATGTTTTGTTTTTGTTTTTTGTTTTGTTTGTATGAAAGTTTTTTTCTTTTTTTTCATGGACCATTAAACATGTTACTTCTTTGTTCGTGCAGCTTAAAAAAAAAAAGTTGTGGGAGAAAATAAATGTATTTTTAAGAGTTTGTCTCCTCCTGCTGGTGGTTTTTAGTAAATACAGTTGAATGAAGCAGCTGCGTCATGTGACCGAGTCGTTTCATTAAAAACCTTCGACTTTATCAGAACGAAACGCTGACAAACGTTTATAACTTCCTTTAATTTGTGACAAAACATTTATCTAAAACTTCAACAAACTATTTATTATTTAAATATTTGACTTAAGGAAAATATTAACCAGTTAAATGTTTTTTTTTCTTGTTTTATCTGTATAAAACATATAAAACCTTATAAAGAGTCAAATCATAATTATAGAAAATCTAAAGTCTTAAAGCTTCAACCTTCGTTTATACGATGTTAAAATAAAAACTATCATCAATAAGATTTAAGTTGCATTTTCTAGTTTGAACCAAATTACTTCTAGAAAAAGTGACTTTAGTGAAACGGTGACAACAACATAAATAAAACACTAAAACAAAATCAAACAATTTATATTTTTATCATCATTATCATGTAGTTTTACTCATAATTTTCCTCATTTAATTTTTTTTATTTTGTTTTAAAAACATTTTTAATATTAAAAGTTTATTTTCAGGAAGTAACAAATCAACTAGAATCAGCTGATAAATATAAATACGTCTCAATCAGTGATCGATCGTTTTAATCAATATGTTCAAATCTCATTTAATGGTCACGAGACATTAACATGTTAATAATTACGCTGCTTCATTGATACATTGTTGACATTTTTAACAGTTAAATAAACTGATTCAGATTAAATAATAAACCTCATCTCATCATCATCAAGATGGTTTAAGATAAAGATTTAAAGAAAATGTGTCAAAAAACCTGAAATAAAAGACGTTAAACTTCATTTAAAGTGGAAACATGGGAACGTTCACGAAAAAAATAAACTAAATTAAATTAAAAACTATGTCATTTAAAATAAAAACATTACAACAGTAAAATAAACTTTATAAAAATGAATAAATAAAATAAGAAACGTACCTGGAGCAGGAGACGGAAACGTTCTTCTTCTTCCCTTGATCTGAAAACACAAACAACAACTTGAAACTGAAACTTTTGTTTTCATCTTCAGGTTTTTATGTGAAACTTTTAAAATATCAACTGAGTTTATTTATTTTCACTAAAAAAAAAAAAAAATGTTGATGTTTCAATAAAAAACACTTAAAAATGTAACTTTTAATAATTGAATTAACTTCTCAGCCGTTAAATGAGATTTTAATATATAAATAAGATGATTAACTGCATCAATCAATCACTGTGAAACATTAAAAAACGATTGATTATTGATTGAGACATGAAAGTCGATAAACAAAAATAAATAAAAAAAAACATTAAATGAGTAAAATTATAAATAAAACTACAGAATAAAAAAATAAAAATATAATTTGATTGATTTTTATTTATTATATTTATAAATTAATTTGGTAATTTAGCAACTTACTGGAAAATATTATTTAAAAAAAAATATATAAAATTCTCCTAAAATTAAACAATAATAAAGATAAATAAATAAAAGATTAAATGTTGATAAAAGGGAAAAAAAAGGAGTCAGACGTGTTTTTTTTTTTTGTTTTTTAATATATCATTGATTTAATCTTAAGGTAAACATTTTATTCAAAAATAAATTACCAGAGAGAGAAATATCTTTTAAAAGGCAGACGGACGTCGTCTCCAACTCACTCGTCTCAAAAAGGAAAAAAAAAAAAAAGTTTCCAAATAATCGATTAAACGTCCGTCGTCACGACAACGTAAACCTACAGCAGCAACTTATCGTCGTCTAAAACAAACAAAACAAAAAAACTGTTATTAAAGTTGAACAAACTCAACCGATTCTCTAGAAAAAAAAAGTATCACAAATTTTATTTAAATATATTGAATCGACATAAACGTCCGAGAAGAAAGAAACTGTACAGAAGAAAAACAAACCGTGGATGGATTCGACGTTGAAGCTCGGACACGAGACCAAGATGTTGTGGTTTTAGTGTGTTTTGTTTTGTGTTTGAAGAAACACCAAGCTGTTAGCCTGTTAGCTTAGCATCATCAAAGTGACGTCAGTCTTCAAACAACTTTCACAAAAAAAAAAACGTGAATTTAAATTTTCAAGATTTCAGCTTTTTTTTTTTTTTTGGATTTGATTTAATTTAATAAAAAAAAAAGGCAGAAGAAGAAGAAATGAAAACTTCTAGAAGCTTCTCAGCTTAACGCTACATCATCACGTCTAAACACACACACACACGTCAGTTTTATTATTTTATAAAATAAAATAAAAATAAAAACCGAAGGCGTTTTTTTATTTTTTTTACAGTTTTTAGAGAAGAAACGTTTCGTCTCGAAGCCTCGAACCTGAGCTCAGTTTGATTTATTCCAGCGTCTCAGAGGTTTTAGTGTGAAATCACTGAATGAAAGAAAAAAAAAATTAAAAATATTAATAATGAATATTGATCAATTATCAATAATACAGTTTGATCTGATCGGAGGTGAAAACGAGCTGAAACATCCTGATTTTATACTCAAATAACAACAACAATAATAAAACAATCACCTTAATTATTATCTACCAGCATCCTTCTTTACTTGACTGATTGATTGATTGATTGATTGATTGATTGATTAGTCACTTGTGCTTGTAGGAGAGAAAAGAAAATGAAGCTGAATCACATGTTCAGGTTCTGTAACAGCTGCCCGCCGCCGGTGTCAGTTTTCCCTGAATTACAGCTCGATCCTGAAGCGAGTGCAGTCCGCTACCAGCAAACCTGTGTGTGTTTCAGTGTGTGTGTGTGTGTGTGTGTGTGTTACAACATCTACCACAGCGTGGCACACATGAGGAGGAGACGACCTTCCTTCAGGTCCTGTTTTGGCAAAAAAAAACAAAAAAAAAGGCGACGTCTTTGTTTCCAAATGAAACAAACAAACGTTGCAGTTTCTGCTCTGAGGCACTGGGGGGCGATGAAGAGCAGGACGGACGGCGAGCCTACAGGTCCACGCTGCTCGAGTGAAAACAGGTCAGTGATGTCAGGATGTTTGGAGGAAGAGGAGGAGGAAGAGCTTTGGTGTTGAACTAGTTCTTCAGTTCTAGGATTTAACACGTTGAGCGAGTGAGAAGAAGAAGAAGAAGACGAGGAGGAGGAGGAAGGAGAATATGATGATGAAGAGGAGGAAGATCGTCAGTGAGTCTTTAACTTGGTGTGCTGCGAGCCTTGTTCTGTCAAACTGGCTTTGATGGAGTTAACCACCGTCTGTCTGACGTTGTCTTCCATATAATGTTCACTGAGCGGCTTCAGAACCTGCAGACGACACAGAAACAAAAAGAAAATCAGTTTAAAACAAAAGAAAACAGAATTAAATCGACTAAACTCGGGTTAAAGAAACTGAAAGAAAAGTCGATTGAGGGAAGTGAAATAAAAAAAATCCAACGAGACGAAAATGAAAAGAGTCCGACATGTCGACCAGACACAAACGCTTCAACAACTTAACAAAATTAAGGAAAAAAAAGGAAACATCATCATCACAACATGGATCAGAAGAAGACGATGGATTAAAAACCGTGAAGTCGACGTCCGGGTCGTCTGCGTCCTGAGATCAACCAGTTAAAGTGAAGGAATCATCAGCGCCGCCGCACTGAAAGTTAACCAGAAAAACTGCAGCAGGAAGTTTAGATCAGATCGACTAATTCTTCTTCTTCTTCTTCTTCTCATAGTCGCTGATGATGTTGTTGTTGTTGTTGTTGAGAGGAGTCAGAGCTCGAAGCGACCGGAGGAAGGAGACGGGAGACGACAGACGACTCGACACCGGAGACAAGAGTTTGGAAACGACCTGAGAGGAACCGGAGAGTTAACACACAAAGTTTAGAGATGAAAAGATAAAAAGAAAGAAGAAGAAGAAGAATAAAGGTCATGAATCAGAGATTAAAAAGGAGGCGACGGAGGAGAACGTAGAGATGTTCGTTGAAGGTTTACGACGGTCGAATCGACGCCTCTCACCTTTCTAATCATCTTCTGTGAAGCAGCGACAAAGAAGAAGAAGAAAAATACAAACAAACGACGTCAGAGAAGAAACAAGTTTCAAACCATCGAGTCAAAAACCGAAGAAGAAATAAAATAAATTAAAAAAACAGGAGCTGAAGAAAAAGACGAAAGAAAAGTGATGAAGTGAAGATTTTCTCTCTGAGGCTGAAAATAAAAAGAAACTTCAAGTAAAATTAAATTAATTTAGAAACAGAAACAAACACAAAGTCTTTGTATATTTTTATCTCTAAAGAAAGAAAATGTAATAAAAATCAAACTGAAGAGAAACAAAACAAACAGAAACATTTTGCTACAAACACGTTTGATTTTCTTTGATTTTAGTTTCAAATCATGTAAATCTGAAAATAAATATCAATGAAACAACGTTGGATCTTTAAAGATACAAATGTTTATATATTTCAAAGTTTAAAAACTATTAAATGACTAAATTTGTAAAGTTTATTGTGACGTTAAAGAGACGAGATAAAAGTTAGATTTGAGTTGAAGATGATAAATCTTATAAATTTAACTTCAATGTTTCATTTTTTGTTACAAATGAACCAAAATAAAACCTTTAATAACCTTAAATGTTTCTACTCGCTCAGTTTTTGTTTCTTTCTGCCTAAACGTCACGAAACATTTAGAAATTCAGTCATTTGACCGTTAAAATAACCAGATGGTTTCGTTGCGACACCCACCTGCTCCCAGAGTGTCTCCGCGAACAGATCTATCATCGTCCCCACTTCTCTAAACTCTCCTGAGTACTTGACGTAGGCCCAGGCGCAGAGCGACAGCAGGGCCACGCCCATCACCAGGTTCGCCAGCGACGCCAACGTGCTGAGGCCGATGAAGCCGGTGACCCCGGAGACGATGTAGGTGGCGAACATGACGGCGAACAGCGTGGCGGGCGTCCGGGCGGCGAAAGGTCTCCAGTGGTGGTGTCTGGTGGACTTGGTCCTCTGATGGTTGGTGAATCATCAGTTAATGATCATAATGTGTGAACAGCCCTAACGACTCCATCAGAGGCCGCCGGACCTGGTCTGAGACCGACTGGATCTGTCATGTTAGAAAACTGGAGGAGTCTGAAGAGACTGACAAAGAGCGACAGCCAATCAGAGGAGGGATGTGAGATAAATGCTGCTGCCGCCTCACTGATTCACTCACAACCACGCTTAAAAGTCTGACGCTTTAACGCTTTTTCTTTCATTTTCACTTTCTACAAACTCCCCGCTGCTGATCCAGATGTTACCCGGTACCGGGAGGTCTGCTGCTGATTTCAGCTCCACCGTGAAAAACCAGCGTGTTGCCATGGTGATGTTTACACGCCGGTTTAGCGGTTTAGTCTGTGTCGGAGGCAGCGCCTTCACCGGTGCTCGCCAACAATAAACGGCTGTAAATCACGGTGAGAAGCAGCGGCTACATCCTGTCTAGTTCACGTGACCAGACGAGAGTTTGGTGACGCCACGGTGTGATCGGGAGTCAATCACTGACAAGTCTTGTAGTGTGAACACTACAGGTCTCAGACCAGTTGTTGAGACTCCACATCATGGAAAACACAAGTCGCCAACGTTATCATCAACTTAGCCACAGAGACTGAGACTCACTGATCACTGTGGTCGCCACCTTGAGGCCGGGATGCGGCAGCAGGAAGCAGCCGATGTTTGAGAAACACGAGTGAATGTGTTTCCTGACGTTCTGCAGCTCCTCGTGTTGGTTTTGTTTGACCTGCGTCGGATAATAAAACACTCGCTCAGACACTTTTGTTTGACTTGTTTCACTGAGCAAACAAGTGCAAACACGAGCAGTGACATTAAAAAGTCTCTTGTTTATGTCTTAACAACGTCTGGGAAAATATTTTCTGTCTAACAACTTTCGCTTTGTTTGCTCAAAAATAAAACCAAACAATTATTCTCACCTGAAGTCTTCTCTCCAGGAAGGTGTTTCCTCCTTCTAGACCGTAGTCGTGTTCGTAGGGATAACTCCAGTCTCGAATCAGAAACATCAGAGACTGAAACACAAAATAAAACACCTTATTTGACAAATGCGCAGCTCTGCTTTTAAGTCACGTGATTATTCTCTAATCTATTTCTTTTTTAATTATATCTTTTATTGATTTTAAGTTACATAATAGCAATAATAATAATAATAATAATAATAATAGACGCAAATAACTATTTAGTCAAGTCAACCTTTCCATCACATCAGGGATCCTCTCAGGGCTACTTTTACAAGCGTTTTCTCTTTTGAGGACGTGATGGAGGATCAGCTGTAGTGGACATTTTTAAGAGACGCGGGTTTTTGAGCAGCGCGTGTGTGTGTGTGTGGCGTCTGTCTCTAGGCAACCGTGACATCACCAGACACAGAGACGACCAGAGCCGGGGGGGGTCCTGCTTAGATCCCACCATGATAATTTTGCTGTCTTTAGTCTTCCCTGTGTTTTAGTTTGATCGGTTATTGTTAGATTTAGTGCTGATGTAGTGTGACAGACGTGTGTATTGGACATTTATGGAAATACAGAATATGTATTGATTCAATACAGAACGTGATCGTGACCCCGACCATCTTCAGCCACTTTGTTGTAATGTAATAGCTTGTTTACGATCTATCAACATGATCCTAAACACATATTTGTCTCCTGAATTTCTAACTCTTTCATTCCCTTTTCCCAGATAAAACATGTCAAATAGAAAAAGGAAATTTTATCCCTTCAAAATTTCCTCTATGCAGATCTTCAGATCCTGCCAATAAGGTATAAAATAGAAAACATGGAAGTGTTTGGCTTTGTCTTGTCCACACAGTCTCCAAAAACTTGTGTCTTGATATTTTCTTCTGTGCTGGTGTAAAAACACAAAACATCTCAGTCCTCTGATAACATCCTTCCTCTTTCTCCCCATTTCATTTTTATATATGTTGTATTTTAACCTTTTAACTCTTCCACGTGTCGCCTCTTTTTGTGTCAGTGTCATAATTTATAATAATTTAATTGCACAAATGTCAAGAAGCAGTAAACACCTGGAACGGTTTCAGGTAAATCTCCTCCATCGCCAAACGGCCGTATTCTGTGAAAAGCTACAGGAGAAAAAAAAAAAAACATAAATCATGATCAATAAACAGATTTTATTTAGATTATTTCTTTCTTCTTGGATTTAAAATAAACAACACAAACCTGGAGATGCTGCAGATCGTCCTCCTGGATGTTCTGGGACAGATTATAAACCTGGAAACACAAATATAAACTTTATAAATAATCATGTTTTTTTTTTTTTTTTTTATATATAAAACAATAAAATAAAAGAAAGATTATATTTAGATTTTATTCTCACCTGCATGGAGCTCGTCATCGTGCTGAGAGCGAACACAGTCGCACAGTCTTTGATGGTCGACTGGCTGTCGAACGCTCCCTGAGTGTCGACGAGGAGTACGGCGACCTGTAGGGACACAATTAATCACGTCTGTTATTTGTCTTTTTAAAATCATTTCCAGGTGGTTTTCGTCGTCGTGACGACGCGGTTTAATCCGTCTACCTTGCTGCCGTCGGGTTTGTCGATGACAAACACTTCGCTCCAGATCTGGATTCCCGTCGTTTCTCTCTCGCAGCCTCCTCTCCAGGTGAAACCGGTCAACGGCTCGTCGTCGCCGCCCATCCACGACTCGCTGTCCTGCAGAGAAGAAGAGGACGAAGAAAAAAGTAAAGATGAAGAAGAGACTTTACAGGGAAGGATGAAGATTTATCTTTTATCTTCTAGTGGCTGTAACGACTGTTTTCAAACCCAGAGTGAAATCTCATCTGCACTTTCACACAATAGACAAATATATTGACTTCACCTCCATCACCAGGACAAACTTTATATAACAACACTTATATAAAGAAATAAACAGGAAGTAGAGACACAAGAGTAGAAGTAGAGACACTAGAGTAGAAGAAGAGACACTAGAGTAGAATAAAATAACTTTGGTAGAAGTTCAAGTCGTCACTAGAATGATTCTCCAGTAAAAGTCTTAAAGTATCTAGTATTTACTGTACTTCAGTATGACAGTAATCTATAAGTAAATGTAGTTAAGTGTAGAAAGTAAAAGTACAAGTACATGTTAATAAAACAGAAGAATATTATGAAGTTTATCCAGCACTTTAAAACATGGAGCTACAACAATCACGACAGAGACTGAGACTCACTGATCGATGGTGAAGTCGACTGGTGTGAACTAGTGTGAACTAGTGTGAACTAGGTTTTATACTCCAGCGTCTCTCCGACCTCATTTTATAATAATAATTATCCTCAGATATTTCTACGACCGTTTCCACCAGATTTGTCTGTTTTGACGAATTTGAAACCAATATAAAAAAACAAAGTAACAAACAGAAACAGTTTCTCTGTTAGGGCTAAGCTAACGTTAGCCTCCTCTGCCTTCACCATCCACCACCATTAAACACTTCTTCTTCTTCTGCTTCCAGAGACTGGTCACGTGACCTACACAAGGTTTCTCATTAGTTCTCTTCTTGTTTAATGCTACTTTACTGCCATGAAACTTAATTAACGTAGAAACAACTAATTGATTATTAAAATTGATTAGTTGTCGCAGCTCTGGATCAGATCTTTCAATGTGAAACGTTGCCACTAAAACAATAATCTGTGGTCTGACGGGTGATGACATAAGAGCCACACTGACCACAAATAGGAAAACGTATAAACAAGCCTCGAAAGCAAATACCTGATTTGCAAGTCAAAGCAGCGAACACTGATTCCCCACATGACAACAATTACGTCTAATGTCATTTGATAAGAATGTGTTCCTGCACTCGCAGTAAAACCAAACGAATAAACAGCTTCAGTGTCTGAGGGGAAAAATGTGAACACATGCAGGTCTGGTCTGACGTCTGAATGTCCACGTTCATGAAGCAGGACAGCTGAGTCCGGGTATGAACAAGTGACTGTAAGTTGATCCTGTTTGTGTTTCTCCAGCTGCTCTGGAGGAGAAACTGTCGAGTATAAAGTTGTTAGATGTGTAGATGGGAACTGTTTTTAATCCCTGCTCCTCTTGCTTCACGTCTTTAATCACCTGACTGAACGAGTCTCTCCCATCGACTCCCACTTGTCTTTGCTTGTCACATTCTGCTTCACAAGCTCGTGCTGGTTGTAATCTCATCTGCCCACCTGTTTTCTCAAACTCGATCTCATCTCTGCTGCTAAAGTTACAAAATATGAAGTCCCATAGGAAGGACAGGCTGTTGTGTTTACTCAGGAGGATGTTAACACACCTCACACCTTTTTAAAAAAACTTGTTTGTTTAAACTGACGTCACCAACACTGAATCAACTGTGGTGGATTATGAGGTCAGATCGACTCATCAACGTTGGGAAACAACTGCTTTAATTTGTGTCTGAGAGCACCAACGTGGTGGAATCGGTCGCAGATACATTTGAGGATAATTATCTGAAATGAGGTCAGAGAGACGCTGGAGCGTAACGTGTTGAATCCTTCATTTCCTCAGAAATAAAAAGATATTACTTTCATTTCCTGTTTATTCTCAGCACATGGCTGCATCACCCACCATTTATCCTCTAGGAAAGACGGTTAGTTCACTTGTTTTGGTCCAGACCAAATCATCTTTTTGGTTTGTTTGTGGACCAGAATCTGTAAACAAAACTGCTAATGTCGTTCAACCACTGGACAGAAAACGTCTGGGGCCGGGGTTAAATGAGAAGCGCTGCTCTTCTTGTCCTTGTAGTGATACGGTTGTTACAGTTACAGACGTCTGCAGAGCTGTCGGACGTCAACAGCATTTGATACAACGTTGTCAACCGTCCAGGGGCTGCAGGGCGTTGTGGCCCCTTCGATAAATAAGTAAAGACACACACAGACACGGGCTCTACTTCACACTCGCTCCACCACCTGTTACACCACTCTGATAACACCCAACAGTCATAATGCGCCACAACAGCAGCTTGTTAAATCCAAAAAAGTGTTTTGCTTTTTGCAAACTGGGTCAGATCGAGGTCAGATCGCTTTCGCACCTTAAACGAACCGCAATAGTGTTTGTATGGTACCACGCCGAGACCACGTCTTCAGCTGGGTCTCGGTCCGCCTGTTTAGTCCAGAACAGATCTTGTGCAAATTAACTCAAGTTTGTTTTAAGTGGACCCAACAAGGCAGGTGTGAATACTTCCTCAGATCAGTAGTTATTCACGTAAAAAGACGACGGATGTTTCTGAAACATGTAATATAATAATGTGTCTAAAGTCCTGTTTTTATAATTATCATAAAACTCCAAATAACAGCCGAGGGGTGAACAGACGCCAACACATTTGGGCCATAAATGCTGGTGTCAAATAAAGATCTTCTCCTTGTCACTGAATTTATCTTCTAACTCACCTGCACCAGACCAGAGCATGTGAGTGGAGTGTGTGAATCGGTGCAGGTTTTTATCCAAAGACCGGAGCGATCGCTCTGTCTCGCTCCGGTTCTGCTCTGAACCACGAGTCTAGAACATCACAGAACTACACGCACTTTTAAAAAGACTGGGCGACACTGGGCCCGGGCTGTTATTTGCAGCTTTAGGAGCCTGTTTGACCTCTTTTTTAAGTGCAAATATTTGTTTAATAAATAAAATACTGCAAATAGAAGCTTGTTTTTTTTTTTTAAAGTTGTCGTGCAGGATCTCACCTGGTTGTGCATGTATCTCAGCATGAAGTCCAACAGGAAGGACTTCCCTTTTCTAAAAGCTCCGGCCACAGAAACGACCACGACGTTCAGATCCTTCACGTGATCCTGCAGCAGGATCTTCTCCAGCGCCGCGGCGTCCAACTTGAAGCTGTGTTCGTCCTCGTTGGCCAGGACGATCTGGATGGGCCGAGCCTTTTCTTCCTCCACCACAGGCTGAAGACATAAATTTACATTCAGAAACACTGACGAAGCAGATTTAAAGCAGCAGACAGGGAACTGGAAATGACGGCGTCGTGCGGGAAATGAGGCAGC
Organism: Polydactylus sextarius; assembly: GCA_016801845.1. Taxonomy (NCBI): domain Eukaryota; kingdom Metazoa; phylum Chordata; class Actinopteri; family Polynemidae; genus Polydactylus; species Polydactylus sextarius. The sequence continues at coordinate 15,745,173 of CM028911.1, read as the reverse complement.
GAGAAAACGTTCAAGAGTAAACAACTAATCTAAGACGCTAAATTTAGACTTTAATATCTTTAAAGGTTTAATTTCTAGTCTCTGCAAGTATTTTTAATGCCCACACTGATTATCTTGTGCAAAAACGTGACATTTAATCACATATCTGATCACAATCATTACTTCTTCGGTTTTATTCATGTATTTTTGATGTTTCTACCTCATTAAGTTCACAAAGAAGGAAACAGAGACTGAGCTAAAGCTTCATCAGATCTTATTTACAGGTTATTACGGTTTAGATGTTTATCGACAGACAGGAATGCGACAGGAAACATATTAAATCTTTTACCTCCTCTTCATGAATCCCCTCGTCTGGCGACGGGGTGACGCTGGAGTTTGACGCCATCGTCGTGGGGAGAAACTCATCGTCCAGGTCTTCGGGTTTGGCTAAAGGAGGCCGTCTCTTGGTTCGACAAATGGGGACATCTTCGACGCCCGTCAAGCCTTTTACACAAAGCAGAGAAAGAGAAAGATAAAATTACACTGGTTAGATAACTCCAAACTCAGACAAAGGGGAGTAAAAAGAGAAGCAGGACAGGAATGTGGAGGCTGGGTTTGGTGGTAAAAACCACAACTGCTTTTCTAAAGAAATTACTTTGTTTATTTTGAAGTTAAAGAGAAAATGAAACATCTCTTTCTTTTTTTCCCCGTTTCTTTTAGGTCAAACTGTGGACAGAAACCTTCCAGCTTTTCTGTGTCGAGCTGAAATCTGGTCTATCTATGTAGGTCAGGCTTGAAAATAGCCCTGCGCTGAAAAAATCACAGAGGGGCAGAAAAAAAAAGGACACGAGAGAAGAAGAAGAAGAAGGAAGTTACAAGGACGACACGTTCAACGTCTGGAAAAGGTCTTTTCCTTTATTTAAAACACGTTTCCTCTTCGTTATCAAAGAAGTAAAAATCTACCGGACGTAAAACTGATAAAAACTATTAGTTTTAGAGAAAAATGATCATTTTATACGTAATTTTGTGTCAACACCAGCTCCAAAAACTCAAACTTTTTATGACTAAACTGTTAAAAAGATTTTAATCAACTCTGATGTGATCATACAACTATTAAATTATCATTATTGTTTAATCTGGTGATTTCTTTAATTAATTAATGACTCGTTAAGTTGCTAAAAACCCAACAAACAGTTTAAAACCTGAAAAATATTTAGTTAGTACAATAAAATGAGATACATGTTTGTATCTCTTTTTGTACCAATGTACAAACAAAAAAAAAAAAAAGTTTCAACAAACCAACAAGACTCAAACAATACGACAAAACTGTAACAAATCTTAGAAAAGCCACTAATCATCAAGACAACCAACAATAACAACAAGCTGCTGATTATTTCTGGTGATTAACTGATTCATTTTTAATTCACCTCTAAATCTATTTGTTTAGACTCATAAACGGGTGTGTGAGTGTGTGTGTGTAAACACAGTAAAAAGATAAACGTCCCGTGTAGCGTTCAGGTCGTAACATTGTTACACATAAATTAGATTTCACAAAGAAACACGAGGAGCCTGAGAGAACATGTTTCCACAAATAATAACGTGGGTACGTCGCAACCTTTATTAGGAAAAAAAAAAACTGGTTTTCTGGTGAAACTGGTTTTTAAATATGAGGCTGTAGGGTGAAATAGTGTTTAAGGATGTCACCATTTCTGTGTGTGATCAAGTGTCACAGATATTCAAACCACAGCATTGGGCCGTTACAGTAATCTGCTCCGCACACAAATTAGTTTCTGCACATTTCCTCAATCTGCAGCAAAGCAGGTTCCCATCAGCCCCAGTAGGATGAAGTGGTCCAGACTCCAGACCCCGACACAAAGACACTATTCTGCTGCGACTGCCAGGACTCTGAGTGTATATGTGTGTGTAGCAGCACAATGTGTGTGTGTGTGTGTGTGTGTGTGAGAGAAAGAAACACACACACAAAATAAACATGCAATGTAGCAAAAACAGTCAGTGAAAACATTAACTAGAGCTGCAGCAACATTTTATTTCCTAAAGTTAGAAACATCATAACTGGTCATCGACATCAACACGATGTCTTCACGGACACGTTGGTCTGTTCAGGAAAATGATGAATCTGCTGATGTGGAACAACCTTCATCACCAGTTGTTATAAAACCAGACGTTGGGTAAGTCTTGTAAAACAGTGTTTTTAATAAACTCTGGGTTCACTTACTAACAGACCTTTTCCACCATCATCTACTGGTCTCTACTGGTCTCTACTGTTTCCACTTGGTGCTAGTTCCTGGTTCCAGCTACTGTTTTAGTTCCTACTCTGTGGAGGAACCAATGGAGCTGAGTCGATACTAAAACGTGACGTGAACAGACGCCGGCCACTGATTGGTCAGAGGGAGTGTCTTCACAAGCTGCCACCAGACGCCAGTTGAGTTGAGAGAGCGTCAACAAAATAATCAAGCTCCATTTTTAAACAGGACAAGAGTGATAGCCATCGTCGTAGCTACCTGGTCGTAAGCTAACCCAGCAACAAGTACAGCATCTCCTCCATGTCCATTAATGTTTACTGATGTTTTAGTGTCGTGACGTCGCAGCAGTTTGACTCCACTCACCACATTCACGTGGAGGAGGAACCAAACTGTGATGGAAAACAACGTGTCTGCTACCAGACTGAGTAGAGTCCAGTAGAGTCCAGTAGAGTCCAGTAGAGTCCAGTAGAGTAGAGACACAACCACATGGTGGAGAAGAGATGATAGTAAGTGAATCAAGAGTTTATTAAAAAGACTGATTTACAAGACTTACTCTTATAAAATGTCTTGTTTTCATAACAACTGGTGATGAAGGTTGTTCCACATCAGCAGATTCAACATTTTTCTTGCTCTCCACGAACATGTTGGCTTGTTGTTCAGGAAAACGACGAATCTGCTGATGTGGAACAACCTTCATCACCAGTTGTTATAAAACCAGACGTTGGGTAAGTCTTGTAAAACAGTGTTTTTAATAAACTCTGGCTTGACAGTTTAGATACGTTTGGCTGACTGCCCCATTTACTTTCATTGTTAACTATTTGGTTGTTAAAACAAAAGACGGTCAAACTGGATATTACTTCAACCAACACAGAATATCTCTTGAGGGGGAGTTTGACTCATATTCATATTATTCATCTTCCTCCACTAATCATTTCAGCTGTCGTGAGTTTTAAACGTGATTAAGTAGGTAAAACATCGTCCTACTCTTCTGTTTGTAGAAAATGAGGCCAGAACTAAAATTATCCACCTGAGTTTCCATCTTATGGAAGCAGATGTTCACTGACCTACATGTTCTCCTGCCTAGTTACACACACACACACACAAATTACCAGTAGATAAGTTGAGTTTGTGACATCCTCTCCAGCTCTGATCAGTCTCTATATCTCTGCACTGTCCCAAATCAGCTCTCCTCTCCCTGGACTCCTGCACTATATCTCAGTCAGACTGATAAAACCACAGGACGCTTCAACTTGTATTAACACAGCTGTTTAAACACAGGAAGATTCACATTAACACATAGAGGAAAGAAGCAGGAATTAATACTTCCCCTTGGGAATAAAGCTGCACAAATTATTCTGCAAGAAAGATTATGTAACACACGCCAGGGGTGTTTATATTTGGACCGTAGCCCAGTGAAGCCAAGTGTCAAGTGGTTTAAATCATTTGTTAAATAATGTTTAAAATGATCAGGAAGTATTTTGAAACCAGCAGGAACGAAGTCTGAGACTGACTGTAGCTGATTAAGATGCAGGTACGCTGCACACCAGCACCCACAGCACAAACCTGACTCGGCCTCTCTCTGGACACGAGTCAACCAATGTTGAGTTGCAGCAGAGCAGAGCAACCGACCGGGAGGACAAAGTGCAGATTAAAAGCTGGTGAATGTTGTTGCCACAGAGTCAGACGGACTATATGAAAGTCTACATAAGGGTTATCACGATAAGAGACTCGTATCTGAAGGGATGAGCCTTGGAAATGGGACATAAAGCATTTATAAATAAAAACATAAGTTAGAAAACACGTTAATTATCTGTAGATTTATCACAAACAATAACAACGTCCTCATATTTTCTAAAAACACACAGATATCCGTCCAACTCATCTACGTTTCTAACTAACTCAGATCCATTACAAGATGATCAATAAGTTTAATTAACCAACGCAAACCGAAACTGCAAAGTGCATTTATGTCAATACAAGAAAGAAAAAAAAAACAGCATCTGGAGTGTTTGTTTGTTCTTATTTCAATATAAATATAAAGAAAAAAGGCTTCAACAGCAGATATGAGTAAAAAATATGATATTTGCACAAAAATATTAACAAAAATGATTAATTTCTTAAAGTAAATAGTGGAAATATCTGTCATAAACAACTATTATCTGTCTTTTTTTACTATATAAATGCACAAAAAGCAAAATCTATCCACATCTATTGCTCTTATTCTCTAAACTGCAAAGATAATTGACGTCAACACAAAAAAAATAGCAGCAGGAGTGTTGTTTTGTCCTCATTTCAGTGTAAAAGTAAGAAAAACTGAAATTATATGAAGTTTGCAACAGACAAAATTGAACTATTTGTGCAAAATAGCAACAAAATAATGAACTTTTTAAGTAAATAGTGAAAATATCTGTGATAACTTCCCTCAGCTGCAACAAAACAGCCTTTATTCTTCTTCTAATTGTTATATAAATGAATAAAAAGCACAATATCTTGTCGATTTATGCAGATATTTTCCACATCCACATTAAATTTAGTGTAAAAATAAGCTAATTGTGCAAATACACAAACAAATATGGTGAATTTCTAAGTGCATTGTCATTTTTATCTTTAAAATCATAGTTAACAACAAAAAAATCCAACATTATTTGTGTTTTTATTACTAAATAAATGAATAAAATGTAACATATCTCATATCTATTTGCATTTAAATGATAAAATTAGTCTCCAATTACAAGGATAAGCTTGTTGGCGAAGTGTTACACTCTAATAATAGATGATTTAAAAATATCTGAGTCATTAGTGAGATGAGAAGATTAACGTGTGTGTGTGTGTGTGTGTGTGTGTGGACTGGGAACCAGTTACAGTTACAGTTACAGTAGAACCGGCGACCGGTGATTTCAGGCTGATCAACCCGGGGAGGGAGCAGCTCCAGGCGGATCCGCTCCGAGCGCCGAGCCGCTCAGTGGTCGGCGGGTCCAGGTGAAAGTGACGGCCCGGTCCCGTGAACCGACAGGTGTCGCGCTTCGGTTTTAAAACCAGAATGTGAATCAGTTTTTCAACCCCCGAGTTACGGAGGGAAAACACGGTCACACAAACAAACATATCTCCTTGTTTTTTTTTAAATTTTATTTTAAAACACAACCGACGATGTTTGTTTGTTTGTTTTTAGCGGAAGAACTTGAACATTTAGCGGCTTTTTCAACTGACAACCCAACGCTGGCTAACGGAAAAGCGAGAGTTTACCGAAGACAAAGACGACACAAACAAACACACCGAGAGTTTTAACCGCTTCCCCCCGCTGCTCCTTCACTCGTTACCGGATCAAACCTTCACACTGAACCGATACTTAAACACACAAAGCCGGTTACCTTCGTCAACGACGCGGCTTTTGGGCTCGAAGTGATTTCTGCTCCTCAACCCGCTCACCTCCGCCATCTTGGAACTACTGAAATCTAACGTTGTGACGTCAGAGAAGCTTCTTTCTCCTCGCGCTCGGAGTTTGATGCTGCCTCGAGGCTGCCGCAGCTGGGTCAACGGCACGAGCGCGCAAGTTAACTTTATTTATTTATTTATTTATTTTCACTTATTTATTATTTTAATTTTAAACATTTTTTTTCAAGTTTTTTAAAACACACGTTTTTAAGTTTGAAACAATATAAAATAATAAAATAAATGAAATATTTATTTATTTATCTAATTTAAAAAAAAAAAAAAAAAAACACACATTCCTTTAAATTTGACACCAAAAATAAAATAATAAAATATACGGTAATAAAATAAATTAAATGAAAAATAAAATTATATTTATTTGAAAAAAATATAAAAATAAATATAAAATATAAAAATAAATATATAAAAAATAAATTATGATTTGTTTCCATTTTTTTTTTAAACAGTCTTTTGAAACCAAAAATAAAATAAAAAATATACGGTAATAAAAATACATTAAAAATTAAATATATATTTCAATTTTAAACAATTTATTTTCATGTTTTTAAAAACATGTTTTGAGCTTAAAAAAATAATCAAATAAAAATAAATTAAATGAAAAATAAAATATATTTTTTAATTTTAACAATTTATTTTAAAGTTTAAAACACGCGCTTTTAAATTTGACACAAAAATAAAATAATAAAATAAAATAAATTAAAAAAAAAATAAAATAAAATATACATTTTTACTTTTAAACAATTTATTTTCATACTTTAAAAATCACACATGGTTGTACTTTTGACACAATAAATTAATTAATTAATTAAATAAATATCTATTAAATAAAAATAAATTAAATGAAAAAAATATTTTCCAATTTTAAACAATTTATATTCACGTTTTTAAAAACATACATGCTCTTAAGTTTGATCAAATAAAATGAAATCTATCTATGTATCTCTATCTATCTATCTATCTATCTATCTATCTATCTATCTATCTATCTATCTATCTATCTATCTATCTATCTATCTATCTATCTATCTATCTATCTATCTATCTATCTATCTATCTATCTATCTATCTATCTATCTATCTATCTATCTATCTATCTATCTATCTATCTATCTATCTATCTATGTATCTATCTATCTATCTATCTATCTATCTATCTATCTATCTATCTATCTATCTATCTATCTATCTATCTATCTATCTCAGATTAATGGAGGTGAAGAGAGTTTAGTTACATGTTGGACTGAAACCAGTTCTGGTAGAAATCTTATTGTTTTATTGTTGAGTTGAGTTTCATTCAGAAACAAGGTGGGACGTTCGTAGCTGTAACTTCTTCTACTGTTTGTTAAAACTCCTGAGACTCTGCTGCTGTTTCTGTCTCTGACTGATTAAACCGTCGTCTCATCGTTTCAAACATGTGAGATCAGAATCTCAGAGGAAATTGGATCAATTTCCTCAGTTTGTCTTGAGTCTTTCAGTTTCTCTCCATCTCGTCTCTACTGATCATCATGAAAAAGCATCATGTCAAAACGTAGTTTTACAATCCAACACAATAAAGTTGTGTCTTTCAGCTAAATAAGTTGTATTTTAACTTAAATTAAATTCATTTTTCCATCATGCTGCTCATATTTGTGGTCAAATATCTGCAAAATTATTAGAGTCACTGAATATGAGTAGAAGTTTACAAAAATCCTGCTTTAATGTATAAAAATGGAAACTTAAAGTTGTTTCAGTTCTGTTTTATGTTTATTTTTATATATTTTTTACTGAAAATAATAGATATTTTCTCTTTTAAATGTCATATGTTGGATACATTTTGACAAAAAGAGACATAAAAGCAAGTAAATACAAATTAAATATTTCATATCATATGTTTATAAAAGAGCAGGAAGTAGTTTTTGACTTAACTGATATGAATCGATGACATCATCTTTTCGTGACCAGAGTTTGCAGAGTTTGTCTTTAAATGTGAGTTTCTACTGAGCCGCTCCTCTTCCTTCTGTTGATGAAGGAAGTTTTACTTTCAAGATAAAGAAAAGACGATAATAGTTCAGAGATAAACACACGTGAAGAAACGGAACAGCAGTTTATTGTGTTTTAAATGCTCTGGGTGGATACGTTGGCGTTCACTCAGCTGACTCTGTGTCAGAGATGCAGAAATAGGACGACAGCTTTTCTTCAGCTCCTTCTAATCCCGAGTGAAACTCTACCTGACTGTCGGTGGTGGTGGTTGTTTCTGGTTTTCATAATCTTTGTCTAAAGATGAGCTTATATAACCTCATTTCACAGTCAAATCGTAGTGGTCGAAGCTGCAAAATAAAAGAAAGTTAACAACTTTATTTATTTCATTTCTCTGATTTCAAAGAGCAAACGTCTGTTGTCGCTGGTTAAACTATGTTTGCTTTAGCGTTTAGTTAATAATCTAACTAACTCATCCAAACTCAGTTTACACACACACACACATATATCAACATGGTTAACACACTCATTTACATACAGCTAAAAGCACAATGACAGATGAAAGATAAAACTGATAGGCAAATTGATGCTCGCCCTAAATAACCCTGCAGACGAACCAATCAGCTTTCAGTCTGTTGAGCACTGGATCAACACTTTTCTCTCTCTTGAAGAACAAACAAACCCCCAGATATATCCGGGGGGAGATCCCGACTCATTCTGGGATTAGATTTGACATTTAAGAGTCAGCGAAGGACGAAGAGATTTTAGAGGTTTTAACTTCAGGAAAGTCTTTCGAGGAAACGAAAGAAACGTGATCTGAGTTCAAGAGTTCAGAAAGAGGGTAGAAAGGTGTCAACACGTATAGAGTCATTGTTCTGGGGTGAAGCGTTTATTTAAACTGCAGCTCGTCCTCTTGTTACATACATGATAGTAGTTATAGGTCAGTGAAGACAGGAATAGGAAAGGTTAAGACACAGTGAGGAGGAGGAGGTGGTTGTAAGAGTGGCAGATGGAAAATAATTGGTTTTTCAGAAGAGAGAGAGCAGCCATGTTAATCTGTGTCAGGACTCTTCTATTCTTAGCTGGTCCCGCCGGCCGGCAGAAATATGAGACACACACGTGATGACAAGGACTGATAAATTTAGAGATTGGGTCAGAGAACAGTGACAGAACCGTGAACCTGCCGGCCGGCGTTGACCTACAGATGTGTAAACCGGACACATACGTCCAGTGTTTGATGTAGATGAACTGTCCAGGAGTGAAACATACGTCTGCAACAACCTTTCATGTCCTTTATCTTCATCTTTATCTTATTCCTCTTTGTCCTTTTTTTATTAAATTTTTCTTTATGTTCTCGTCTTTTTATTAATATTCAATAATCTCATATTTCGCAGCAGTCATTTTAACATAAACTTTACATTAACTTAACCTCAAAAAACAGAAGAGACTTAGTAGAAGGCGCCATCTAGTGTTTATGTTTAAAACACACGTTTCATCAGAAGATTAAACAACAAACGTTATTTTTACGTTATAATATTTTACGTTAATCTGATCACAAACGTGGAAAGTTAAGTCGTGTTATTGTGATTTTAAACAAACATTAAAAAAAAAAAAAAGAAATCAAAATAATTTGGACTGAAATGATTATAATCATTTTTGTTTGTTGGATTCACTTTAACCAAATTTACCTTTAATTTTCTCAAAGATAATCAATAAAATAGTGACTTCACTTTAAAAGAAAACACTAGTTTTAATGCATCTTTTTATATTTTATAAATCAGCTGCAATGTTACCAGTTTGATATGAAATGTAACAATTTAGTAACAGTTTATTTAAGTTCTGAACTTATTCATTATATAATTTGACACTTTTTTTTCTGCTCAGATTTTTTTTCACATGAAAATAACTAATGAGCTCGACCTTTTAACCTCAACGAGCCACAAACAAACACGTCCACATGGTGGCAGTGTTGTCCTGGTCACAGCTCAGAGAAAAATACAGCGTTTTCATCATGTGACAACTTGTTAAATCAGCCACATGTATGTTGATACAGAGCAGATTTCTAGTGACGACGAATTGAATCAAAATATATTTCTGATCTCTCTGATGTTTATAAATTAAATAAGTTTATTAGATTTTTCTCCATTTGTTGAATATGTTTAATAGATGATAGTTGCCTTTTTTTTTAACACAGATTTGATCATTTTCTGTTTCATTTTCATCTTCGAATTCTAAGAAACACGTCGTATACGAAATATATGAACAGTTGTGCATGAAAGAGAAAGTGATACAAAGAGAGAAACATGTATATAAAGACAAACCTACACATAAAAATACAATAAAATCAAAATATTATCACTAAAATGTAGTTAAGAGTCTGAATGAAGGTAGTAAAATGGCACAATGTCAGAAAAAAGGAAAAACCAAAACTCTAGGACACAAATTGTAAAGTTTAAGGTTTTAGTCACTGATTATTTGAACTTATAGGAGTCCAAGTATAAAGTGTTTTAAAATAGAAACATCTGAGTTTTTTCTTATTAATGCATCACGTTTTCACTCTGCAACAGGTTTTATCGCCGCCTCCTCTCTCTGCAGACCCACGTACAGTTTGTTGTGTTGCTGAATCAACAGCATTGTTTCCAGGTTGTCATGGTTGTGATTGTGGAGCATCGTGTCACGCGCCCCGTCTCGGCTGGACGTCGCTCCGAGCCTGACGTTTACCTTGGAAACGGCGAGATCACATGATGTCGTCGGAGCCAAAAAGAGTCTGAAGCTAGAGAAGTTTTTTTGTTTGTTTGTTTGTGGAAAACATGTTACAGTTACGGTCAGATTGTGTCATGATTATTTAATGTTTTATTTGAAGTCTCAGGGTCGAACACAACATTTTCACAAGAAAACCAGGACCCCGGGGCCTCTCCGGGATCCCGGGGTCTCCAGGGCTCCGGGATCTCGGGGGCAGGAGTGTGAAAGGGAAAAGCCAGAGAGGAGACTCTGAGGCCAGGCTCGCTAACACGCCAGCAGGGGGTCTCATCACTCTCTCCACACTTCTGCTGTCACCGCTTTTGTTTCAGTAACATTACTCAGTCATGAGGTTTTGCTTCCCAGGTAACTGTACCGCTGAGTTGGTGCTGTGGACGCTCAGACGTGAACATAACTTCAACACCAGACTAAACTTTAAACGTGGAGCAACAAATCAAAGACTAAGACGAAGAAAAAGTCATAAAGATAAAACTGAGTCTGTGTCACTTCCTGTAGTGAAATGTAGCAAAGTATTTTTAATCTTTTACTCTATTAAATATTAAACTTTCGACTCTGTGATGTGACATATAAAACACTATGTATCATTATCGTGTAGATTATGTTACATTGTTACAGGTCGGTTGATAAATGTGTTTATAAACGTGATGTTTTACACATTTATATTAATGTTGTTTTATAAATTCCTGGTGTTTTAATGTAACATTTGTCTTAATGACACAAGTAACAAACTATAGTTTTCATAAATTATAAACTAAATTGTGCATTAAATGTAAGAAAACACTTGATTTTTGTACAAAACTCAAATAACACTGAACATTTATGCAGAGAAATTATTATTAACGTCACAGCATGAGAGGAAAACATCAGCTTTGATCAGTCGATTATTAATTATTGATACCAGAACATTAATTAATCCTGATGTTTCCTGTTTTCTTTCATCGTATTTGTGTTAAATAACAACTTGAGTGACTCTACAGGCACTTGTATGTGATTATATTTCTTTTTTTAAAATGTATTTATTTCTTACAGGAAACAATGTTGAAATCTTATTTACTGCAGAAAACTTTTAACAGGAGAAAATGAAAAAGAATCAAACATTTCATCTCACAAGTAGAAAACATCACATTATTTCTTCAAACAGAAGAGAAAACAGGGAACAGGTACGTTTCTGTTTCTTCTCCATCGATGAAAATGAAAAGAAACGTTTTTTTATTGTGTGTGTAGAAAAGTTTGTCTCATCCTCCTCTAGTGAAAATGATGTGGTATAATAACAGGGTGCAGATTTGATTTCAGTTGTCGACCATAAACAAACAGAGCTGTTGTCTTCTGCTTCTTCTCATTTACTTCAAATTCACAGCGTTACCCCCCGGAGTCGCGGCATATAGTCAAAAAAAACCCAACAAAGCGGTAACATGTTGAATGTTCCTGCAGGACTCACGCTGGGTTTTTTAAATGTTCTTTTTTTTCTGAATGTTTTTGCATTTTACTCAGTAATTATCTAAGCTTTAATTCTCACTGACCAAATTTGAAATAACCCAAGTAAAAAAAAAAAAAAAAAAAAACACATGATTGTTGTGGTTTCAAGACTCGTATCAATCATTTCCAAACAATTTTCTCTTTTTTTTCTGTGAAACAGAAAGTTTGGGATTTTTTTTTCCTCCTGGAAATATTCCTGTAGATCTTGTTACATTGTTTCAGTTTGACGCATCAAAGGAGGAAACTTCATTTAACCGTTGAATTTAAATGTGACTGAACCAGAAGTTTGGACCAGATTTAACAAGTCACATCAATAATCTACAACTTGAAGAAGACAGAGGGTTAATTTGTGACAGATTTTATAAAACATATATTTTAAATGTGGCGTCTGACGTCTTCATGTCTCTGCTTTGACTTCACATGGAAGAAATTAGATAAACAAACTGACCTGCAACAATTTAATCTCATATTTTAGGATTTGACCTGAATCTTAACGAGTCCAACTCGTCCATATACGTCACAAGTTTTAGACTAAACAGTCTCAACATATCCCATGATTCATTGCAGCAGCAGGTGACGTTTATGATGTTGATGTGTTTAAAGTTAAATCTCAACTGGATCCATTATTAACTGAACTTTACAAAAAAATCAAATGATATTTATAATATTTTATCTTCAAAACGTAAAACAGAAACTGATTTTTTCCATGTAGCAGTTTTAAAGTTTTAGATGTTGTTGTTGTTGTTGTTGCATGTAACATAAATACATTAATAAACAAAAAAAACAAAGTGACGTTGACAGGAAATGTTTTTGACGTAGACGTTAAATTAGGACTCAGCTCCAGTAACTTCATGTCCCACATCTTCAATCTAGTTTTTTCATCTTTTCACCTTCAGTTTTTAGATTAAACTGAAACTCAAATATTTGCATCGTCTTCATCTCTTTGATTGATTGAGCTGCAGCTTCATCTCTTAAACGTGTTTCCTTGTTTACTTTTACAGTAAACTCTTCTGTGACATCAAACCTGGAAAATACTAAATATGAACATTTTATTTTTACTTTTTCTTCCTTGACCATTGATTATTGATCAATTATTAACTATTGAGATCATGACCTTTGTCCATCACCTCACCAGACGTCACCAAAGCTTCAGAGAGTTTTTAAACATTAAAATACGTCTTCATATTGTTGTTTTGTAGCATCTATCATCGGTGCATCATGTTTTTTATCCAAATCTGATCTTCAGTCATCAGGAGAAGAAATAAAGAGACTTTTTCACAGTTTTTCGTTCCTTCGAAGGTTCCAACTTCAGATTTGTTCATTTGAATTTTTGTGCTAAAAGATTCTCGTTTTTTCAACACGCTCACGATCACATGTTTATCTGACGACGTGAACATACCTGTGTTATACTGTATGAGATGTGACTGAGAGAGAGAGAGAGCTGTCTGCTCAACGTGAGTGCAGCTCCACCACCTCTCCCTCTTTCTGGCTGCAGCTTTGTGCGCCATCAAAGGCCCTGAGCAAAGAGACATGAGCCTTAATTGTTGTGCTTTATCAGGGGAATAAAGGCGGGATGGGCATCAATTTAGGACGCCTTTATTAGACTACAAAGTGTGACAGACTGACGGAGAGATAATTGGCAGAGAGGGGAAAGGAGGATGGGATGAAAGAGAGAAAACGACGAAGACGACGTTGAAATGAAACCGAACAAAACGAAGCGTTTCTTAAAAAAAAAATCAGAGATTTGTTCCAGACTTTACTGCCTATAATCATCTTTAAAGTTTACTTCAATGATTTATACTTTTATATCTTTGCTTCATAAAGTTTTAATATAAATAAAAAGTGTGACCTCGTCGAGGTTTTAAAGGATTTCCTGAATTTAAATGTTTGCAGAGCGAAGAGTTGGATGTTTGTTGTTGTTGTTTGTATTTTAAAGCTTCGCGTGTTCGTTGTCAGCTTGTTAATGTGACAGGATAATGTCGCCTCCTTCTATTACATCTGAACTGATGTGTTTGTGTGATTACACTGTGGCAATATGACGACTGTAAAACAAAAGCTTAGCATCATTTCCAATCTGTGCTCTACAACACCAGATAATTACACCGTTTAGTTTTGGATGTTTATTAAAATAAATAATAATAAAAAAAAAAAAGTGAGTTGATTTTATTCTTTTTCTATTCTGTTCTACTTAAAGTTCACACACACACTCGTCGTTCCCGAGTTCACACACCGACTGTGCCGCCCCGAGCCCCCGTCCCTCTCCTCTGCTCTCCACCCCTGACATGAATATATGAGTGTTTTTATGTGCGCAGTGAAAAGGCGTCGCTGAGTTAAGTGGCCTTGTTGTATTCTGCTCGGTGCACGGCTTCCAGTGGGGGGTGTGAGGATGAGAGGGGGGTGGCGTTGGTGGTGTCGGTGGTGGTGGTGGGGGTGGATGAAGGAGAGGCCTGCAGCACCATGCCTAATCAGCCTTTCTCACCAGGGTCAAGACTTTCTGTCTGGGTCCGCGGTGCTCCCTGCCACCGAGGACTCGCCCATTCAAGCGCACAATGTCCCTGTCAGTCCCGACAACACTTCCTGCCTCTGCTGGCTCCAGCCCTCGCAGGGATACACAATATTTCACAGCTCCCAACAATGGCCTGTCTGCCTGCACCCACCATATGGTTACTATGGGCCACAATATTGACACACATCACTAATTATTCAAAGAGCTGAGAGAGGGAGAGATGAGGAAGGCGTCTGTCTGTCGGTCTGTCCGTCGTTTATCTGTGAGATTTCACTCAAACAAACATCCACTGTCATTTCTGTTTATTATTATTATTATTATTATTATCATAATTATTATTATTATCATGTGGAAATGATGCAAAACCTCCCAACACGCTCCAGACTGGTGTAAGTTTGTGTTGTTAGTGTTTCGAGGCGACGGTGAGAGGATGTGATCCATATTGACGAAGCTTTGTACGAACAGGACGACATCTGTGCTGCAGCCCATCGGCATCCAGCTTCACCTCTGTCCAGCATATGTCTGCGTTTATTCCCATCGGAGCTTCGCTTACATAATATAACACCACTAAACCATGTGATCTTTGACACGGCACATAAACTCAGGAGGACACTACAGGGACCGTAAACCATAAAACAAGCAGATACTACTTGACTTGAGATAAAAAAAAGGAGATAAACAGTTTGTCTAAATGTTGCAACAACACAGTAAAAAAACACACTTGTTTATTTTCTTCCTCACCATGCAAAGTTTGCTAATTACCTGTTGTCTGCTCTACTGTGAAATTGTCGTCTGATTGTTTAATTGAGCTTCAGTCGCTTGTTGCAGCGTGTTATTATAGTTAAACCTAATGTTGAATATTATCTGTGAAACACACTGGCGGGAGGGAAACTTATTTACACAACGACTTAACCACATATTCCTGGTTTCTTGGTGTTTTTTAGTTTTTAAATCCAGAAGATTTAAAAAAACAACAACTTTTGTATCAAATTTGAAACATTTAAACGACATCACTGTATCATGGTGTTGTAGTAATATTTCACTACTGTACTTCAGTATGTGTTGGGACTGTCTGGTCTTTGTTTTCGACCTGTGACTGTTTAGACCATCAACACCATGTCTGAGGGTTGATGGAGGCTCCATCTTAAAGGTGGATGATGGAGAAACTTCAACAATATCAATATCAAACACACATTTACATTTAGTGAAAAAAGAACAACTTTAGTTCTTTAGTTCAGACTCATTCATTGTCTATGAAGATTGTTGTAGCTCCATGTTTTAAAGTGCTGGATAAACTTCATAATATTCTTCTGTTTTATTAACATGTACTTGTACTTTTACTTTCTACACTTAACTACATTTACTTATAGATTACTGTCATACTGAAGTACAGTAAATACTAGATACTTTAAGACTTTTACTAGAGAATCATTCTAGTGACGACTTGAACTTCTACCAAAGTTATTTTATTCTACTCTAGTGTCTCTACTTCTACTCTAGTGTCTCTACTTCTACTCTAGTGTCTGTATTTCTACCCTAGTAAGACTTTCACAGACTTTCTAAAACACTACTGAATCATCTTGAGGGAATAAATGTCTGCACCAAGTTTCTTGCCAATATCGACCAACATCAACATTGAGATGCAGCTGCATCGTCTCTGAGACATGAACGTCTTCACAAAATAATCATAAACAGTTTAATAAAAGTCAAACTGCACACGGTCGTCGTCGAAGCCCCAGTCTGTCTCCTGCTGCCCCCTGAGTGGTGGGAATGTAGTCCTGTGCAGCCGGCCATGACAGGCCCATGTTGGGACAGGCCTCAGCGCTTCAGTCCACAGAGCAAATGATTGACAGCTCTCACTGAGGGAGGTGGGATTCCTCATGTGTCAGTCAAGATGCCGCCGGAGATGAAGACGCTATCGTTATGTCTCCTCCTCCTCCTCCTCTTCGCTCTGTGAAGGTAAAGTTAGCTTGTTGGCTGAGGGTGAAGGTTGCCACAGGTCCAGATGTTCCCGAGGTTTCCGACACCTCTCGCGGCTCGCTGTGATGTGCTGTGCCACATCTGTCTGGGCAGAGGTGTGCCATATTGCTTCCCATCTGCCACATGGCACACACTAACACACACACACACACACACACACACAGAAACAGAGGCACACATGCAGCGTGCCCAGAAACTGCCCATTTTAACCAGGGCCATAAATGGTGTAATTCATGGGTGTGAAACAGCAGGTTTTTAAGAGCGCTCAGAGGAGCCGAGCAGAGTCGAACCTTTGGCAGCTGACGGACAGATTTTCTGTTCCTGGTCGCCACATGAAACTCTGTGAACTGTTGGTTGAACACACTGAGACCAACTCGAACCGTCGTCATCTTCCTCTTTCTTTCCCTCAGTGTTTCTCTGTCCTTTTAGCGTCTTTACCATCTGTCTCAGTCTCGATTTCAGTCTCTACTCTGTCCTCTTTTTTTTTTTTTTTTTGAGCCAGGGGGGCAGTATGGAAGTGAATGTCACCCCTGTCCCAATGTTACTTAGGGGAAATTGACTCCTTAGCCTCGGTGCTGTCGGCGGCCATATGCTGATGTTTTCATATTCCAGAGAAATGAGGAGAGGGAGCCATAAAGAGCGCTAAAGTCAGAATTACAACCCTGGCTAACGCTGGTGAGGAGAGGGAGAGGCCCCTTCTGTCACACCACGAGCGCTGTTAAAGCCCCAATCCCTCAGTCCGAGAAAGTGCCATGGGCTTCTGAAGCACCACATTAACGCTGTTTTTTCATCCAAACTTTGCTCCGCTGGCAGATGATTTGATCTTATTCACGTCGCGTGTCGTTTCCCCTTTTCTTATCAAACATTCACGGCCGGGCGGAGGACGAGCGGCGGCTGATTGTGGCTTTAGGAGACATCACGGTGGAGCTGCACACAGCGTTTCCAGCTTATCTATATTTCATGCTTTTATTTGCTCTCAGTGTTTAATTAGGCAGTTAGCAGCTCGTTAAATTCTGTTGAGAGCAAACTTTTACCTCGTTGCAAAGTTGTGCTGATGTTGAGCTTTTCCTGCCGACGGAGGATTTTGATTACCTTGCATCCAGTGTCATAAGTTATTATTGAGTTATGTTGTCTTTGTGGTTTAGCACCTCATTTTTTTCTCCTAGAATATTCTCTTCTGACGTTTTAGTCTTCTTATTGAGACAGATGGGGAAATAAATAGTTGTTGTTAAGGAAACTGGAGTTTCTTTTATGCCACTGATCACACACTAGTTTGAGGGAATTCCAATTTTTTTTTTTTTTAGCTTCATTGCTGCGTGAATATAAAAGTTTGGACCCAAATCATGATATTTATGATCACAAACAACAAGAAGAAGAAAGAAATTAGTAATTATCAAACCTGGAATAAATTATCAACAACTTTAAAGTTAATGTAGCAAAATGATTAGTAATAAATTTTAAAATCCAGCAGATTTATAATCAATAACAACCAAAACAAAAACAAGGAGCTGAAAGACACTAAAATGCTAAAGAGTTGCAGAATTATATGAGATCATCTGGTCGATTATTACTGTAGAAAATACTGATTGTAGCTGCTTTAAAGGTGAAAACAATTGGTCACAAGCGTTAGCATTAGCCTTTGTTAGCATTGTTAGCTTCATTGCTACGTGAATATAAATGAATATAAATTATCGTTTGGCTACAACTTTAAAGTTAATGTAGCAAAAATGATAAGAAAACTGTTACAAACTGATAAATGCTGCAGATTTAAAATCATTAACATCACTGGTGTAAATGAATGAAACCAAAACAAGGAGCTGAAAGATGCTAAAACGCTCCAAAGAGATGCAGAGTTACAGAAAATCATCCGATCGATTTGTCACAGTAAAAATATTGATTGTAGCTGCTTCAAAGGTAAAAACAATTGGTCACTAGCATTAGCATTAGCCTTTTTTTTTTAAGCATTATTAGACCCATTGCTACGTGAATATAAATATTTGGACCCAAATTGTACAAATTATCATTTGGCTACAGCTTTAAAGTTAATGTTAAACAGTTAAATATTAATAAATTCTATAGATTTATAATCAACAACAGCCAAAACAAAACAACCAGAACCAAAACAAGGAGCTGAAAGACACCAAATGGTCTCAAGCTTTAGCATTATCCTCAGTTAGCATTCTTAGCTTCTTTGCTAATTGTAAAATGATTAGAAAACAGTAACATATGGATAAATCCTGCAGATTTACAATCTACGAAAAACCAAAACCAAGACAAGAAGCTGAAAGACGCTAAAATGCTCTAAACAGCTGCAGAGTTGCATGAGATCATCCGATCGCCAAGAAGTATTAGCATTAGCCTCTGTTAGCATTAACAAGCTAGTTGTCTCCTTTATTACAACAAGTTTTTTTTACCTTTCATCACAGAGACAATGTTGAGACACAGGAAATATATGTAAATATAAAAATGTCTTCTTTTGCAAACCTGATATGAAATATTTGATGTATCATTTGTTCTGTTTTTGTTACAATTTTACAGTTTTGACAATTTTATTTCTGAACTAAATGAAAAGTGACGATATGATCCATGTTTTCACTTTGTATCAATATATTTGAGCATTAATCATTGAAACAATGTATCAATCCACATTGATGGAATGTTACAGTCACAATTTATCTTTAAATTAAAATCTTTAAAGTATCAAAAAGAAGAATAGTGAGGTCTGAGTTTAGAGACGATGTCATTATCTGTTTAAAATCTTTTATATTCAACCTCTAAAGATATGAATTTGATTATTATTTGACATATTTTTAAAAACTTTTAGAACGTTTTACACCCACAGTTCACTGATCCATAAATCTATAAGTATTTCTTTTATCTCTTTGTTTCTCGGGGGTAGAAATATGCATAATTGGCCGTTATGAGTAAATCTCAGCTGAATGAGCCATAAGTTTGTAGTTAAAATGACCTGGACGTGGTCTCTCTTGCTCTGGGAGCAGGTTGTTATCTTTTCTTTGCTTTGGTCTTATGGGCGTCTGATAGCAGACGGCCTTCTGAGTCAAACTGCCAACCTGCTGCTCGTAACAGAATAACAAAATGACCTCTGATCCGTCGAAGAGCTTCGCTTCCCTCCGACGTTGATTTTTACCAAACGTGGAACCCGTCAGTGGACCTGAAGGTCCCACGTGAGCCAATCAGAGCTGTTATGTAAGTGTCAGGGTGTTTGAAAATGGCGGCGTCCGTCCGTCCGATCCGATCCGGCTTGTTGCTGATAATTCGGTGGCGCGGCGTGGAGCGGCGTGCGGCTGACAGATGCCTGCTCCAGCTGGTACGAGGGGGGGGTTTATCGCCCGGTTGGAACGCGGGTCCTCACACCCCTCCACTGTTCTGGCCACCGTCGCCGTGTTTAATGAGTCACGAATTGCCTGTTTGTCTTCTGCTCCCTGCTGTTTCTGCACTCCCCCTTCCAGAACAATCCCTGAAACACATGCTGCTGCGGTCCGCAGAGCAGCCAGACAGCCAGCTTCGGCCAAACTGGTGCAAAGAACAAAGTTGTCATTTTTTATTTCTTCCCTTTTTTTCTTCTTTTTTTGTTCTTCTTCTAAGAGAGGGGATGGCTTGTTCTGTAATAAAGCTGCCTTTTCAGATGCTGCGCCTGACCTCGCCAATATGGCTACCCCGAGAAACCAGCGCCCATTTGAAGCCCCTGACAAACACATAAATGGCTCTATAATTGGGCCACTTTGTTCTGGCTCGTCTGAAAGTGCCGTTCGACACTTTGTGGTAAATAGAGCTACATTATGACAACACATGGCAGTTGCTAAAGGAGCAGAAACTGGCACAGCGATAAGACACAAGCAGGTGGCGTTTGACGCACAAATTGTTTGTTTGTTATTTTTTTTTGTTTTTTTTTTTTTTTAGTCGCAAAGTTTTTTCGAAGCAACCAGATCACAAATTTCATCTTCAGGCCAAAGCGACAGCGAAGTTGTTCGACTCGGAAGGAAAGAAGCAGCGTCGGCGTCCAAGTTAACACACAGAGACGCTTGGATGACCATCAAATGGACCGTGCACACACACTTACACACACTCACACACACACGCACTCACAGACGGGGTGTTTGTAGCTCGTGTTCGGGGATGTTCTGCAAGCTGCCCGGAGCTTTGCCTTAATCTCACCTGTTTAATCTGCAGGGTTGGGCAACAGTTTCTGTAGCAGGAACAGGTGGCGGTAAAAGACGAACCGATCTGGACGAGATGATTAAAGACAAATTTTTATGCATTTTAATCGAAGTGAAGAAGAAACTTTTCTTCTTTCTGTTTGCACTTTAAACTTTGAGTTAAACTCACCTGTGTCACTGACTTTAATGCATAAAAAAAAACAACCAACATGAGTTTTTAAAGCATGTAAAGTCAGTGAGAGCAGCTCGGGGTGTGTGATCAGGAGAAGTGAGAAGTATCCACGGTATCTTGGCAGCGTCCGGATTCGGCCCAGTGCCGTGAAATCCTCATTCTGCAGGGCTGCTCTTTGTAACCGGCTCTGGCTTCTCAGAGTGGCATTCTTCTCATTGTACAGGTCACCGAGACAGAGGCGGACGGCCTGAAAAGATCCTCGGTGGGGGGAAACAATAGCTTAAGGCAGCCCATAAATGTCTCCTGTTCAGCTTCGGCCCATTGACTCCGCGCCTCCCCGCCAAGCCAGGCCCTGTCAGACCAGCCCCTCGCTCTAACAGCTTAATTAGCAGAAAGAACAACAATGTCCGAGGCTGTTTTGACTGAAATAAAAACAAGGAAAGAGCTGAAAGCTGCTCTCTCCGCCTCTCATTGTCCCGGAGCGGCTCGAGATAACAGAGCGATGACTTTTCTGTTCAGCTTAGTACAAATAAAACAACATTCCTGCACTGTTTCATGAGGAGCATGACGAGTTAACAAACAAACAAACAACTAAATAAAAACCACGAGGCTCTGATTTATCACCGTGACAGAAACGTTTCGAGTGTTTTCCGTGAATTTACAACCTCAGATAAATTCCTCGAGATGATTTCCATTTTCCACGACGATGCCGATGATGAAGATGATGATAATGCAGTTTGTATTGTGATGCTAATAAACCACGCTGCCTTTGAACCTTCGACGTCGGCGTCTGACGGACTGAAAGACGGACACGTCCTCTGTCCTCCTACTTACATGTTTCTGTCAATCAGTCGCGTCTCATCTTCGTCCTCCTCGTCTTCATACCTCTACAGTTTTTTAATTTTTTATTCATTTTCTTGTATCTGCCCGTCCCATTAATCTCCCTGTCTGTCTGTGCCCCATCTTTCCATATCCCCGCTGTCATTCTTTGTTTCGTTTCTTTTATCAGTGGTTCACATCAAACACTGGCACCAGATTGATTCTCATGTGAACAAGGCTGCAGTGGGGGGCCAGGGACCTCTTCCCTGGGCTTTGAAGCTCCTTCCCATCACGTTCACTGCTTCGTGGACCCCCTGCTCCGACACACACACACACACACACACACACACACACACACACACACTCTTTCCATTCCCCAGTCCCTCTTCTCATGTCAGAGGAAAAATAAAACCCATTTTCACATTTTTTTCTCGTTACCATTTTCTGCAGAAACTCAGAGATTCACCTGGTGACACGGAGCCTCGTCTGCAGAACAAACAAGCTCCTGATGACGGCGACAGAGCAGGAAGTTGTTATTTATCACGTGTATCAGGTGACGAAGCTCAAAGGAAACGAAAGTGATGCAACACAAACATTTGTGATTACTTTACTGCACACGTGCAGTAAATGTCACCAGATGATTTTCATGCAGATAAAATAACAACAGAAAAAAGAAAGAAAAGGAAACATTTAAATGTTTAATTTGGTATTTTTCTTTTAAATTTAAAAGTTTGTTTTGCAGCGAGATAAAACACAAGACAGAGAAAAACATATAATCTCTAATCTAAAATATTTGATCATTATTAATGAAGAAACTCTGCACTTTTTCAATAAAATATGAGCCAAAGTCTTAAGTCTTGACAAGATGAAACATTTCTATCACTTTGATATTAAAGGAAATGAAACAAAGTGAGTCAGTTCACATCATTTCACATCTTTGTCACACGACTGATTATAAATATCAAGCTCCAATGAATGAAATCACATCTCTGACTTTTTAGGAGACTTGTCCGTTGTTAATCTATATTATTTCCAGGTGTGTTGTGTTGTGTTGATCATATAATTTAAAAACTTCCTGCTTCCTGTCGTCTCACCAGAACATCAACGTGTTGTTTCTAAATCTCTCTGTGTCTGTTTGTGTTGTTGCTCCTGGTTTATTTTATTTTATTTTGTTTTTGATGGATGCAGCAGATCCTGGTGCAGGTATCTTTTCGCTGTGGACATTTGGTCAAATCTGAAGGATTTCTTGGTCATTTTCTTCACACTGGTTTGTGCTGGAAAAACAAAACTTTAAGGATTTTATGAGGATTTTTAGGTTCAACAGCAGCAGCTGTTCTTGTTCATGTTGCTGCAGAAACTTTGTAAAAATGTGCAGCAGGTTTATTTCCTTTTTGCACAAACATTTTGTTTATAAATCTGATTTTAATTGACGTACGTTTTATTGACGACTGACGACTTGTTAAATGTTGTGAATCTTCATGTTTCTAATGTATTTTTATATGTGTCATGTTACTGACAAAATCATCAAAGTTGTAACATTTGACAGAAACTTTGTGGAGAAGATTTGACAGATGAAGTCAAAAACCAAGTCGTAGACGGGATTAAACTGATCAGAGGAAGAAAAGAGTTAGAAAGACTGTTGATACGATCTGACCCTTTAATATAAAATAGAAATAAATAATCAATTAAACACACAAGTCGCACAATAGTTGAGTGTCAGTCTTTGCATCTGAAGCCGTTAATTCTCGCTCTGTGTTCACGTTTCAAACGTTTATTTTCCGTGACCGTGACATTTTCGTGTCGTTGAAGAGTTCAAGGTTATCGTCATAGTTCTGATCACTAAGACAACGTTGGATGAATATAACCATTATATCGACACGGTCACTGTGGTGGTTTTTACACCTCTCGTCTCGTCAATAAATCCACCGGAAACAAGTGTTGTTGTGACTCTTTTTTTCAGTCGGACGTTGAACCATGAAGTTCAGCCCTGGGACAGCCTTGTGCCTCACTGCGCCAGTATTGTCAATTTCCTGACTGCGTGAAGACGAACAACCGTCATAACTTATTTTTTTAACAGCGAGGCCCTTTGAGAGCGTCCGTGGCTGAACCATATTTAACCTTTCTGTGTCAGACCACCCGCCAGTGGCCGGGCCTCCGACAACCTCGCTGAATATGATCTAGAGCCGCGGCGCAGACGAAACCGCGCGATTTATTCTCCACAAAACCCAAACATCTTTAGAAGATACGTTGTAACAAAGGCTCCGTCCACCACAAAGCCACGGCAGCGGCATAAATTACCTTCAGTTTGAGGTGGTGGGTTTTATGTAGAGAACGTCCTCGCTCTGCTCTTCCCATGATTAAAAAAAAAAAAAAACACTTTTTCCCAGGTTATGTCACACACAGGGGGTCTGGCTGAGAGAGGAGGGGTTTTATGTTTATGTGAAGTTTTGGGAGCTGTTTTGAATTTTATATCTAAAGAGAAAAAAATTAGATCAGTGAAACTAAACTTTCTGAAAAACCAATAAATACAGGTTGTAAATATTTAATGTATATTTAGTGTTGTAGTAAGTATTTACACCTGCAGGATGAAGCACGTGCAAAAATTTATAACATGAAACAGAGACAAATAAAAAGAGACAAACCCTGTTTACCACCAAGCTAACATGCTCAACAGTAACAGGAAGTTTTTCAGATGTTTTACTTTGGTAAAATATGAAGCTGATGAGAACAATCGACTTTATTCAGATGTTTACATGTTTCAACATCAGTCAGACTTTTTATTTTTTATCACAAACTTTTCATTTGTGACATATGAGACACAACAAGTCCAACAACGATCATAAAAAGATGTTTCTTTACTAATAACTCAACCGTTGTTTCAGTCCTCGTTTTTCTGCAGCTGATCAGGTCCCATCAGTTTTCTTTGAATCTTTAATCTTCACTTCATGATCCTGAAGAAAAAGTAAATACAACCCACCATCATCAGACATGTAAACATCTTATTCTGAACATTTCATACCGACTGTTGTGACACGTGTTGTATAACCCAGTTACAGGCCCAAACTGGCTCAATGTTGTCAAAGTTTCAGAGGGATACGGCCCCTAAATGGACCAAATTAGGGTTCGCAAAAGAAGAAACAAAAGAACCAATTATTGAACATAACTGCCTCAAAAAGAGTCCAACATCCACCACAGTTGAACCAAAAGTCTTCACCTTGTTGACTTTTACTTTTTAAGTAGTGAGGTTAAACCATAACTATGACAGTCAAACCAAAGACCTTCACCTGCTTCCTCTGACCGAATGAATCCAAACATTACAGACACAATCTCTGTCATTTTGCACATTTTATTTTGACTAAAACAACTTTTGATTTTCTAAACGGTTCCTCTTATGTGTCTATGTGTCAGTAAACGACAGAGGAAACAACCAACATGTGTCTTCAACAGTTTACGTGTTTACAACGTTTACACGTCTGATGATGATGATGAGATCGATACATATCATGTTCACGTGGACAGAAAATAAAATGTTCAGACGCTGATCAGAAAATCAGAAAAGTGTCGTCCTCTGTCATCTCTTGTTATAAAAGTGTCTAATTTTCCAGCCTGATGTTAATCCATCAGTCACTCTGTCTGTTTTCACTCTTCACTGCCCTCGTGACCTTTGTCGATTGACACCCAGCGGTCCCAGATGACCACAGCACCGCCGGACAATCCCAGTAGGTTAATAATTACTTTGAGTTCACAGCGAAGGAAGCCTGACCCCAAACACGGCACAGCACGGCGTGGGCAGCTCACGGTAGCGCTGATAAATGAATGGAGAGCGGCCGCCGGCGGCGTACCTTCAAAGAGTTCCCGTCAAAGACCTTGGGAATGAGCGGGGGACGTGTGAATATGGTTTCTAGCAGAGACACGCTGGGAAGTCATTTAAAGATAATATTCACTCTCTGCAGCGACACAAAGCACAAATCAAACGTGATACATCTTTATTTCTACAATAGATGGATCCAGTTTGGAAAAAGACACATTTTTCCAACAGTTTTGACCCTGATGATGATATTTAGACTCTGTCTTTTTTGTTTTATTTCTTATGTTTGCATGCGTGTGACGATGCAGCAGCAGCAGGAGCAGAACAGAAGATGGAAAAAGCTGCAACGGAGATAAAAAGTCCAACAGAGACAAGACAGAAAGTCCAGCAGCGAGAAAATGACAGAGCGATGGCGAAGCAGCGAGGCAGAGGCCGTGGCTTTTCTCAGAGATGAACATTAATAATATGAGCGACCACAATAGCAGCACTGAGATCAGAGAGATCACCTCCATTGTCCCGACATCTCCTACTGACACCCACCGCTCTGCTGAAGGAAGAATAAGAAGAATAGAGGAGCATAACCTGGCCGCTCACCATGCCCCTCCTTTTAAAATACATAATGGCCCCTGGTCCTCTGCTATGCCTTTTAAGTGTGAGATGTGTTGAGATGTGATAGAGGTAAAGATCACGTGTCACCGCTGACTTATAGACTGAGCTTGGACAAAAAAAACATCTCGCACAATAAAATACAACAAATATTCATCACGTGTGGAGTCAGAGAATAAAATCATCATTTAAAAACACGAAGATTTTATTAACGAAACGTCACCACTGTTTGTTTTTTATTGTGAAAACTTTTTGAAATCGTCCAAAAACCATAAACACCATCTGAGATGAAACATGGAACACTTTAAATTAAGTAAAAAATAAATCAGAATGAGCAAATATTATATCAATAAAACACTAAAATCATAAATAGTTTATAAACGTAGAGTTTTTGTTTGTTTCTTGACACGTTTTAGTCGTTTCCATCTGAGACATTGTTGGTTTTGGTAGAAACATTTAAACGTGGACACATGAAGTTTTTGTCGAAACTTCTTCCTCTTCCTTGATTTAAGCAGAACAACGATTCATCTTGAAGTTAAACCAGTAATATATAAGTTAAACGACTTATTTTGTGTTGTAGGAAATGACGTCTGTATCTTTTTTTTGATAAATAATCGTGTCAAACAGCAACTAAACGTGTCGAGGATGAATCCACAAACGCTTTAAACTTTAAAATCTCGTTTCTTTGATTTTTTTTTCCGTCAGGTTTGAGTTGATCTCCACGTCGCTGCTCTGACGACACGTCGAGGCCCGAGGTGCTGCAGAAAATCACCGGTGAAAGGTGGACGAGCGTCGATAGAGCAGAGGTTCAGCGGCCGAGCGGAGGAATCCCGCTGGTCATTAATCATCAGCGTGGACACGTCGCTCTGAGGTGGACACGTCTGGGCCACGACAAGAAACACGTCCTTGACCTTATCTGTGCTTTTATCCACTTCATCCCAACGATTCTTCTTTTATTTATCTACAATTTCTTCACACTTTTGTTTGGCAGCGTTTTTCATGCTTGTTGTTTTTCACGTCTTCGCGGTTGAAACGACTTGTGCGTTTTGAGTTTTGATTGATTGATTAGCTGCTGAAAGAAGACAGCTCTTTCTTCTGCTGATAGGCACAGGCCAGCGTCCCAATTTAGCTTTTCAGTTGTTATTGGCCCCGAAATCAGTGTGAAGCCTGAAGCAATGTTGTTCTGAGATTGGGTCGTGACCTCAAGGTGGGTCGCGGGAAGATTAATATGGATTATTTTATGGTTGTTTCTGTCCACACGCAGTCAGATGAAGAGTCCTGAATGTGTTTGTGTTCCCGTTATCATCGTTTCTATTCAGAGGCTGATGGACCCGAAGGCGTCGCAGCTTTTTTTCAAAAAAGAAAAACTCCTCCACTTCTTCTTTGGCAAATAAAGAAGATGAATGTGAACAAATCTGAAAGCAAACAGCCGAGATTGTCGGCGCCGCGGGAACGTGATCGGGAGCAGCGTGAATGATGATGTCGCTCAGCTCGGCTCAGCTGACAGATCACTTAGCGAAGCTCGAGAAAGGCCTCGTCTTCCTCTTCCCCTTCCTCTTCCTCTTCCTCTCCAGGGACGAAGCTTTCGTCCAGAGCCATTTTTCAGCCAATTTATTTCTTGATGTGGTCTAACCTGGGGCATCTCCCGCTGGGAGGGAGAAGCTTTATGTGGTGATTAATGACGGGTATTTAGCCCAGATACCTGAGGGAGACGAAGCCCCATCTGTACCACACTGACAGGTACAACGCTGCTCTGCAGGAGCAGACAGGACGGGGACAGGCTGCAGCAGACAGGTGTGATCTTATTTCTACTTTACTACCACTGCTGCTTCATTTCACCAGCAGGAAGTTCAACTCTTTTTGTTTTTTTTGCAGGATTTTACTTATTTCTGTTTGCATTTCTTCCTCCGTCCAGTTCATCCTGCAGCCGGCTGAGGCCTCATGATTTAGACGTCTATTTTACGCATGAACGCCCTGTCGTCTTCACTCCATCACGGACCGTCCCTCAGCAGAACAGGCCCAGATGCCAGAAGGACCCTAATGAGATTAGGCTGCGGACAGGTTGGTGGCCAGTAGCTGTCACAACTGCTCTCCGAGTGTGTGGAGAGATTTATGTGAGTGTGTGTGTGAGGGAATAGTTGCATCAGTGTACGAACGTGAGTGTGTGTGTGTGTGTGTGTGTGTGTGTGTGTGCGCACACTCGCTGCCACGTTGATGGTGATTAATGAGCGAGGTAATCCATAGTCTCGTTGTGTCAGTGATGGACACGTCAGCCTGATGAACAGACTGTTCAGCTCCATCACAAACACAAACAGATAAAAATAAAAACAACCTCCTGGATCAGAATAATCTAATTACTCTCAGATAATTGATGATTTCTCCGAGACGCTTCAGTTTCACTTTTCTTCTAAATCATTAATCGTCGGAAACCCCTCGCACACTCGCTTTGTGGACTTACACCTCGACACTGAGGGCTAAGACCGCGGTAATACAATGCTAACGATAGGCCGTCCATAAAGAAGCAGTCTGTGCTCACAATGCTCGAAACCCTGTGGCCCCAGACTCCTTTGAAGCCCACTGAGATCAAAAAGCAATGCTCCATGGAGCACAGACTAGGTGAGGAGTATGAGCACAACAAGAGACCAATGGTTGGACGCGAGGAGGGAGGGACGCGGGACAATGCCTGCAGGACAGGGCCGCTGACTTCCGAAGATAAAATCATATTTCGAGGGCAGGCGTCCAAAACTCCCCGTCTGCCTCCGTCTCCCCTCCTGCCTTCGCTCCTTTCTTCTCTGAATATGGACAATGACTGTTTGCGTTTACAGAACCATAAATCAGAGGTGCCCATTGCCACAGAGCAGCTGGCACGTTTGCCAATAATTATAATTATTAATCATGCTGATTTCACGGTCTTCAGCAGGACGGCGGGAGACTGCACGGGACAGGGTGCGGCTGGCGCCTCCGGGACCGCAAAGCATGCTGGGAAGAGAAGGGAAGGGAAGAGAAGCCTTGCAGAAAGAGAAGAGGAGGAGGGGGGACAAAAAGTAAAAGTTGGAATAAAAAGACACACAACCTGGTTTATGTGTGAATGTGAACGTTGAGGAGACAAAAACCTGAGCAGCTGGAAAAAGATGACGAAGATGATGAAGATGATGATGGAGGAAGTGAAGTGATGTTGTTACAGCGACAAAGACCAAAGACCAGAAGTAGAGATCAACATCAACCATCAGATTATCACTGAAACTGGAACAGATACAAAACACAAACCTAAACAAGCCTCAGGTTGGAAAGACACAGATAAATGAAACAACTGTAGCTTCTGTTATGAGGTGATAACAAATTAGTTTGGATTAAACCTCACGGTGCTGAGGTCAGGGTTAGATGATTATAGGATAATTTGATCCCAAAAGATATTAAATAAAAGATACGTCTGAACGACCACATTTATGTTATTTTGAAACGTCCAAATCGTTTCTGATTTTCTTGGTGTTGCAGGATTAAAAAGCTTCAGTCGTTTCTGTGTAAACATCAGATTATCACTGAAACTGTAACAAACATGAACAAGATACAAAACATGATCTAAAGTTTGAAACCACAGATTTATTTTGTGCCGTGTCGTGTGTTTTTAGTGTATGAAGAAACATACGACAGGTTTTACTTTGTCAATATGAAATAAAAACTAGATACAAAGAATAAAACAGCAACTTTTAGAGGAAACTGATTTAGTTTTTATGCTGCAACGTCTCTAACGGTTAAAATAACTCCTCGTTACCAGACTTTAAATAAAGTAATAACTGTTTTTAAGACCAACAACTTCTATATCTGCGTGTTTCGCTACAGATCAGTTGAAAGTACAAAATTGTTCCATTGTTTCCTGTCGTTTTATTCGTATTTTCTTGTTGCAGGAATAAATAGCTTCAGGTGATCGTTCCAAACATCGAGCCCCCGCAGGACTCGTCATTTAACTACCGACGTTCACTCCAACAGCTGTCGTCGCTTCCCTCCTCCTACTCGGGCCCTCTGCTAACCAGCTGCCTCGCAGAGCTCAGTAAAGCTCAGTGAGGAACTGCCAGCTTGTGTCATCTGCCTTTCACGTCCACAATACTGTAACTATGAGGACGACTGTATAATTAGACGGTTAACTAGTGGAATATGGTGTTTTCCTTGTTAAAATGTGTGTGCCTTGGGAAGACGGCCATGTGTGTGTTCCCAAAACTTGTGTGTGAACATATGCGCCGCTGTGTGCTTTTGTCTGCACGTGTCTTCATGTACAGTGCGAACTGAACGCTGGACAGATGGGAGCTGCACGGGTGTGATCAAAAGAGACTTGAACCGCGTCTTCACGACCGTCGGCACAAACCCAACAAATACCTCGAGACCTGCGAGGGTCCGGCTCTGGTTTGAGGTCAACACATGTCGACGCTGGCACCAACAGATGTGTTATTCAGATCTGACGACAAACAGTGATTCCTGCTTGTTTCTAAAAGCGGAGACGCTGCTGCTGTTGAGGTCGAGACTTTTCAACTGATTCATTAAATCCTTTAACGTCTGGACAATCCGTAATTAGACACAAACATATTTAATCTATTGATGATAAAGAAGTTTTATAAGTTTAGCTTTTACTGGAGACACAGAATTAACATTAACATCTGGTGGAAAGCAACATTTTACTGAGGTTATCGTGCTAACTCGCAATACAAATCCAATCATATCTGCACAATTTGATTTAAATTCTTATATAATTGGACCCCAGTATATTTAATTTATTGATGATAAAGAAGTTTTACGAGTTTAAATTTAGTTGCACACTTAAAATGAGCACTAACAGCTGTTTATTTCATTTCTTTACTCACTGAAAGTTGCCTCCAATGGTGGAAAACAGATACTTTACTTTTGTTTTGCTTCTTCTTCGTGTTAACCAGTTAACTTGTTATTAGTTTTTATTAGTGTGTCTCAATTTGGATATTTCTGTTACATGTCCATGTAGTATACTAATGCCTCTTTTTCCTCCATCATCTACTGGTTTCTACTCAGTTTCTAGTGTTTCCACTTGGTGCTAGTTCCTGGTTCCAGCTACTGTTTTAGTTCCTACTCTGTGGAGGAACCAATGGAGCTGAGTCGATACTAAAACGTGACGTGAACAGACGCCGGCCACTGATTGGTCAGAGGGAGTGTCTTCACAAGCTGCCACCAGACGCCAGTTGAGTTGAGAGAGCGTCAACAAAATAATCAAGCTCCATGTTTAAACAGGACAAGAGTGATAGCCATCGTCGTAGCTACCTGGTCGTAAGCTAACCCAGCAACAAGTACAGCATCTCCTCCATGTCCATTAATGTTTACTGATGTTTTAGTGTCGTGACGTCGCAGCAGTTTGACTCCACTCACCACATTCACGTGGAGGAAGAACCAAACTGTGATGGAAAACAACGTGTCTGCTACCAGACTGAGTAGAGTCCAGTAGAGTCCAGTAGAGTCCAGTAGAGTCCAGTAGAGTAGAGATAAACTGGTTTAGTGCAGGATAGTTTAGTCTCAGATGGTTGTTCACTGACCAGAAATGAGGATCAACGTCTTCTTCTTCTTCTCCTTATTAACGGTGAATCATCAATGGACAGAACATTAATCATGGATCTGGACCGTGATCGTCTCCCACCAACATGTCTGCCGGCTTGTTTTCAATTCTAATCAATAATAATAATAATAATAATAATATAGCAGTGTTTTACTTCCATATCTTGTACTAAAATTAGCATGCTAACCAACTAACTCAACAAGAAGAAACCATCATGTTTGACAGTAAACGTCTCTCAAACATCTAGAGATGAAAATAAATCACTAACATTGAAGCTGTTAGTTTTATTTTTTAGATATTTTAAAGCTTTTAAAGTCACCAGACTGTGTTTGTTTCAACACTGTGTTTGCTACAAGTAAAATAAAATGATGAATATGATGATAAATAACCAGTCGATGAATAATAATGAATAATAAGCAGCAGCAGTTCGTCCTGTCGTCTCATCTCATCTCAGCGTTTAGCAACAGTTTGGCTCCAAATTGTCCGGGTCTGTTTCTGGTCTGTTACTATTTAATCTCCATCTTTCTCTCTCTCTGTGTCTCAGCAGGAGGTGAGAAAATTGACAGCAGGTTTGATGGATGACCTCCGGTCGCCTCTTCTTCATCTTCATCACCTCCCCTCTCCATCCTTCCTTCTCCTCCTCTCTCTGTCCTGCTCCTCTGGATCTCCTTATCCCCTCCATGAATAACATAACGCCCCCTGGTCAGACCCGGACGGGGGGCCGGTCCTGGAGGCCAGACCCACAAAACAAAGCCCTCTGAGCCTCCTCCTCCCTCCTCCTCCTCCCTCCTCCCTGCCTCCCCCCTGGGCCACTGTCCTCCAGGGAGAGTGCTCTCCGCTGGGCCGGGGCTGTTAATGAGCTGCTAATGAGGAAACAGACCTCTATTCTCTGCTAACATCAAGACAGATGGACGCACACGACATGTTTGTTTTAAACTTCCTACTGATATGACAGATTAGACGGAGAGAACGGCTCTGATTGGTCGGACTGGAGACAGTCAGAGGCTTAATTTAAGGAAAATTAAAAAGTGTTTATGCTTCTTTCTTTTCTGTTTTTCATCATTTTCTGAAGACGTCTCTTCACACTTTCACTCCATCAACCATATTATCTGAGGAGAACATTAGAAACTGAAAGTAAATTAATGTTTAATTGACTAAAATGTTACATTTTATACATTGTAGCACTAAGATGAGTTGGAAGGAAGTGTCAGTGTCATTACTACACTAAATTATAATAAAGATAAACTTAAATAAAGAGCCATGGTTTGATTATTTCAGTGTTTTAAGTCAATAAAAAGTCCTGATCATAGGTTTAGACACGTTCAGCCTCCGTCATGTTGTCAGGTTGGTTTAGAGGTTTGGTCCTAAATCCTTGTTGTCGTCTTTGACTCTGAACTTAAAATCTCAGGTGACGTTTGTCTCCAAATCTGTTTTTTTTTTTTTTAATAAAAACTAAAAACTCAAACAAGTTTCAACCATTTCTGACTCAGCGACAATGAAAAACTGATCCAAGCTTTTATATCTGACAGGAAACTTGACGACTTTCTGCTCGACCAGAAAAGTTGCATTAATCAACTTCTTAAATATTCACTTAACAAGTTTCTGTCTTTAAACTGATACTTTCTTTTAAATCTTCAGCTGAAACTGTAATAAAATGTCACATTTTCAGTCATTTAAACTTTAATTCTCCTTATTTTTGTTGTTTTTATGTTTTTTTCTACTGTACGTCAGCATGTTCATTTGTTTTCTTTTCTTCTCATCATCCTCTTGAACAGCTCTGTATCACATCAGAAGTATTGCACAGATACAGTTCGACAACTATCTGATGATAAAGTTATAAATGTTTCCTCTTGATCCTCTTCGGCCTCGTGTCTCTCAGCTTGTCGGAGGAAGCGTCTTGCTGTAAACTCTGCAGGCCAGATGTGATCCAAAGACACAACTGATGGTATTAAAGTCACCAACAGGAGTAGGAAGTGTGCCTCTTCAAACGCTTCATTGTCCGCTCGGGTCCATCAGTGCAACAGGAGGAACTGACAGGAGGTTGAGTGAGTCTGTGCCGGGCTGCAGCCTCGCTGTGTCTGACGGTGGGAGGCAGAACAGACAGGTATTCATATGGATTTCTCTGCAGTAGATCCCAGCAGAGAGCCCAGGGACAGTTAATAGGCCTCTAACGGGATGACCAGCCCGCGGACGGCCCCTCCGACCCCCCAGCAGTCGAGGAGAAGGGGAGATGATAACAGATGGAGGGGGGGAGAGAGGAGCTCTTCCTGTTTGACGGACAGACGGAGATAAACAGGAGGTGGAGACGTCGTGAGTGACAGCGACGGTGGGACGTCAGAAAGCGACAGTGATGATGTGACGGTGCAACTTTTCCTCTCTGACGTTTGTTTGGAGAATTTAAAGACACGTTAGGAACAAATTAAAACATGTCACATCTGAAGCAGAATATGTAGAAAAATAATTATTTTTAATCACATCTAGAAGTCCAAACTCAACCAAACCAAGTTGGAAAACATTAACACAATATATTATATACTATGATATATAACTCACACATTCAACTGAACCTTCAGTAATATTCTAGGAAACTGTTCCCAACATCAATTGAAATTATTATTATTATTATTATATATTTATAGAAATAAAAAGAACAGTGTTCACGTGACCTTTCAGGACGTCATCCAGGTACATTAACCCGGAAATGTTTGTGTCTCGGGTTGTTTGACACGCGCAGTGACAATAG
The DNA here is from genome assembly GCA_016801845.1 of Polydactylus sextarius. Taxonomy (NCBI): domain Eukaryota; kingdom Metazoa; phylum Chordata; class Actinopteri; family Polynemidae; genus Polydactylus; species Polydactylus sextarius. The sequence continues at coordinate 15,710,907 of CM028911.1, read as the reverse complement.
GTGAGTGAACATGAAGTGTTTGTGTTAATGATTGTAGCGATGTGGAGTAAACGTGTGTAAACGTGTGTAAACGTGTGTTAACATGTGTAAACGTGTGTGTGTATGCGCGCGCGCGCGCGTCGTGCGTCCTGCGCTGTCGGTTTGGAGCCGATTCGTCACATCTCGTCTCCATGATGAGCTGATGATGAAAAATGTGTTTCGTTTCATTATATCGTTGAACGTGGTGACGTGGTCGGTTTGAGCATCGGTTTCTCTACATCTGGTCAAACTGTGTCTGGTTTTGTTGGAGAATCTTTTTTGTTCACACAGGATTTAAACGAACTGTTGATGCTCAATAAAGAGGTTGTAGAGTTTGTGTGAATGATCGACATAAGGAAGTTTGTTGGAAATATTTTGTTTTGTTTGATGAATTGCAGATGTTGAATGTAGCTAAAACTGCAAAAGATTCATTAGATATTAAGGAAAATGCTCAGAAAATGATGCAGAAAGTCTTTGTCCTGTTGCATTGTGGGTAACGTAGGCTAAGTCTGACCCTGATCTCTGGGACAAACTTCCTCTTTGGGTCCAACTCTGATAAACTCTCCATTAAAACCTGTTTCACTGGTGTATTATAAAATTCTCAGAGAAACGGTGATGAAGTGTTGTGAACTGCTACTCGACTGCAACAGGGTTGTGGATAACTTGGCATTTCTCCCCGGTGGTAGTTAGTGTCATGGTTACCAGCTGCTGGATTCCAGCGCAGCATCCAGTGGCTATTAGCACAACATCTGCTGCGGCTGACATTTTCAATACAGCAAATCAGAGCGCTACTGTTTTTATGACATCATGTACTGCAGAGACAGACTGCAGCACAAAGAAACTTTCACTTCTTTTCACACAACACAACCGTCTGTGTGTGCGTGTTAATCATATCTTTATACTGAGTGTAATTTAAATGAACTTGTACACATTCGTGTTTTTTTTTCTGCAGATGTTCGTCTTAAAATTTCAAAACGATTCACTGCAGAATCACAAATTTGAAACCTTGCACCTGTTTGTAGTTTTATTGAGAATCTGCGGCGTTTTTACACTAATATATTATATTATATTATATTACACAGCTTTAAGTGTCAAGATGTAAATTAAATCTTGATTTTTATAGTCACGTTATTCTTTTTTAAATAATATGTCGTCCAATAGAAACCAACAAAATATGACAAAACGTCATCTAACGAAGCTTTGACCTCCACAAAAAACCCTATATTTTACTTTTTTTTGCTCTAATTATCATTAATTAAATGTGTAAATGTGTTTGTGTCATGACTTTTGAACGTTTGATTTGAGCGTTTTATTCTACACAACTTGCACACAACTGCTGTGATGTGCAATAACATCTAGTTATTCTTTGAAATATGCAGTAGTCAAGCATGAAATGACTCTGTGCTAACAGAAGGGTTCCTCTCTCTCTCTCTCTCTCTCTCTCTCTCTCTCTCTCTCTCTCTCTCTCTCTCTCTCTCTCTCTCTCTCTCTCACTCACACACACACACACTTTTACAGGTTTTTGTCAAAACTGACTAAAACTAAAACACATGAGGTTCAAATATTACAGATGTTCAGTGAGGTTTAATGACGTGTATGAATTTGAAGATCATCGCTTTCATCGTCTGCAACACACACACACACACACACACACACACACACACACACACACACACACCCCTGTCCTGGGTGTCCTGTCTGATTGGGTGAGGTCTCGAGGGAGTCATTAAGTACAAAGCGTTAACATCTGCCAGACATTACTGAGCCAGAGCAGTTGTGATTTGTCCATATGATGACTCTGGCCCATACAGACGTGTGTGTGTGTGTGTGTGTGTGTGTGTGTGTGTGTGTGTGTCCACTGCTGCTGTCACTTCTGGTTTCACACCCATGATAATGTCTGTTTATAATTAGAGCTGTGCTTTCCTCGTGTATTTCCCTCGTTCACACTGTGCGGACGTGTCTTCACAACGTTGCGGTGAAAACCTGAAGTCTGGTTTTGTTTTGTTTTAAAGCGCAACATGTATATAAATTAACCTGGTAAATGTTGTCCTTCAACAACATTTACCATGTCCTTTGTAGAAGACTACTGTCGGATGTGGAGTGCACATTTAAACACCTGATCCACATGGACTTTAGGTGAAGTTGTGACTGAGTTTGTAAATGTTGTTGTTTAGGGAAGCTAAGATGTAGGTCTGTTTTCCCAAGGAATTATTGTTAATAAAACAGTAAACAAACACATCACAGTTTGAGGAGACTACTATATGATGTGGAGTGTATATTTAATCACCTGATCCAGATGCATTTTAAGTGAGGTTTTAACACAGAAGCCACATTGTAAATGTTGTCCTTTATGCAAGCAGAGGTGTAAATCTGTCTAAGGCATATTTATTTATACAACAGTAAATAACCGCACAGTTTGAGAGTTTTAGAGGACTACTACCTAATGTGGAGTGCATATTTAAACACCAGGGCCCGTATTCGCAAAGATCATAAGTCTATCAGAGACTCCTGACTCAGCTTAAAAACTCCTGCCAAGGAATGTGATCTTCAGAGAGATTCAGGAAGTTTGTGAGATCAACTCTGATCAAGGAGGAGACAGAAACTTTATCTTAGTGAGGAGGTGTGGTCGACCCGTTGCTAGGCGACTCAGTCTGTGGTCAACCCATTGCTAGGTGACTCAGTCTGTGGTTCGACCCGTTGCTAGGTGACTCAGTCTGTGGTCGACCCGTTGCTAGGTGACTCAGTCTGTGGTCGACCCGTTGCTAGGTGACTCAGTCTGTGGTCGACCCGTTGCTAGGTGACTCAGTCTGTGGTTCGACCCGTTGCTAGGTGACTCAGTCTGTGGTTCGACCCGTTGCTAGGTGACTCAGTCTGTGGTTCGACCCGTTGCTAGGTGACTCAGTCTGTGGTCGACCCGTTGCTAGGTGACTCAGTCTGTGGTCGACTCGTTGCTAGGTGACTCAGTCTGTGGTCGACCCATTGCTAGGTGACTCAGTCTGTGGTTTGACCCGTTGCTAGGTGACTCAGTCTGTGGTTGACCCGTTGCTAGGTGACTCAGTCTTCAGAAAGCTGTGATTGGTGATGAACAGACAGTGAAATCAACCATCATAGAACTGAGACTGTTTTAAGAAATGTGTCGTTGTGAAAATCATTTTATGTCATTCATTTTTGTCAATCATTTTCAATCATTTTATAGAACAAACTCCGTTAGGGATGCTAAGATGTAAATCACGGATTCCTTTTCCAAGGAAGTATTGTTAATACAACTGTAGACAAACACATCACAGTTTGAGGAGACTACTGTCTGATGTGGAGTGTGTATTTAAACATCTGATCCAAATGCATTTTAAGTGAATATTTAAGTGAGTTTTAATCAACTTTATCACACGAGCCACCCTGCAAATGCTCATTACAGAAACAGAGGCGCAAATCACTGAACAATTTTTCCAATCTTTCTAAGACATTTTTCTTTATACAGTAGTGAACAAGGACTACTATCGGATGTGGAGTGTACATTTGAACATCTGATCCAGGTGGATCTTATCTGAAGTTTTAAGTGAGTTTTACTGAATTTTAAACACACAATGCATCTTGTAAACGGTTTTCAGTAGATGTGTGAATCTTTTCTTTATACAGCAGTAAACAAATGAAAAGACTACTATCGGATGTGGAGTGCACCTGACGCAAAAGCTTTTAAAGATGATTATTCGGACAACCCTCTTAGTTAAACCGACTATCTTGACTTTTTTTTAGGCTTCTGGACATTAAAGATAAAAGTCTAATGTGATTCAGCTCAAAGAAACATTTTTTAAAAAAAAGGCAACTAAACTATCTTGTTGAAATGTTGAAATAAAATAACAGAAACCGTTAAAAGGTCTTGGTGTCGTTAACAGAATCTTGTCCTCGAGTCGTTATTGAAGAAATGAGATTAGAGATTAGAGAGTTTGTATGAATGATTCATTTATGCAAAACAACAATTTGTCAGATAGTGTGGTAGAAAGACGGCAACTGAAGCCGCAAAATTTGTTTGTGCACGACTCAAAGAGATAAGATTTAAAAGACATCAAGGAAAATTTCCTGACATATTTATAAAATACATTAAAAACATTTCACACTAAACTGAGGAGTAAAATGTGTGAAATGAAATCGTTAATGTTGTCGCTGTGTTTTTGTGTTTAGTCTCTGTTGGTTGTGGCTCGTTTGTTGTTTGTGGTTGTTATGTTTACTTGTATTTTATGTGTTCATATACAATATTAAATGTCTCTCGGTGTGTTTTAGTGGCCAGTAAAAGGTGGAGTTTCCCTCTGAGAGACAATAACATGAAGTGACATAAAGTGAAGTGAGACTATTTTTATCAAAAAAGATTATGGAAATACATGTAACACATAAACACCCGCTGATCTCTGAGCTGATATAAAAGTCTCGTCTTTGCCCTTTTCTACCAATAACAACGTCGTCCACAACGTCAGAACGTGTTGACGCATTATTTACATGTTTGTTTGTTCTCCAACAAGCTGTCTGGGTGTTGTTAACGTTGATATTGATCAAAATCACCAACTGTGACGGAGTCCGCCTGGCAGCGGCATCACGGAGGTCCGAGCGTGCCAGCTGAATCCAGGCCAAAGGGAGGAGGCTAATGTCTGCTTTAACATCGCCGCCAGCTCTCAGAGAGGGTTGGTAGCAGGCTAACGCCTGGGTTAACAGCACTGCCAGATCACACACTCAGACTCAAACCTCAGGAAATGTAATGAAAAGGTTTGAAATCCTCGGAGGGATCTTAAAGGTGATTGAGTTTCTTTGTCGAGATACTTCTGTCGAGTCGTGTGGCCGGTGGAAGCGAAGTAACATCTGGACGGAGCGAAGAGGTGTAACATATATATGTTACTTCTGCTGCCAACTAACAGATGATAGACAAAAAGGTCAGCGTGGCTGAAAGGTGTAAAACGTGGGCTGATGCCAAGCCACGTAGCTCAAGTTGGAGGGGTGTAATATCTGTTTTTACACCGTTGCTAACAGACACGGTCACGTTATTCCCAACGGTCTGTTTGAACTCAGCTCATCTATTTCACTTCAATTACAAAAGAAGAAGAAAAGATAAAGAAAAACTCTGGTTTGATGCTGAAATGTGTCAGTTTGGCACCAGTACAGATAATTAAATCTACAAATAATTGTTTATTATGAGATTTATGGCTCAATAATTATGTTAATTAACGTTATTTTTTAGGTCTTTGTACCTTTTGTATTGTCGTCGTGGTATTTCTGTTTTTTTTTTTTTTTATCAAAAGTTTTATTAACAAAAACTACAGACCCTCTGTTGTGTTTCTTAATGAAGATACCTTATTATTTATTATAACTTATGATGTAAAGTCAGAAAGTGAATTCACAGCAGGTGCAGGATGATTTAATGACCATCAGCAACTAAAAAACGTTTAACTGTATCAACCCACAAAAAAGATGTCGCGTTTCCTTTTAAGAAACTTGCTGAAGAAACATTATCAAACAGGTTTTTTTTTCCATTCATCTTGATTTTGGACCGGACCCGGACCGCACAAAGACGTGGTCTGATCTCTCTATTTGCGTTGTCTGTTCTTGGCTTCAGTCGTGGCTCGCTCTGCTCGCGACCATGTTTCACTTTGTCGCCCGGCTCTCCCTGCTGAGAGAGGACTGTCACCCAGCACTGTGCCAGGCCGGCGGCTGGCAAACACACACACACACACACACACACACACACATTCACACACATCAACGCTTAATTTTCTATATTTAAAAAACAAAACAAAAAAAAAAAAACAAAAAAAAACAGGCCTCCTGCTCTGTTTTCACTGTGTCATTGTGCTGAGAGACTCGTTCCTCCGGGCAGATTTGAAGCATGTGGTGGCCAGAGATTTAGAAAGAAATATCGCTCCCATTAACATCTGCTCCTCTGGCCTGTTTGGTTCTTTACACACACACACACATATACGTACATATATCTATACACACACACACACACACTGCAGTTGATCCATGGTTGACAATCAAGGACAGTTGGTTTTGAGCAGTGTCAGGACAGTTAGACTCTCACAGGGAGTCTCCAAACTACAGGCGACTGGCACACGGACAAACACTCAGAGAGACATTTATGGCCAAACACTGAACGCCATCTGTCAGTCACTGTAGGAGGATATTACTGCTGACACACACACACACACACACACACACACACACACACACAAACAAACACACATACACATCCATGCAGGCACTTTCTGTCTGGTTAAATCTGTATTTATTTCACAAAATTCACACCAGAACTGGCTCGTGTGTGTGTGTGTGTGTGTGTGTGTGTGTGTGTGTGTCCACTCTGGAGGAAGTGATTTTACTTTAGAAATAAATAAAACTTTGACACTTTTATTTTTTTAGATTTTAATCAAATATTAAAGTTTAATTTATATATGAAATTATATATATAAAAAAAACACTTAAATGATTTTGTCAAATTATCAATTGATTATCAACATTTTGTTTTTATTATTCTGAGGATACTTAAGTATCATTTTAAGTCACTTTTACTTTACTTACTAATTAAATTTTATTAGATTTGTTACTTTTAAAACATTTTTTAGCCCTTTAAGAAAATATCATCTTATTGATTAACCTGATCGGTTTTATGCATCATAAGTATTTTATCTTTAAGTACTTTAATACTTTTTTCCACTCTTGCTCTGCTTCTTTAACTTTATTGACGATCGTACGATAGAATCAGTTTTTTTTTTTTAGATAAAATCTTAATCTTCACAGTAACTATAGATGTCAGGACCATATAATAAAATACACATCGGGTTCATGTTTGTGTTCTACAGTAAAGACAAAGACACATTGAATTAATTTTATTAATTCTCCGTTGTCTTGTGATAATGGATAAAAACAAAAACTCGACACATGGACGTCACTCTGCAGCTCGGTCCTCTCACTTCCCCGCGACCCTTCATGGACAAAGGAAAGTGTCAACACCACCTCTCTAACTGCACAATTAACATGCAAATGAGCTCTGTCGCTAATGGCGATGGCAAAGCGCTCTTATGATGGAAATATGCTTTCTGTTTTGGCAGTATGGGTTAAACATTAGTCTGAGGAATCAGCTGAGGACGGGAGGGCAGAGGGCCCCGGGGCCTCCCCGAGGGCACCGAGAGAGAGAGAGAGAAAGAGAGGTAGAGTCAGGGAGGGAACGGCCTCTGCACCTGCTTCACTGACTATGACTATGACACACACACACACACACACACACACTGAGAGAGCATGACCAGGCGGTTATAATCAGCCTCGTTCAGGCTGTCAACCCGCTCAATAACTTATCCCCTCAACTGCTTTTGTTCTAGCAGCAGCTCGGCTGATGCGGCTGCTGCCCCTTATTCAACTGAAATTTATTTTCAATTGCTGCCCTGAGGCATCGGCCTCGCAGCGACGGAGGAGGCGGCAGCAGCAGCAGTAGCAGCAGTAGCAGCAGCAGCAGCAGCAGCAGCAGCAGCAGCAGCAGCAGCAGCAGCAGCAGCAGCAGCAGCAGCAGCAGCAGCAGCAGCAGCAGCAGCAGCAGCAGCAGCAGCAGCAGCAGCAGCAGCAGCAGCAGCAGCAGCAGCAGCAGCAGCAGCAGCAGCAGCAGCAGCAGCAGCAGCTCACTGACCGGGCGAGTAAACAAACACACACGGAGGCAGGAGTCTTCAGGCTGCAACAACATCTGTGATTCACCAAATGAGATATTAACTCAAACTCTTAAACGCCTCGACTGTTTGTTTGTTTTATATCTGACCAAAAAAAAAAAAAAAAAAAAAAAAAGCTTTATATTTGCATTTTTTAGCATCTGTCAGTGCGTTTTAATTAAAAACCAACTTTCTGGAGGTTGAGTTGGTCACACACAGAGACACAGACTGAAGCTCGGCAGCGTTTGTCGCCTTGTTAGCGTCGTGTCCCAGTAACAGGTGTGTGCTCTGTAAAGGACCAGTCGTTAATCAAACCTCGTGAAAAGAGAAGCTGATGGCCACAAGTTCATTGAGTCGTCGCTCGGCGGCCTGAGAATTAAAAAGTCTCTCAACTGTCCATCATCTTGTGCTTTTCTCTGCTTTTAAATCTAAAAGAAACGCGCTCCCTGAGGCTGCTTGTCTTTGTGATTATTTACGCTTCTTTGCATATCCAGTCCCTCTTTCACGTCGAGGTTTAATATGATCACACATGATCTTTCACCCTTTGTTGAAAGAAAATAAGTTTTAAAAAGTTAAATCACTGCAGCTTCATGTCTCAAACTTTCTGCTTTTTCTTTTCTTAGTGTGGAAAAAAAACAGGAATGTGGATTAAATAGAGATAATCTGTGTTTAATTCATTTATTTTACATGTGCAGGATCAGATACATTTCAAAGTTTCCTGCAGGATTTTCCACTTTGTGCAGGAATAAAACCTTCTTCCCTGATTTGCATTAGTCTTGTACATGTTATTTGCATGTGCATGACTGTTGTGCTGCATTATTTTGTGTCTTAGTTGCAGATGAATGTACTGAAGCAGCAGCAGCTTCAGCAGCAGCAGCAGCAGTTGTCTCTGCTTAACTCAGCCTCCTAATTAGCCAGAATTAAGAAGTATTTCTCGGCCTATTGAAGAGTCCATTTCCTTTGAAACCAGAGCATAATAAACCTTAAGTAATTACCCCAACTCATGACTATTAACTCGCAAACCGCCAGCTTCCCTTGACAACATCCTCCTCAGTGTTGTGTGGTTAAAAGGCCATTGCAGCTTCCCAGCTATTTACATCCCATCTGGCAGTTTTGCGAGGGACAGACAGGCTGCTCTCATTCCTAAAGACAAAAAAGAAGAAGAAGAAATGTAAAATGAACTCTTTCACTCTTTCTCAACTTTGGCGCAGAACTTGGGTTTTCTTCTTCCCTCCAAATAAGTTACAAAAGAGCTTCTTCTTCTGCTGCTTTTTTTTTTTTGTTTCTTTCTGTCTTTCTTTCTTTTTTTTTTTAATCCACACTCTCATTTGCATGTGTCGAGGCCGAGGAGGGGGGTCTGAATGTATAATCTTCTGTATTTAGTAGCCTGTAATCCCGACGCTTTTCTGTGATGTGATTTTCTCCTCTCGGTCCCCCATGAACAATTAACTTGTAATCTCCACAAACATACATTCTGTCGCTGCAGAGATGAGACGGAGACAAACACCCATGGGACCCGGAGCTACAAACTGCTCCGTGCTCCCCGAGGCGGATCACTTTCCATCCGCCACGGGGAAACAATTCAACTGGGCTCCATTAGGCTGCAGCTCCCGCTTCCCTCATCTCTCCCCCCATCCGTTTTTTTTCTTAACATTTGTGTTCGCTGCTCGGAAATGTTAAATAAATACAGTCTGATGTGTGTGATCACAGGCCTGCAGGTGCAAAGAGGAGGAAGAGGAAGAAAAAATAAAATCACACTCAAATTATTTGATTCAAATTATTTTTAAAGTGGTTTTATTTTATTTTAATAAATCTAATAATATAAAAAAATGTCATGATTTTTATTTTGATTTAAATAAAAATAGTAATTTCTCATTTTCTCTTTTAAATATTTATGTAATAATCTAAAGATTTTGTTCAAATTCATGTTTAAATGTTATTTATAATAAATAATAGCATAAAATTCATAAAATCAGACACATTGTAGTATTTATTTTAAGGTTAATGTTTGTGTTTTACACATAAATATATTTTTAAAAATAAAAAAATGTGCAAAAGTTAAATATGTTTTGGTTTAAATAAATAAAAAAGATATTCAATTGACTCGTTTTTAGAATATTTTTATGAAGCTAAAAGATGTTAATTTGCAACAATGTGACAATAAATAAAAAAAAACTAAATTAGACTTAAAGAAGTTAAGAAAGAACACACGTGATAAGGAAAAACAGTGATTATGATCCATAATTTCAGTTTTATTGAAATTTCATCCAGGGACGCTGGGTGATAATAAATATATCATCAGTCATCAACAATGTACAAAAATAAAGACCCGGAGTCTCTGGGCATAACAAATTCAGTTCAGCAAAAAAACAACCATGCTGTGTTCATGCAAAAATAAAATAAAAACCCAAAAATAAAATAAAATAAAAGCTTGAAAATAAATCACAAATGGACAGACAATGAGTCACAAAATAAAATCTAAAAAATTTAGATTTTTTTTTCCTTAAAGATAATTTCCGCTGAAGCCAAACACATTTTAATATACAACCGAAGTTTAAAATCCTTGGTACAAGGCACAGAGAGCATTCTTCGTTTTCACAAAAAAAAAAAGACGCCAGATACAAAAACAAAACAAAGAGAAAATTAAATCAAATAAAAACCAAAACCTCATGCAACCGTCGTCACATTTCACTTCGTGTTGTGACACAAAAACACAAACGGGTCGTTGGATTTTGTTGCATGACGCACAACTTTTCTTCTTTTTTTTTACCTTCAACTGGCAAAATCATCTTAATACTAAAAGTCCTTGTTACAAGGAGGAAAATAACATGTTCTCATACGTCAAACAAGAAAACGGACTAAACAACAGCATGCACCGGTGATGCCCTGAATTATTTATTTACAAACTTTCATTTCATCACATGTTTCAGTCTCTGTGCGTCACTCAGACCGGGAATCATTTCATCACGTCCTTTCCCTCCCCTGTGAGTCTCGTGAGGCCGGTGGAGGTGATGGGGATGTGTGTGGGTGGAGGCACCTGGCAGATGGTGCAGGGACACGGCAGTCCGGCCCAGTGCTGGAACCCGGAGCCGAGCTGCAGGGCCGGGGGCGCGGCCGGGGAGCCCTTCATCAGGGAGTGCGGTGTCCGGATGGAGGTGAGTCCCGGCAGCGCGCTCGTTAGAGTCGAGGACGTGGAGGAAGACAGCGCGCTCCCGAGGAGAGGATGCACCTGGTGCGCGGCTGCCGCTGCAGCGGCGGCGGCGGCCGCTGCCGCTGACCCCGGGCCCCCGGAGTGACCACCGGCACCGGCGGCCGCGTGCGCAACGGTGCCGCAGTGGAAAGCGGAGTGCTGTCCACCGTATATCTCCCCCACCAGCCGCTTCATCTCATCCAGGGAGCTGGTCAACATCAGGATGTAGTTCCTGGCGAGAAGCAGCGTCGCGATCTTGGACAACTTCCGCACCGAGGGCCCGTGCGCGTAGGGCATCACCTCGCGCAGGCCGTCCATGGCCAGGTTCAGGTCGTGCATGCGCTTCCTCTCCCGGCCGTTGATCTTCAGACGCAGTTGGTACATTTCCTCCTCTGTGACCTGTTTCTTCAGTTTGTACTTGTTGCTGCTGCTGCTACTGCTGCTGCTGCTGCTGCTGCTGCTGCTGCTGCTTCCAACTGACGCGGACTTTGCGTCTCCAGAGCGCAGGTGTTCTGCGCCGCCGCCTCCTCCTCCTCCTCCTCCGCTCATCTTCTGACGCTGCTGCTGCTGTTGGTGGTTGTGGTGGCTGTGATGATGGTGGAGGTCTCCGCTCTGCGTGGAGGAGGACACCGGGGAGCCGACGTGGTTGTGATGATGGTGGTGGTGATGGTGGTGAGGGTGGTGGTCGCGCAGGAACATGTCGTCCATGTCCGGGGAAGAAGCTCTGCTGCTCGGGCTCGAGTCTGAATTCATTTTATGGGTTCTCTTCCGAGGTTGTTGGGTAGGAGGTCGCTGCTGCTTCCTCCCTCTCTCACTCTCTCTCTCTCTCCCACTCTTACTTTCACTCTCTCCTCCTCTCTTTCTCTCGCTCTCTCTCTCTCTCTGGTCACCTGATGTGGTCCGTATCCACAGTCTGTCCCGCGCTCCTGTCTCCTGTCTCCGTCCTCGTCCCTCTGCGCGCGTCTCCGTCTCTGTGCGGTGACGGGGACACTGTTGGAGGGTATTTATACATGCGGCCAGACAAAAGCAGCTTTCCTATTCATAACGCCTTGTTAGGGAGGATGACGTGCCCGTTAGAAAGGGGGCGGTGTGCTTTGACTGTCCCAGTGACCGCGGTGCGCAACCATTCACTGCCATTGTCAGGACGCTGTCGGGGGGCACAGCTTCTTCTTCTTCTTCTTTTCTTGTGGATCAGAAAGTTGTTCTTCTTGGAAAAAACTGGTCAGTTTTTCTTTTTCTTTTTCTTTTTTTTTTTTAAACGCATCTTTTATAAAACATTTTTGTTAAACTTGTCTCTTTTTGTGCAGCGCGCGTAATGATGGTGATGGAGTTTATCAGCCGGTGGTTGCCTGAGGGAATGAGGAGGAATGAGGTTGTGGGACTGGGGTGGGGGGTGGGGGGGAATTAGGGAGGGAAAAAAGAGAAACTCTCTCCCTTCCTCCCCACCCTCCTCCACCTCCTTATTGAGCTGCTCCTGGTGCAGCAGGGGTGCAGGGCCCTCCGCTGGGACTGAGGTAACACGGCCGCTCCGACACTCCGGCGCTCTGCTGCACATATGGCAGCATGTGTGCGTCAGAGTTTACACAGATACCTCCAGTCCGGAGCCTCCGCACCTCCTCACTGCTCCTGTGTTATTATTATTTAGTATTTATTTATTATTGTTATTACCTATTACAGTATTTTTATTTTACTTTTTCATATTTTTCCAATTTTAATTTATTATATTTAATATATTTTACTGCAATTTGTCATTAATTATATCTATTATTATTATTATTTATAATATATTAATGTAATGTAATGTAATAATGTAATAATGTATCAGTATTTTGTAGATATTTATATAAAGATATATTCTGTCATATTTGTATATAATAAATCAATTAAAATTATTTTATTTCAATTTAATAAAAATACCTATAGGAAATATCTAATTTATTTTTTAAAAATACATTATTATTATTACTTATTTTCAATTATTTATATTTATTTCAAGCTTTTAAATAATCAATAGTTAATTAAATCAAATTTCATTTCATTCTTAAATTCACACAAAAAATAATTTAAATCTAATGATGAAATAAAAATAATTTTAAAAAGATTCCTGCAAAAGTTTATATTATAAACCAAATAAATTATATATAAAAACTGGATTAAAAATAGTGAGACGTTTCTGAGAATATCTCAGTGTTGGAGCATATTTTCTTTATGATTTGAGCGGATGCAGTGTGTGAGTGTTGCTCCTCTAAATTGACTCAGCATTGTTGTACATTGAGCTGCTGAGAGCTGCTCTCTAACTCTGAAGAGTCTCCTCCAGATCTGTTTTGTGGCGTTGGAGTGGAACGAACATCCTCCTGAAACACACACACACAAAAAAACCCCAAAACAAAACGTGGAAGTAACTGAAGCACTCGTCTTCTGAACTACGTCCACATCCATCCATCCACCCATCCATCCATCTGTCCGTGTCTCAGTCCGTCGGTCCGTCTGTGCAGCTCACCCACCCACACACTTCAAATAATAAAGTCTGTCTCAACCTCCGTCCGTTCTCCGATGAGATCCCCCTGCTCGAACAGTAAAAATGAGTATTCACGGCCTCATTGTTGGTCCAGCAAAAGAGCCCTTCTCATAAAGGTGCTGCCAATGCAAAGAAAAGCGCTCGGTCGGCTTTGCTCTCTCTTGGTGGCATTTGAAAGTGTAAAGCTTTGAATACCAATTGCTTGAACTGGACATATGTGAATCCGCTGTAAGCCTACTAATCCTGTCCCCAAGTGTTTCTTTGTGTGTGGGGCAGCCTCACACACCCAAGAGAAAGTGTTCCTAATCCGGCCAATGTGGAGAAATGTGTGAATGAGAGGGGACTGAGGTGGAGTGTGTGTGTGTGTGTGTGTGTGTGTGTGTGTGTGTGTGTGTCTCGGGCATCAATTTGTGCAGGAACACATGCTTCTGAATGGGTTTCTTTTGCTTTATTTATGTATTTTGGTGTATTTTGGTGTGTGTGTGTGTGTGTGTGTGTGTGTGTGTGTGTGGCTCCACACACCAGGACACTGGTCCAACTGGAGCCAGTCATTCACCATCTCTCCCTCACTACTGTCGCAGCAGGTCGCCACTAATGTGCTCTTTTCACTGCGTAAGCTCTTCGCTCTCCTTTTATTCTTCTGTTCGTATCTTTTTTTTTACTTTTTTTTTCATCTCTCCTCTCTCGTTCTCTTACAACCATCTCTCTTCTTCTCTCTGACTCGTCACATCTTCACTCTCTGGACTGAAAAAGGTCAAAAATAACCACATCTTTAGTTTTTAATATATAAAAATGGATCAAAACAAACCAACAGACTTTGTTCTGGTTAAATATTTGTTTGTTGATTCTGATAAACAGTTGTGATATTTTTGTTGTTTATGTTCCTCAACCTGTTAATTATTTCATCTAAAGTGACAGAAATCTTGAAATTTTTTGCGTGAACTTTTTTGGAATCTGAGGCGATAAATTCACACAAACAGAAAGATAAAGACGTTTTGTTTTGAGCATTAAGATGATGCTGCAGCAGTAAATGATACTTATCTATTAATTCTTTATGCAAAGTTTTAGTTTTGCAGCTAATGTTGCTGCAAATCTGGTGAATAAAATCTTACAAACGAACACATCTTGTCAAATCCTCCGTGGAGGAAAAGTTGCAACGGTAACATCAGGTTTTGTGATGATCTGAGAAACAAACCAAACGAACGACTTGTTTGCAGCGAACTTATCTGCTTTTTCTCTTGTTTCTTTGTAACATTTCACATGCAAAAAATAGGAACTAAACGTCTATAAACTGAAGGTTTAACTACGTCAGAGAAGCAGCAGCTCCTCTCTGAGTCTCTGAGTCTCAGTGTCGGTGTCTCCTGGGTGGGCCGAGGCCACTGAGATCCTCCTCTAATGAGCTCGGTCAGTAAACGTTGAATGAGGCAGCGTGTGGAGACGACGGTCGACGGCGTCCGTCTCAGTGTCACTCTGAAAATCTCCTAAAGCTGAAAAGAAGCTCGATGACGACATGAGGTCGAGGTCGAAACCTGAAGCTGTTGAAATGTAAAAGAAACTGTAACATCATCTGTAAAATCCACAGAGATGAAATCAGTTTCCTGCTTCATTAAAACTCCTCGTTATGCCTCATTTAGTGATTTACAGCGAAACAAACAAAACATCTGTCCCACGATGCAGCGACATCAGTCCAACGCTGCTGGTTTACTGTTAAAAACAAACAACAACGACGCTGCAGCATTTTAACGTTTGATACAGAACGACGACGGTTTTTTCTTCATGTTTTAATAATCGTAAACTTGTCATAGTTTTCGAGAATTAGACAAAACAACAGACAAACAAAAAAAGATGTGTTCGAATCTTATTTTTTTTTAACATCTTTTATATTTAAAGAACAAACAAGTTGCTTTATGACACTTCCTGTCAGAAAGTGAAAGACTCAAACAGGATGTTGCTGTGGTTTTTACAGTTTGATGTGAAACATCAAGACGTATATTGAACCATTTGAAGAGGAAACGCAGTAAATGCAGATGCATGATCACATGATGAAATCGTTTTCCTTCAAAAACAACAAACTTGACTCAAATCTTTTCACTTTGTGCATAAAAATAAACTTGATGATGATGAAGAAGCTAAGGTCTGGTCCCATTTCTCCTCCTTTAACATTAACACTTGGTTTAAAGTGTCGTTAATGATAAAGTGAGAAGTGTCGACACCATGTTTACCTGCAACGTGTATTTTTGTAACATTCATGTTTTATCAATCTCAGATATTTGACAGATTTTAGAAAAAAACCTGTGAAAACATATTTACATGTGTTTCTTTTTCTTTTTCCAAACTTGACGCCATCTTTTTTCTGGCTCCCTGAGTTCGCAAAGTATCCTGGGTAATTCATCATGTAATTGCAACTCATTTGTAGGTTAAATCTGACATCTCTCGGGTTTTTAAGGGTTGAAACGCAACTTCCCCTCATTCTTAAAGGAACCAGTACACTTCAATCTAGGGTACTATGTTCACTATATAACATATTGACCTGAATATAAGATGGCTCCTCTTTTTCAAGACCCATTTTTGGAAAAATTAGTGAGCAAGCACATGACCTGTAGTAGTAAACGTGCATCATCGTCTAGATCGGGATTCGAACTCACAAACAGCTGCACAGCATATAAACACTGCTATGCAGGCGGCCACTAGGAGCAGTGTTCAACATGCGAGCGTTAGCGTTAGCATTACGGCTACCAACCACGTGGTGGCTGTAACACACGGAGGACGATTATCACCGGTGAAATTTTGAAACTATGACGTCGCCACAGTCTGGTCAACGTCTAGAAACACTGTCTCCTCTGATGTTTGTTAACTTGATCAACGTTTGAGTCTCTGTTTTCTAGTGAGTCTCTGTGTCGTGGTCACATCTCTCCAGGTCTCTGGTGTCAGAGAAGAAGAAGAAGAAGAAGAAGCTCTGACTGGTTTGACGCCGCCTGTTGGTTTAGATCCCCGGGTCTCTGGACCCAAATATGAGACAACATGAGTCGACTTTTTCAGACTTTTTTCTAGAGAAAAAATACTGTTTTACATTCAGATCAATACGGTACTTAACTCCATAGTGTGTGAATTTAAACAGGGAAGATTTGTCTTAGATGGTTGTTCACTGACCAGAAATGAGGATCAACGTCTTCTTCTTCTTCTTCTCCTTTTTAACGGTGAATCATCACTGGACAGAACGTTAATCATGGATCTGGACCGTGATCGTCTCCACCAACATATCTGCCGACTTGTTTTCAATTCTAATCAATAATCAAAGTCTCACTAGTGCTGATGTTTGCTTGTGTGGCTCCATGTTTCATGTGAGGTGGAGATTACGCCACCGTCCCTCCTCTTCTGCTACGTAGACAAGATGGCGTCATTGAGGGTGAGAAGTGTCGTGGTTATGATGAAACCAGCAGGTGTTAACACTTCACTGTTTTACCAGACTGGTCAGAGTCAACACACTGACACACTCTGAACAGTCAGTGTAAGTATGGACCAATGTGAATTGAGAAGATGGACATTTTTTAAGATTCTTGTGACCTAATTTGTCTTTTTTTTTTTTTAACTTGAGATAAAAGTTGCAACGTTTTATTGAATTAAAGTTGCAGGAGCAAGTTTTTTGTCTTTTGAAAGACAAAAAAAGTTGTGGCAACTTTTTCTCCTGCAACTTTATTGCAATTAAAAAAAAAAAAAAGAATAGCTGCCACAAAACCAGACAAATTAGGACGCAACAATATAAAATGGACGTATTTGAATTGAGACACAGATTCTTTACATAATTCAGATTCTTCTATGTAGTAAACTATGAGCTATACTGTGTATCCGGATGTTAACTTCACTGTGTTTTACCAGACAGGTCAGTGTGAACTTACTTACTTACTTTAATTAATCGGTGTAAGTGTAGAAGTGTGTGTGTGGAGAAGTCGGATTTTTTTTTTTTTAGATTGTTACGTCCTAATTTGTCTGATTTCTCAGGGACTTTTATCTTATTTTCTTTAAATTGTGATAAAAGTCACGATATCTTTATCTTGCAGTAAAGTTGCAGAAGAAAATTGAAGTTGACAACTTTTTTTTTGTCCTTTAAAAGGGAAAAAAAAATCTGAACTTTGATTTGCTTCAGAAACTTTATCGCAACAAAATGTTGCAACTTTTATGGCTTTTTTATTATTATTTTTATTTTAGTTCATTTTATCACAAATATTCAAATCAGGACGCAACAATCTGAAAGACATGGAAGTGTCCAAACTGAGACACGGACACTTTACACAATTCACATTCTTCTATGTAGTAAACTATGAGCAGTGTGATTTTCATCCCTCCTCTTCTGCTACGTAGCCAAATCACAACATGTATCAGAATCAGTTTTACTTTATAATTAAAATAAATACACGTCTGATCAGATAAGTAGAATTAAGGTTGATAAAATCAATGTTTTTATAGTCGAGGATTCGTTTTAATGTTGATAAAAATCTGCATCAAACAAACAAACAGAAAAGTTTTATACTTGTTTGTTAAATCACATCTCGGTTTAATATAATGAAAGAAAAAGAAGCTTTAACACTTTAATTTTAGTGACTTTGTTGTCACTTCACAGAAATCGTTGCTCATTTGCTCGACTGTAAGAGAATGAGCTGATTTTACCGTCGAATAAATAAAATAGAAACTTTAAACTTCCACATTAACGACCAGCGGTGAAAACCAGGACGAAGGTTTTTGTTTCTTCATTTCCTCTTTTTTTTTTTTTGACTGAAATCCAGTATTTCGGTTCCTTTGACTGGTGATGAGAAGGTGTGCAGCGTTAATCTATAATCTTTTCATTCTGCTCATCAAAGACTTGATCAAACTACAGTTTGAAGTCTCACAAAGGTTGAAACATTTGAGCGGCAGATGGAAGCAAGAACGTCGACATCGTTTCATTTATTCACATCGAAGTGAAACATTTAAAAAAAAACATCTCAGAAATGTTTGTGTAACTTTTTAGTTTCTTTTGCTTCTTATTTGACTTTGGGTAAAAAGAGAATATCAATAAGATTTCTGTCGTTCTCATTCTTGTTTTGTGAAGAAAAGTAAACAAACCTTCAAATTACAGCAAGCCTTTAATTAAAGAGACGATCAAACGATTAAAAGCTCGTTAATTACAGACCTCACAGCCATCGCCGCCAACATGAGTATTGAGGTCCTAATTAATATTTGTGGGACTGTTTTGTTCTTGGAAGACATTGACGTTAATTAGGCAAAAACAAGTCAAATTAACATTTCAGTAATGAAGAAACATACCTTCATGTTCTTATCTCTGTCTGTCTCAACGCGCTCTGATACAAATGTGGCGTCTCAAAGGTTTGTGAAGCGTGTTGATGATGAGTTTTATCAAACAGTTTTACGTCCTGCTTTCTTTTTTTTGTTGTTTTTAATGTAGACACACAGCTGCTGGAGGTGTGTGAAGAGAAACGTGAACTGATGTGAGAAAAGGTTTTGACCAGTTTGAGTCTCTGAGCACAAACAGAGTCAGACCCGTTGGTCTCCGGTGATTTCTTGTCCTATTAGAGGAAACAAAGTTTGTTTGAAACTCTCGAAGATGTTTCACCTTTTATCTGACATGTTTTAGTTCAGTTTAGTTCAGTATTTATCTTCCAAAGAACCAAATAAGAACAACATCTACTGAATTGTTGAGGTTTTGGTCAAAATAACAGAATTTATTTGAACAAAACTGACACAACAAGGTTTGAAATAAGTGGAAATACTGACAATGGATGGAAGTTAAAAGCAAATGTATATTTTATTCATCTCTCCTCCAGCAGACTGGTTAACACCATTAGTGATCACGGTCATTTTAATCAACAAACGATCGTTTACCTCAACATCCTTCACATAAAACATGTAACAATACTTGTATTTAAAGACAATTTGTCCTAAACTGAGGAAACTTTTCTCTGTTTGTCTCCAGTGAATCCATTCCTGCTCCAGCACTGGACGTTTTTTTTTTTTTATTTGACGCATCAACACAAATTAGTCACGTTAACGAATTTTCATAATCAACGTAGTCGACTACGTGATCACATCGTCCCAGCTCTAGTTCCTACCATCATCACTGTATAGTGTTATCTAGTGGTGCACGCATGACACTACAATAACATCACTTTACTGTTGTTTCTGGAAGTTAAATTAAAATGCAGATATATTAAATTTTGAGCGAGCACATGACCTGTAGTAGTAAACATGCACCATCTAGGACTGGACGTTTTGTTTTCAATTCTAAAGAAGAAGAAGCTCTGACTGGTTTGACGCCACCTGTTGGTTCAGACCCCGGGTCTCTGGACCCGAATATAAGACGACCTGACTTTTTCATACCGTGATATCTGGGTGAACATGGTCCTTTCATACCTACATATTTATTGTTGAGTTATTGTAAACAGCAGGAATGATTTCCTGTATCGTTCTTTGAGGAAAATCTACAACACGTTAAAGCATCTGATCTTCCTCATAAAGTTCAGTCTCTTCTTCTCGTCCACGGCGTTGACGTCCTTCTCTTCGACTTCAACCTGCTCAAATGTTACGACAACGAGTTCAGTCTCTGATCTTTTCCTCCTGAAGTCGACCGACATCTATTTGTTTATTTTTTCCACATTTAGAAGCAACTTCGCTCCATCAACTCAAACAAAACGATGAACAACTTCACAGCAGCGTCATCCTCAGTGTCGGTAAACAGACTCAACACATGGAGCTTATTTGTTTCGCTGCCACTTTACAAAAGGAGACAAATTTAGTTTAACCTCTTTCTTTGTCTTGTTTCTCTCGTGAACCAGCAGCTCAAACTGAGACTCAAAACTGAGACAATTAATCAATCAGTGATTTGCTGCTGTTGTTAAATATTACACCTGAAACTGTTGATTCATTTCTATGTTTTTCTTCATCTTCTTAGTATTTGTTTCGTCTTAAAAACATCTCATTTAGCAGAAAATCATTAATCAGACATTAGTCTGATTAATTAACGAGTTTTACTTTGTTGAGTTGAATTTAGCTTCGACGTTTCAACGTTATAACAGATGGATCTTATCTTATGATTATTATTTCTGATGTTCAGAAACTGTTTGCAATTCTGAATCTTTGCAAAATGATTTTAGTTCAAACTTAACTTAGTGAAGAAATGTGATTTATTAAGATATAATCAATATTTTACCTAGAAATCAGATGAAATTAAAGCAGCATATGCTAATTTCTTGTCTCAATGCTAAACTAGGCTATGCTAAAATATGCTAAGTTGAGCTAGGCTATGCTAAGCTAGGCTAACAATATAAAACAATGTCTTTAATCTTTATAAACTGTCACCTTCAGTATCACCTTCACCTCGGTCATCAGTCATCCTCCTCCTCCTCATTAGACTCCCTCTCTCTCTCTCTCTCTCACACACACACACACACACACACACACACACACACACACACACACACACACACCCCACCAGCACTTAACCAGCCTCCGGTCCAACCCACCAGCTTTTGCAACAAGCTTCTCCTTTTAACTGTCCCTTTCAACGTGGGACAATCAGACACCTCCCTCCTCTTCCTCCTCCTCCTCCTCCTCCTCCTCCTCCTCCTCCTCCTCCTCCTCCTCCTCCTCCTCCTCCTCCTCCTCCTCCTCCTCCTCCTCCTCATTCTGCTCCCTGTGTCACTTTGTGTCTGCTTCGCCCCGTCGCAATGTGTGCACATGACCAGAAAATGAAGTGGAGGTCTCTGCAAGCGGAGAATGAAAGCGAGTATGTTTGTGTGTGTTTGAGAGAAAGAGATTAACATGTTGGGTTTGAGCCGATGTGATGGGGTGAGGGTGTGTGAGTGGGGTCTCACACACACACACACACACACACACACACACATGGTTGTAACCATGCATCTGCACAAATACAAACATACGTGTACGTGTTTCTGCAGACACACACACACACTGTTTCTGCTGGAGGCTGCTGGAGGTTTAAGGTCGAGTTACTGTAGAGAGATTATCACATCATTAACCACTAATGAAAAACCAATTCAGAGAGATCTGCTCCTTCACTTTGTGTCTGAGACTTTCTGGATAACAAGAGAAGTGAAACACAAGCGTTTTCATGATGTGGTAGAAAACGGGAAAAAAGAAAAGAACCGGATGTTAATTGAATTTCTCTTAAGTTTTTTTTTTTTTTTTTTTTAATCGCTTTTAGAAAAAATGTAAACTTTAAGAGTTTCATTCTCCAGTCAGGAGACGTTAAACATCACAAAAGAAAAGGACACAACTGTTTCAGATCAGATCCTCATCTTCTCCTGTATCATTAATAAATGTAATGATTCATTCAAAAGTGAGTTGATTTGTTGTGTAACAGCAGCAAACTCTAATCAGTTCATCGTTGAGTCCACGTAGCGTTTTCTGTGATTGTGATTTGACGTTCAAAGAATTAAAAACATGACCTGTGAAGTCAAAAAGACGTGAGCTTTGATCATCAAACTCTAATTTGAGTCAAAGTGAACGTTTGTGCCACGTTCATTCAGCTCTTCAGGTTTTTTCTTGAGATAACGTCAATCTGATGTTGTTAAAACACAGTTTATCTGTGAGTCGTAACATTCAATTTATGTTCACAACTGACTAAACAACATCAAACACCATGAATCCAGTTTGACCATCTCTTGTTTTCACAATCAGATAGTTAACAATGAAAGTAAATGGGGCAGTCAGCCAAACGTATCTAAATTGTCATTTTTTAACCACTAATAAAGCTCAAAATATCACTTCACTTCAGCAGTAGCATGAATAGGGTCCCTACACATAAACTGAAGTACTGATAACTTAGTAAGTGAACCCAGAGTTTATTAAAACACTGTTTTACAAGACTTACCCAACGTCTGGTTTTATAACAACTGGTGATGAAGGTTGTTCCACATCAGCAGATTCATCATTTTCTGCCTGATGAATCTGCTGATGTGGAACAGCATATTCTTCTTCCCTCTACTTTCTTTTAAACTCATGAGATTCAAGTTTCATCAGATCAGTTTCATCTTCATGTTCGTTTTATTGTTTTCGTCACGAGGAGACGCTGCCGCTGCAGCTACTGTTAAAAACCGTTGTTGTTAAAGTAAAAACGAGGCCTTTGTTTCTTCGTTTCTGTGTCTTGAAGGATGAATATTCACTGAAATGAATCGCCGGCGTGTTTTAATGCTCTGAGAGGAAGTTTATGGCGCGACAGAGAGAGAGTGAAGAAACAACTTCATCAAACACATCATCTGTCCTCCGACTCTTTGCCGTGTGACATCAGTTTGCGTCTCTTAATATTTATGCGTCTGCTCGTGCACTTTTCTGCACGTGTGGCGTGTGGACGTGTGTGTTTTTGACTGCATGCAGCGATATAAAAACCACACCAGCACAGGCCACATTTTTCAAGTTTGTTTGACGCATTTAAAATGCTAATAACCAGTTTATTATGTGCTACATCAAATGCAAATGCTTTGTTTTACTGCCGTGAAGTTGGGCCGACGTTAGCATTTGCATATCTTATGTCTGTCTCCTTAGCATGCATGGAGGAGCTGGATAGCGGGCAGACTCCCAATAAATAACATTAACAGGCGCATTAGATAAACAAGCGCCAATGATGCTGCTATTAGGGAATGCAGAGCCAGAGCCCGTTTAAATGTAGGTGTTTGACACGGCAGCATATGGTGCACAAATTCCCCCCAAATCAAGAGAAACACCGACGTTCTCTGGAAATGTCAGGGAGAGCAGACGGATTGAAAAAACAAAACGTTTTAACGGCAGACGCTTTACGATGTTGAGAAAATGCTGCAGAGGAATTTACCTCTTTAAGACCAACTGGCGGCTGCTGCGTTTGTGTGTGTGTGTGTGTGTGTGTGTGTGTGTGTGTGTGTGTGAATGCAGTTAAAACCATAGTTCAAACTCTAATTGTAAATGAGAAACTTTGTCTGGTCTTAATCACTTTCAGGCTCCATTCACAAACCCACTAAGACGTGAAGAAAACGTCCAATAAAACAAGTCGATCATCTTCTTGTTGCTGCTGCAACGGAAACGTTGACATTTATTTTAAACTCATCGTTTCTGTCACTTTTATTTATTTTTTTATACTTTCTGTTATGTTGCATGTTGACAGGTGTTTATTCATGTGTCTAACACATTGATGGGGAAACTTTTATAGAAATATTCCTCTGAATGTCGGCTTTATATCACTTTAACTTTACTGTAACTTCACCAGCGGCAGCAACAAACAATAAGATGGTTTCTAGTTTGGATCTTTAACGGCTCCTGTAGTAACTTGTCTTGACTTATGTCTCAGACATAAAAATGTTAAATTTACCTGTTTGTGTTTTATCAGCTCAGTAAAAATCTTTTGTCTGGAGCTGGAGGAGGTGGAGAGGTTCAGTTTCACATCAGGAAACATTCACTTCCCGCGTCACTGTTGTGTTTTTATACACTTGTTTTTAAGTAATAAACTGTGTAAAGAATAAATCTTATAAACTCCTGAAAGATTCAAGTTTATCTTGCAGGAAAATATTTCGTTCAGCGAGTCAACGTTTGTGTTTTTATTTATGGAAGTTGAACCAAAATATTCAGCTCGAGTGTGCGGCTGAATTCATGTTGTTGAATGTGAAAAGTAGGTGAAGAAAAGAAACGTTTATCTGACAAAGTGTTTGTTTTATTTCACAACAACAAAAGCAGCGTTTGGTCATGAGACTTGTCTTTATGTTAAAGTCTAAATAAACAAGATTTCATGCAACAATACTGTGTTTTTATACAAGTTATCAAGTGAATAAAACATCTTTTATGATTTTATATGAATCATATAAATCCAGTGAGTTAACGTTTATGTTTTTGTGCCAAATAATCAACTTAATAACTCAACTTTCGTCTGAATTTCTCTGAGGAAATAAATGTTTATCTGACAAATCACAAGTTTTATTTCACAATAATCAAACCAGCATCGGGTCACGAGTCTCTTCTCTTTGTTAAAGTTTAAATAAATTTAATTTTTCTGATTTTTCTGTTTGAATCTTTTTTCACTGGTGATTCGACGCCGTCGTTCACTTCGTCCTTCGTTTGTCGTCACTGGAAACTAAGCAACACGATGTAGACTAACACTGAAGTTTAGATGCTAATACTCTTTTTTTTCCCTCCTTCCTCCTCCTCAGATAAGCTCCTCTTCCTCCTCCTCCTCCTCCTCCTCCTCCTCCTCCTCCTCCTCCTCCTCCTCGTCTCTCGGTCTGTCTCGCTCCCTAATCCGCTCCACAGCCGTGAAAACTCTCCATGAGAGAGAGATGACCCGTTGTAATGAGCGGAGGCAACCACCCACACACATGGCCGTGGAGGGTCCAGCTAACACACACACACACACACACACACACACACACACACACACCAGACCTAAGGCTTAGTTTAACTCGATGCACTGATCTGGGAACGAACAGGACATTATTATCTGATCTTTATACTTTAACATCTTTGAGGCCAAACTCTTCTTAAAAAAAATCAGCTGATTCATTCGTCAACTAACAGATTATTTATCGGTTTTAAATTCTTGCAAACTAAAAAAAAAAACTGTTTAGATTTTGGACGACGGGTTGGAAAGAAAACGAGCAGATTTAAGCTCTGAGACGTTTCACAGATGGAGAATTATTCAGGGATTATAACCACTAATACTGAAATAATTGTTACAAATCTACATTAACTCTTAAAGCGCCGAGGCGACTTCATCTGGTTGTGAATAATTATGATTTTATTTTTATAAACGATATAAAAAATGTGATGCATGTTTATATTTCAGGTCTGTGTTTGAGCAGTTGACAAATAAAAAGTCAAACTGAAATAAAAATCTGAATATTTACAACAAACTAAGAACATATGATTCTGTTTCTTCATTTTCAGATATAAATTAAATAAACACCTGCAGCTGTTTTTATCCTGTCGTATCTGAGGTTTTACTACGTTTATCAATGTTTGTTTGTTTCTATTTGATGACGTCTTGAACCATCACGTGATTCAAATGATTTCAGGAGAAACTTTGTAGCAGATCAGATACAAATAAAACAAAAACTAAGAGAAATTAAATCTAAAATGTGACATATTTAAGTCTCTGTCTTCATCGAATGTGTGTAAACAAACAGTCAGTTTGTTTCAGGAACTAAAGATCAGATCCAGGAGGAGGAAACGTTCGTCGCAGCAGCTGTTTGTTTGCTGAGTGTGTGCAGGTGTTGAGCTCTCACTGGGATCGTTGAGACGTTTTTTTCCCGCCGCCTCCTGGACTCTCGTTTATTAGACCGATTAAAGGACCCTACAGCTGATTTTCAATGTTGTTAGTGAGTTTAGTGGAAGCTGCATATGTTTTACATCCCTGATGAGGAAGCTGCAGGTTGAAGTCGACAGTTTTACCTTAAACTGTGAAAGAAACAGATGATTTGATTTGTCACAACGTTTGTAGGAAGAAAATTCAGTTTTGATGTTTATATTTTAGAAAATAAAAAACGTGATGGACAGATTTTATTTTCTGTTTTTAACTGAGAACAAATGTTGTGATTTTGCTGCTTTTTCAGTTTGAGATGAGAAGTTTATTTTAAACAATCTTTGCACAAACGCATATAAAGACATGCTCATACACCTCATACTGTTCTGAGCTGGTCGTTGCACCAATTTCTGTCTTCTCTGCCTCTTAAACAGAATCGGGTCCCGTCGGTTCAGACGTCTTTGCACCGTTAAACTTTTCTAAACTTCTCTGCAGGAACCTCATGTCAGATCTTTGCAGTGTAAATCAGATTTGTGGTGTTAAACTTTAAAGATTCATGTGCACTTGTCTGTGCATTTTGACTTTTTGTTTCTGCAGATTTTTGTTTAGTTTGTTTCCATTCATTCACCATTTATTTTTGATTGTTTTAGCCATGACACACACTCTGCAACCAACACATGCTTCTCTAACATTCACACACACACACACACACAGAGACATATAAAACCCCTGCTAGTTAGCGACAGCCAGGCTAAACACGTAGCTGTGCTACAGTAACGTTTCCTGTGGTCGTGCCTCAACAGATGGTCCGACAGGTCCCTGGACAGGCCTGTGAGGTGGTGGGAGACGGGCCAGCATGGAGAGGGAGGGAGGGGAGGCCTGACAGGGGGGTTGGCTTCCTCTTTAGGAGGTCTGACAGGGGGGTGGAGGGAGGGAGGAGACATATGTCCACAGCCCTGGCCTCTATTGATGGACTATCTTTGCTGGACACACGTTTTCTGTGTTTATGTGTGTGAAAACACACTTTAATTTTTATTTTAAACCTCAAATAATGAAGCTGTTTCTGTTATAAAGACCAGTATTTGTCCTCACGCTCTCACAGCTGAGCTGCAGGTCTCTGCAGTCAGATAAAGCTCCTCTCCGTCTCCATCTGCACCTAAAAGACCCACCCGCCCCGACAATGAGGTGACCATGTCACTGCCTGAGCTGAAGCAGAGGGACGTGAAGAGAGAGAGAGATGTAAGAGGAGGTAGAGGGGGGAGGAGGAAGAGGGAGGACATGGGGGAGGGAGGGGAGGACACATTAACAAGCTATAATCTCAACTGCCTTATCCATAATGCATTGTGTGGGCCAATTTACATGGTGCTGGTCCCTCTGGGAGAAAGGAGATCATCCATCACATTAGTTTATTAGCTCCCTCACACTCTCTCACAGATGCGCACACACACACACACACACACACACACACACACACACACACACACACACACACACACACACACAGTCACACACACGCAGCGTTATTTGTCTCTGCCTCCTCGTCTTTCTCTCCCTCTGTTTCCTCGTCCTGTTCTGTCATGGTTGTTGTTTCAAACTGCTGCTGCTTCAATAAAACAACTCACAACGCAGCCGTGGTTGTTGTGGAGTCTGTGACAACAGGGAGGGATTTAACAAAAAACAAAAGACAGAAAAAAAGAAAAGAAAAACCGTTGTTCGTTATTTAGAAATAAATGAAACGACCTCTGGTTGAACACTGTAAAGAAAAGAAAGAAAAACATATTTTCTAACTTTATTTTACATTATATCTTCTGTTGTTTTCAAGTTTTTAATGTTAATTCAAAGATATTTAGACGTATAAAAGCATTGAAATGATTTATAAATATGGTCAAACTTATGTAAGAAGAGAAGAAAAACTCTTATCTTATCTTAGTGTTTGCAGTTCAGGTGGTTAGATGATTAGTCTGCAGGTCTGAGGAGACGAAATTTCTCCTCACACCAGGATTTCTTACAAAGTAAAACCAACATGAAAACTTCTTAAGTCTAAACTCGGATCCTCAGACGACTCATCAGACTCGTGTGTTCAATTCTTACAAAACATGGTGACGTTTTAAGTCCAACAACAACGTGAATGATTGAATCACCTGATGAAAACGATCAAAGGCTTCAAGAAGAAGCAACCACACATCGAGACGCAGGATGTGCTGGTGTTGGTCAGTTAGTCGGTCGACTGTCGCTGGTTCAGGCCTCGGACGTCAAACGTCTTCATGTGTCATAAGAATCAAACTCATGTTGTCATGTTCACGTCCTCGGAGCTGCATCGATCCACCTCAACTATTCGGCTTCACGTGTCTTTTATTTACCAAACTTCATCTTCTCAGATCCTCAGACGTCGTCTAACCTCCTGAACTACAAACACTCAAACATTTAAAACTTTCACGTCGTTGTCGGACTGATGTTTATTTACAGTGACAGTTTTAATTCACACCTTACTTTTTAGTCATTTTATTGATATAACATGTTGATGATCAACTGACTTTATGTTTATATATTTTAATACGTTTAGTAAAATCTGACCTGGAAACTTTAATTTGCAAGAAAAAAAAACTTCATTCAAGAACATTTACTGCTCGAGAAAATAACTGATTTAATTTAATTTAATTCAGTTTAATTGAACTGTTCTTTGTTTTTTTTTATCAGCTCCTGGATCATTTACACACAAAAACTGAATTATTTAGTATTTTTTAAGCACAAATACTTATTTTTTATGGATTTGATTTGATTTTTAATTGATCAAAAAAAGAAAAAAAACAAGAACAAGACACGAAATGTGGGTTAAACAAAATTGAGGGATACACTGAGATCAGTGTGTGTGTGTGTGTGGACGGAAATGGGCCGTGCATGTGTCAGTGAAATTAATTGTAGGACCCTCACACACACACACACACACACACACACACACACACACACACACACTCACACACACACACACACACACACACACTCAGTGCAGATCCATCAGACTGAGTCTGTGAATAAAAAGAGCTGTAATTGTAATCATATACGTGGAGCTGCAGCGCTGTGCGCCATACCGTACCATTAGTATCACAAATAAGTAATAATTTGCTAATGACAACATTATGTTGAGTCAGTTTAGGGGCAATTAAAGTGAGTGATATTTACATATGCCTAATGAATCACCGAGCGTGGCAGTTCGGGCCGACTCTAATGAATATTCATCCAGGCATTTCTCCCCCTGCGAGCTGCAGTTTATAAACTGAATTATGGCTGATTTGCCCTTTTAAAAAATGAACATGGGCGCATCTCCCACAAGGAGGCGGCGAACAATAACGTCTGATTATAAAAATGTTTTACTGCGAAACTGCCGGTGAGGAGACGGCGGCAGGGTGGCGAGAGAGGAGGAGGAGGAGGAAAATAAAATAAGCCAAAAAATTTTAAAAATTTAATACAATTTAACCTCCACGTGTCCAGATTGTATTTCTGTATTTGAAGACCGAAAAAAAAATAGAAATATTTATCTGATTAATTTACTTTTTGTCTGCAGGTTCGTGCACGTGTGTGTGTGTGTGTGTGTGTGTGTGTGTGTGTGTGTGTGTGTGTTTTAACCCTCTCAGGTGCAGGGATCAACAGTTTGCATCACTTTATATTCACAACAACAACAACAACGTTTCATCGTTCATCATGTAAATAAGCAGCTTCTTCTTCCAGCAGGTGTCAGAGCGCGCTCACGTAAATATAAAAAACGTGCACGAGCATGAGCAGACACACATGCACCATCATCATCATCATCATCACTGACACGTGCACTTAAACCTCCTCGTGATGTAAAAATTAATATTTTTTATGATGATGTATCATTTTATTTAAAAATAAGAAAGAAAAGAATCTGTAAACAATGATAAGTACATTTATTTTATTTTATTTCTTAAGCAGCAACAACAAATAAATATCAGGTCACACTTATATATATAAACGTACCTCTTAAACATTAATACTTTTAAAGTGCGAGATGTTTAATATCAGATTAACTAAATTATTTAAAAGTTGTAAATAATTAACAGACTTAACTTTGACTCTTCTTCTTCATCACTTCCTATAATCACATGTATCTGCTGCCATCTTGTGGTTAAAATTTGAAGCACAAATGTGTTTCAGATTTATTTGTTGTGTCACTTAAATAACCAATAATAATAATAATAATAATAATAATAACGATGTAACTTCTCAGAGGAGAAAGTCTCCAGACGTCATCTTTTATTATTTTACAATGAAAGTTTCTTGTTTCTCAGATGAAGACAAATGTTTAATTTGATATTTATATTTATCAAATCACAAACATCGGTTCATTATTTGGAAATGAAACATATTTGTTCTGACGTGACGTTAAACGTCTGTTGATGCGGAAACTTTTTGATTTTCTTTCTTTTCTCAGGAAGTTGGACAGTTTTTATTTATTTTGTTTCATTGTGTTTTTATTTTTGTTAAAAATAACTGTTATTTCTAACATTTAGCAGAAGGTTTGTGTTGTTTTCTTACTAGAAACTTGAATTTTAAAATGATGATTTGACAAAGTGATTGGATTTAACACAGTTTGGTGGTTTATCTCCTCAGTCGTCAGTAAACGAAGCTGACGTAAATGACCGACGTCTCTGGTAACTTCTGCAGGTGGAGATCAGGAAACGGCAGCGAGCCGTCGCTGTCTATGTGCGTCTGAACGGTGTAAGCTTTGACCACGGCGCCCCACTCCAGCACCGAGCTGTGCAGGATCCCCAGTCGGGCCTGTTCGTGGTACGCTGCTCCCAGCTCCCGGCCCAGGAAGATGTCCTGGATCTGAGATGAAGACGAGCCCGACGACTCCCTCTTCATGTCTGCGATCAGGTCCAGGTTCGGGTCTCTGCCGCTGTTGTATCTGTTTGTGTCTAAGTGAGCGCTGTTGTCTGAGTCCAGGTCCGAGTTTGAGTCCATGTTCTTGGCTTTGTTTGCATCGGGACAGTAGTGAGGAGGCCTCTGCTGCAGGTTCACCACCGTCAGTCTCTCCAGGTGCTGCACAGCAAAATGTCGGTCCACAGAAGAAGAGGATGAAGAGGAGGATGAAGGAGGAGTTCCTTTAGATCCTGCAGCTCCACAGTGGATCAACGTCAGGTGTCTCACCTCAGAGTTGTTGAGGAGACGCGCTGTGTTCAACGGCGACGTGAACCAAACGGTTAAACGTCTCATCCGGAAAACAGGAGACGAGTGCGACTGCGGGTGGTGCAGAGTGGAGAGTTGGATGTCTTTACATCGACAGTCTGTCAGAGACGACACGCTGCACGGTTGAGGGTCCTGGGTGCACGAGTAGTAGAAGAAGCTGTTGTGGGTGACGTAAGCCAGGCGGAGGTCAGAGCGCTGCAGAGCCACCGAGACGTAGAGAAGAACACAGACAAGAGGAGCAGGAGGGCTGAAGGCGGCCATCACTGCTGCTCCACAGGACCAGGACACATGCTGAGGCAGGTAGAAACACCTGAGGCTGTGGACGAGACAGAAAAAAGAAAATGAGATGAAAAACTGACACTTGTAAGATCAGAGCCAACGACCTGGAGACGTTGGATTCAATAAGGACGAATTCAGCGGCACAATTTTTGCAACATTTACGTTTTGCTACAGTTTCCTGAATTAATGACGTGTTTGGTTGCAACATTGTGCAACGGTCTTCAACAGTGTTTCAAGGTTTGCGCAAGGATATATGAAACCCGCCCTTTTAAAAAGCTGTGGTCAGTAGTGGTAAAAGCTGAGTTACTGTGTACTGTCCGGCCACACAGTCGGATCAACGCAGCTGTGAACTCTTTCAGAGTCTCCGTCGACTAGCGGGCGTCGTAAAGCAGTTCACCTCCAGAACAGTAGGGGGCGATACATAAACTACTGCTGATTGTTTATTCACCGGCCTTGTTCCTCCACACACAACGAAGAATGGAGACCTAGAGAAGACATTTGTTGGAACTGGAACTGATCGTCATCGAACAACAAATCGTTTTGTTGCAAATGAGACGAGAACTAAAGAGGAGACGGTGGAGATGTTGTTGTTGTCGTTGTCGTATTTTATTTATATATTAATATTTATTTCTAAATTTAATGTCTGACGTTCAGATTGTTGTGAAAAAGAAATAAAACAACACACTCTTCATGGTAGCAGCATCAAATGTTGGACAGAGTCAGAACAACAAGTTCTGCAAAGTTGATCATCCAGAGAAACTAATAATTTCTGTACAACTGAAACAAGTTCAACAAAAAGCTAAACAACAAAAAAAAAAGAGGAAGCTGTACGAGGTGTCGTTTTGCAGATGTATACGTGTCCACCTCTGCATCAGAAGATTGTGTTTGTCAGAGAAGTAAAAAAACAACGGGAGACGATCCGAGGATCCATTAACAGACACAAGTTCCTCTGAACTTACAGGAAACTGAACCCACTTAAATAAAGAGACTCAGCTGTTTTCAGCGACTGGTGATGTCAGAGAGTCAACGACCTCCAGAACAGCTGAAAGGATCTGAGCGACTCTTTAGTGTTTTCTTGCTGGGGTAACAGCATTTACTCTGAATCAGCACAAACTTTGTGCTGAAGGACGAATAACTGAGACAAATGAGGAACAACCGGAGTCAAACTGAGCGTCTTCACATCAGGGTCAATGAAAATAAAGAAAGGAAGCTGATGTATGGATCATTGTTCCCAGGTAAATGTTGATTCATGCGTCAGTGAATCACTTCCTTGTTTCTTTTAGAAGACAAAGGAAACGTGAGATAAAAAAGTCTCACATTTACTTCAACGTCGCTGCTAAGGACCAAGAGAAACAGTATCCGGCAGATTTCACCACAGAGGAGGAAACTTTTATTTTATTGTGGAGCAACAAGAGGAAGTCGTCTGTTGATCTCAGGACTCTGAACTGAATCCAAATCATATCATGACAGACTCTGTATCGTTGTACAAAGACTTTCATATCGTGATAAAACTTCACACCAGTTGACTCCACCAGTGATCTCCAGTGGTGGTGTCTGGTGGACTTGGTCCTCTGATGGTTGGTGAATCATCAGTTAATGATCATAATGTGTGAACAGCCCTAACGACTCCATCAGAGGCCGTCGGGACCTGGTCTGAGACCGGGACTGGATCTGTCATGTTAGAAAACTGGAGGAGTCTGAAGAGACTGACAAAGAGCGACAGCCAATCAGAGGAGGGATGTGAGATAAATGCTGCTGCCGTCTCACTGATTCACTCACAACCACGTTTAAAAGTCTGACGTTTTAACGCTTTTTCTTTCATTTTCACTTTCTACAAACTCCCCGCGTCTGATCCAGATGTTACCCGGTACCGGGGAGGTCTGCTGCTGATTTCAGCTCCACCGTGAAAACCGGCGTGTTGCCATGGTGATGTTTACACGCCGGTTTAGCGGTTTAGTCTGTGTCGGAGGCAGCGTCTTCACCGGTGCTCGTCAACAATAAACGGCTGTAAATCACGGTGAGAAGCAGCGGCTACATCCTGTCTAGTTCACGTGACCAGACGTAGAGTTTGGTGACGTCACGGTGTGATCGGGAGTCAATCACTGACAAGTCTTGTAGTGTGAACACTACAGGTCTCAGACCAGTTGTTGAGACTCCACATCATGGGAACACAAGTCACCAACGATCACGACAGAGACTGAGACTCACTGATCGATGGTGAAGTCGACTGGTGTGAACTAGTGTGAACTAGGTCACTGACTTCATCACTTCACTTTTAGTTCACTGGTAAAATACAAGTATAAAGACTTTAGAATAAAACTGTTATTAACTTTGTCTTTCTACTGCAACAAAACGCCTAAAAACATCACAACTTTTATTGCAGTTTTTTTAGAAAAGATTTGACCTCAACAATCTGAAAAACGACCTGACACTTCATTAATTCACTGAAACCTCAGCCTGTTTTTTTGTGTCAACTCCTCCGCTCAAACCAACCTCCTTCTTTCCACCGTTTGGTGCCGGTCAGGTGGCGTAAGGCTGCGTCTTCAAAAACAGTGAAGAAATAGTGAAGTTATCAAAACTCAGCGTAACAAAGTTCAGCATCACGTTCGTCTCTTCTCCAGTAACAGGCCGAGTCTTGTTCTACATCCAACGCGTTCAGTAACAAAATTAGACATTAACATTCGTGACATTTTCTTTGTGGCTAAACTTTTAACACCCAGTTTGACTGAGACAGAGTGAAGTTGTGTTTGTAAAACACGGAGGCCAGTTCAGGTCAGCGTGAGGCCGCTGCCCCGTGTGTTTCTCATCCATTAAGTACTTTTCTTTCAGAAAAGCAAATCTGGAGGATGTGGAGACGATGGGTGTGTTCCTGCGTCTTAAAGTTGTGGATGAACTGGAGTAGAGTTTGGCCCTGAGAGCCCACATTGAATTTCACACACACACACACACACACACACACACAGAGACACAACGACGGCGACACACATTTAGAAAATTATAAGTGTGGATTCAGCTTCCAGATTCCAGGGAAAACATTGTTTTGAAATCTTGGCTCGGACAAAAGGTCTGGGTAGATTCTCTGGTTTTGGCAACAACATCGGATCAGAAACACTTTTCTTTCTGAGAACCGACCGCTACATTCTTCCTTTGATGAAAGTTAATTATCATCCACATATTTAATGTTGCTCCTTCAGTTTAAAAGTTTAAAGCTGCGCAGCATCGTGAATGAATTTAACGACTTCGATACGAGACGTTATGACTTGATATCTTTTTCTTTTTCTTTTTTTTTTTTTGTGGGTTTGGCTTCTCAACACTAGTTTGTACTTATTGACCCAAAAGTGACTCAAGAATTTTTATTTTTTGTTTTTACTATTTTGATGTGATTAGTTGAAGTTACAGGATAAAAACATGAAGCTCCACGTTTCCTCCCACGATGAAAAACACATATTTCAGGTGTTCTCCTTTTTTTTTTTTAAAAAAAAAAAAAAAAAGCTTTAATCAGCTGCAAAGGTGATTTAAGTTCATCTTGTCTAAATATTTTCCTTCACATTTTTTTTCCCAGTTTTTCAACATCTTAAAAAAACGTTTATTTTGGAGGGACAACGCCCGAAGACTGTAAGTTGCTGTCGATCTTTTTATGGTTGTTTTTTTAACCTTAACAATGTGTTAATTATTGTTCCCAAAGTAGTCGTTTAAACCCAAAAACCACCGTGAAAAAAGCCTGAACTTTAACTGTATCGTTTCTCTGACAAACAGACGTAAAGATGTTGATCTCATCATCATCATCATCCTCATCTTCATCGTCGTCGTCATCGTTGTTTTGATGAAAACTATTCACCTTCATCAGTCAAACTCTCCAGGACACAGAGATAAGATGCTTCATATTTCTCCTCTGGAGTGTTTTTTTTTTTACTTTTACTTTGAATAAAAGATGTGAGATGTGTTTTTACTCCAGGTAGAGGACGGATTGATTCTTCTAACAGTCACAGTCACACATACTTTCCACTGCACAGCTTGATGGAAAACTATGAAAGATGGGCAGAAAAAAGAGAGAGAGACACAAGAGAAAGTCTTGGTCTGTCTTTTCTTCCCTTCTGGCCTCATAGTCTGTTCACTCCACCTTCCTGCTTGTGTCAGGAAATATGAGTCGCCGTCCTCGACGAGTCTGGATGTGTCCAGACTCGGTCTCGCCGCTGGTCTGACCTCGGATCTGCTCTGAATCACTTGGAAATGAAATGACTCAAACCTCAAATATGAGACACTTAATCTGACATTTGAAACGTTCAACTCATATGATTATTAGAACGTGAACCAACACATGACTGTGATTTATAGTTTTTAAACCTGAATCTGAACAGATTGAAAGATAATGACTGTTATTACATAAGAGACGCAGGAATGTTTAAACTATGTCACGCAACATGAGATTATAGAGCAGACTTATATAGAGACGTATCTTCACAATGAGCTTAGAGATCATCAGTGTTGGTACACGTGTTAGTGTGTGTGTGTGTGTGTGTGTGTGTGTGTGTGTGTGTGTGTGTAACTCACCCCAGGTTGCTGCCGGAGAGTCGATATGTGAATGCGTCAGTTTGAGGCTGGGATGGGGAGGAAAAGCTCCCATCCAGCTGACGTCAGGATGTGGGAAGTATCTCGCAGAGTCAGTTACAGAGTTCAACCTCAAGTACTGTGGAAAAAAGAGCATTTTTGTCTTTAAACACCAAGAAAAAAACAAAACAAACCTAAAACGCACATTTAATTCATTATATTTTAAAAGTTTACATGTGTAAACTCGTTAGAGTAGTGTTAAAACTAAAGATTAACATATTTTTATCTTTAATAAAAAACAAAACAAAACATAAATGTATCATTAAGGTCAGAACTTATATTATATACATTGTTACTTTTTGAACTGCGTTCTAAACCAGATTTATCTGTTGCTACATTAAAGATAAAAGTCTTTTCATGATTTACAGAAAATAAGAAAAGTATTTTTATAAACAGGACCATAGCTGGTTTCTGATAAATGCTTGGAGCAGCGTGAAATTACCGGTAATTCCCGGAACGTAACGTAAACAAAACATGAGTGCTGCGTTCACGTGTAATCGGACATATCAACATTAAGTCTTTAGATCTAACAGGATGTGGTAGAAAAACATAAAAAAAAAAAGAAAAAGAAAAAGATGCTTTACAGTAATTCAAGCACATAATATGTGACTGTTTATATGTTTGAATTGTTACATTTTACAAATGAATATTATTATTTTCACTCTCATACTCAATATGAAGATGTTTACTATTGATTAAGATCTTATCCAGCTTCCAAAAACAAAAAAAGAAATTCCTGAAATGGCACCATTGTTGTTGATGGTGTTGTTACATAAAACAAATGCATGATAATGGACAGGATTTCCTCTGTTTCTGGAAAAAATTAAGAGCCAAGGAAGAACAAAGAACTGGCAGAAAAACTGTCTTATCAATTGATACAGAACCAAAAGAGGATTTGGTTCCCATTTTAAAAGTTCAGAAGATTAATGTTTGACTCGTAGCTTTGTGACATTGTGATTCTCTCCTGACTGTTTTTATTTTCTTTTTATTTACAACAAATCTTCTTGATGAAGTCTGATTTATTTATTGTTTTGGCAAAACTGAGATTAACTGTTAACTGTTATTTTTAACGCACTAATCAGAGCAGATGAATAAAAGTCCTTGCATCCTCGTGGTAAACTGGCAGAAAAATTGTCTGTAACACAGAACCCAAACACAGAAGATTAATGTGACTCGTGTTATCAGTTCTCACAGATGTTCTCACCATCGTCGTCAGAGGAAACACATAAACAGAAGTTAATCATTTTCCAGAGCGGAAGAAGAAAAACACTTAAAAAGTGTTGATCCTCCATCAATAAACATACCAGTCACTTCTGCAGATGCTAACTGTGGCGTGATGATGCAACATCAACAGTAACAGTAACAGTGTTTGTCTGGAAAGAACATTTAGTAAAAGCAGTAAAACTCGTCAACATCTGCTCTAAATTTATATTTATGTCATATGTGACCTGAGGTTAAAGTGGATTTAGCAAGTTGAGGAAGTAATAACAACCAGTGGACCAAAGCTACGCTGCTATTATAGCACTAGAATTATAACATTATAGCTCTGTAGCATTATAGCAGAGAGAGGTTTGTGGTGAATGTCTTGTTTACTGATCTATTCATTTTTTTAATCGTTTGAGTTTCTCCGTAGCGCTCGTTGGCCTGGTATACATGGCTGTGTTTAGTTGGCTGATACTACCCATAATGCTTTGCGTGTTGATCACATGGTCTGGTGGGATATATCGTCATAAAGACATTGACTGAAGAGACGACTGAGAGCAGTTGCTTTAATACTAGAGGCTCACGAGGGAAAGTCATGCAATACTTAACCCTCCAACTGCCAGTGAAAGTGTAATTATAAGTAGACGTTTGCCCCCCGGCTGCCTGTCACCGCTGAGTTCAACCTACTTATTAAAGGACATGTGAAGTTCTCTGCTGCATTTCCACTTTCTTCTCTCCCTCTATTTAATGCTGAACTGTTTATATTTCAGGAGGGGAAATGAAACACAGGACACTCCTTTATTCAGAGAAACGTAATAAGCTGATTAGGAGGTGACCTATGAGAGTCAGGAAATTAAATTTACTGTAACGTGTAGACAGTAATCAAGTCCAGTTACTGGACGGTCAGAAAACAAACCAGTTAACTAGTAAATGTGTGCAAAATCAAGAAAATTTGCCAATTTGACGAAGATGTTTTTGTTTTTTCAACCTACAAGATAATCTACAGAGAAGATGAAATTGATTTGGTCGCAAATAAACTTACAAAGTCATTTCGAAAACAAACTTTTTAAGGAAACAGCAGCTCGTACTTAGCGATACGTCAGTGTGTCCCCATAATAAAACCACAACAATACATCACTGCTCATTAGTCCCGTTAACTCAGCTAATAAGTAGATTTGCTCAAAAACCAGATATCCGGGTTCGTGTCCCGGTGTTGATTGTGGTGGTAACTGTTGCTATTGGGATGATGTTTGTTTTAAGGAAGAGCAACAACACTTTAGGCCCAGGTATGAAACACATGAGCCAACACTGGCAAACACTGGCACAGGTAAAATGAATCAACCGTGAGTTGCGTCCGTCAGGCTCAACGCCGGGATCAGGCTATAGATAAAATAGATAAATAGTTGTATTTCCCAGCGTGTGAAGGCAGTCGGAGTCAAATTGTGTGTCTCATGCTCGTTGCGTGAGAATTTGCAGCTCTGTCTTCCTCTATTTTGTCCTCTTATCACCCCTCCCCTTCCACAACATGACCTTAAATATTTCCTCATTGTTTTTCCATGTCGGTAGTTAGAAACAGTGACACTCTAGAAACCGCTGGTATGATGTGAACAAGTGTCTGGTTGATGTATAAACTGAAGAAGACGTTTTGAGAATTAGAAATGCTACATTAAAAATAAATTGTGTTAAATAAATTAAAGTGTTTTATTATTGTGTGGTGATTCAGACAGAGCTTACTTTTAAAAATACAATAATAGATAAGTATAGATAAGAGAAATATATACAGATACATCTTTGTTTGTTTCTTGTCTTTGCTGTGAATGTTTTTTTGTCTGTTTTAACACCAGTGTTGAGGATAAGTGTCCGTTCTGTGCCCGGAGAGAGACGCTGTTCCTCTGTTTCTCTGAACGTCCTCGTCTCACTCCTCTTTACATCAAACTAACTCATCTGTTCACTGCATGTGGTGAAGTTTCACTAAACAGACATTCATCTGCGGTGTCAGCTCTTAAATTTTGTGTTGGGGCAGGGAAAGATGGCGGTGTATGTGAGCAGGAGAAAGAAGGTCAAAGAAAACCTGAATGTTGATGTGGTCTCTGATTTTGTGAAAAATTGTGAAATCGAGACTCTTGGTTCATTTTAGTTTTTACAAAGCGACTCGAGATCTGGAGACTTTTGAACAAATTTGGTATCATGGGGAGTTGTGCTCTGTAATGTACAGGATGGAGTTTTGATCTTTGATCAGGTGTTGATGTAAATATTGTCCAGGTTTTTGTTTAGTGTCTGGTTTGTAATGATCTTTGTCCAAGTGACAAGTTAATTAAAGGTTGATTTAAAAATCCCAAAAAATATATATATTTGTTTGTTTGTTTGTTACTTTCTTTCTTTTCTTTCTTCCTGTTTGAATGACGTCAGTGTGTCGTGTCTGATATTTCCGAGCTTTCCTCGGTGCCGTGAAGTATCCCGGGGGCAGGTCTGTGACGTCGGGCTCGTCCGGCGGAGAGAGTCGGTAATCGGTTGCGACAGCGGCGGCTGCGTCGGTGCTCGGTAGCGGAGCAGCGAGTCACACCCTCTGTCTCTGTGTCTTTACTGTTAAACAATGAAACCGTCGTTTCATTAGCGCTGAAACCAACATTAGACGTAAATAAATAAAAACGTTACGACAACATGGATTTAACGAAGCTGAATCCACTTTTCCTGGTTTTCTTCAACCTGCGGTTCATCCTGGGTCTGGGTGAGTAGCTGCGTTTATCCCGATAAATTCATTAAAAAACATTTAAATCATAAAGATTCGAGTTGAAGGTTTAATCTACTGATTGTGAAGTTAAAACGAGTTGTCAGCTGCTATGTAGGTGTTTTAAAAAATATATTTGTTTCAAGGAAAAATAAGAGGAAGCTAACAGTTAGCATCCTGGTTGTTAGCATGGAGAATGTTTATTATTATTATTGTTATAATAAATGATGAATAATTCACAACAGAGACAATAGAGCTGCTTTAAAACACGTTGTCATGTTAAAAAACACGAACCAGGAGAAGTTTATTCCCGTTTGTTTCTGTTTCCAACAACATGTGGGAATTTCCTGTAAATGAAGTTGTTTCAGTGAAACATCAGTTTCATCAGTGAAGGATCCTCATGACTCATCATCATAACAATGACAATTAGAATTATTATAGTTGTTGTTGTGACTGAAACTCATTGGCACCAAAAAAAAAAAAAAAAAAAAAAAAACTTCAAAAGAACTGAAAACTAAACAATTAAGAGACAAAATGTGATTTAAAATGACATCACTGAGACTAAACATGACTAGAGAGACCTCTGGTCATTAATAGTGTGTTTGATTTCATTTGGGGAATGAAAAAAGTCATGAAAAATAGATTAAATGACGTCAGAGCTTGATAATGACAAAAAAACAGACCAAATACGACTGTTAATACACTAGATATGATCTAAAACGGAGAGAAAATGACCTCAGAGACACTAAACCGGATCATACAGAGACTATATTGAATTAAGATCATCATAAGATACACAGACAAAAAAATAACAAATAGAGACTAAAATGATCTAAAATAGATCACAGATGAATGTAAAGACACTTAAAATAACCAAAAAGCTGCTTGTAGAAACATATGTAGAATATGACAACATCAAACAGGATAAGTAGTAATGCAACAAACATATAGAAATATAAAAGTCTTAAAGTATAAACGGTATCAAAGGGGGTCAGGTGGACGCTACGGCAGAGACACCAGAATAAGATTTAATATGCAGTTTGATACGTTGTTGAATATTGAATATTACACAGTGATAATGAGGAATGAGGAGAAGTGATAATTAATTCAGTAACATCAGTCGCAGTGGGTGGATAGAGGGTTGGAAACTGACAAAAACACAGACTGAATTATGTCTTTAGAAACTTTAAATGATGTTGAAGAGACTAAAAATGATCTTAAAGAGGCGAAAAATGACAAAAACAGACAAAATACGACCATTAAGACACTAGATATGATCTAAAATGGGTAGAAAATGACCTCAGACACTAAACATGATCATACAGAGACTAGAACAGGAGGAGAGATGGTACAAATTAATTCATTACTTTGTAGGCGTCGACCAGATATTGTCACCAACAGATGAAATCCATGTATTGGCACATAATTAATTTCTGTAGTGAACGACGTGTTCACTTACAAACACACTTTCAACGGCTCGTTTTAAATGTCAGGAGTCGTGTTATAGCAGTGGAGCTACTTTGAGCTGTTTAATGATTTAAAATAGTGACGTCTTAAAACGACCATGGCGCTTTAATCATTGGCACGTTGAGTCTTTTCAACCAAAACAATAAAAGTAAAAATGTTCGTAACGCAGCGAGCTAGTGTAGTTTTGCTCCTCAGCAAACATAACAACTCGTTATCACGTTTTAACAAACCCAACGTTCATTTTACACCTGATTTGTCCTTTAAGTTGAGGTAATTCCCCTCTGCACCACTAGTTTCTGCTGGTTATTTTCTACCCTCTGTCTTCCTCCAGTCCTGCCTCAATGTTTCACAGTGAGTCTCTGGCGAGTTCTGCTGCTAAAACGAGACCTAAAGCCTCGAGGGTATGGGACCACTTTAGCTGATGTAATACAGTGGTTTGTTTCTCTGGATTATCACTTATCGACTCTGTAATGTTTTAAGAAACGACGTTGAGGCGCCTGGATGGCTGAGTGGCTAAGGCCCCGCGTTGGCGTATACGCCGTGCAGATGTTCGCCGATTCAAATCCCGACCGAGTCGACCGTCCCCCTCTCTCCTCCCTGTTTCCTGTCTCCCTAAAGGCAAAAATTCCTGAAATGTTCCTGAAATGTTCCTGAAATGTTCCTGAAATGTTCCTGAAACGTTCCCGGTCCCTGAACGTTACCAGGAACTTATTTGGTGGAAACATTGTCAGAGAACGAGACTTTTACTTTAACACATTTTGTACTATATTTATTTATTTTTAAGAAATTCTAGAATTTTGTAAAGTCACTTTATTTTATTTATTTAGTAATATTAAATTTATTAAAAATATCAAAAATTAAACGGCAACCACTTGATTTTTTTTTTTTTAATTAGTTGTTTAGATTATTTGTCAGAAAATTAGTCGTTAGTGGCAGCGCTTAAAAAAAAAATCATTAATTTCTCTTTGAGATTAATGAAATATCTATCTATCTAAAAAATGATCAAAACTTTAGACACAAAATGACAGAAAATGATCATAAAGACACAAAAAATGATCTTAAAGAGACTGAAAATGACAAAAACAGACTAAATACGACCATGAAGACACTAGATATGATCTAAAACAGGTAGAAGAGACAGTAAACATGATCACACAGAGACGAGATGAAATTAAGATCAACTCAAAGATATGACCCAGACAACAGAAGGACCTTAGAGGGATTATAGACGAAAAGAGACAAAAAATGACATCAGAGAAACTTAAAAATGATCTCAAATAGAGCAAAGATGAACTAAAAGACACTTAAAATAATGATTTAAATGATGTTAAAGAGACTAAAAATGAGCAATAAGAGACTAAACATCGTCTGAAAGAGACGGTGGCTAAATAGAGATGTAAAGAGAAATGACCAAACTTGAAGAGATACAATCTTACTACGGAGACTTTCAACAGATCTAGAGATTCATCAGACAAGACGCTAACAACCTAAAAGTAATGACTGTAATGAGGTTTAATGAGACAAAATGAGACTCAAATTAAAAGGGACCAGAAAAAGAAACGTATAAGACTCTGATGAAGAAATTTACCAAACGGACACAAATTAAGACAAAAAACTACAACAAAAAAGACTCAAACAACAAAAAATAATAAATGTATAAAATCCTGCTCCCGTTAGTCGTTATTATTTAATCATTTTAACTTTATTTGACTGTTATAATGTGTTAATAATAAAAGGATGGAACATGTGATCAGTCTTATTTGATGTTAAATGTTTAAATTCACATGTTTGTCTCAGATGAATACTTCTGTTTTTTTTTCACTGTTGGTCAGTGAAGTTACTTGATTTCCTCTTTGTAGTTTTCATTATTACACAAGTCGTCCGGTTGTGTTGGTAGAAGATTCATAATGAAACGATGAGAACGAGTCGTCGTTTTCTATATTCATCTTCTGCTCTAATGGTTGTAATTACATTTCCATGATACTGACAGACAGAGAAGATGATTAACTCTTTAAAACTGACTCTCTTGGCTTCGGCTGCATCTAACTAATGTGCTGCTGCAACCATTAGATCACATTTAGACGTTTACTTTATATCACTGAGATATTTTCACCCTGATTGACCTTGTCAGGACAAACTGATACCAGGAGGAAGTTGATTATATTTTTTAATCTTTGAAAAGGTTAAAAAAGATAAAATGTGCTGATTAAACTGTGCCAGACAGACGGCTTCAG
The DNA here is from genome assembly GCA_016801845.1 of Polydactylus sextarius. Classification (NCBI taxonomy): domain Eukaryota; kingdom Metazoa; phylum Chordata; class Actinopteri; family Polynemidae; genus Polydactylus; species Polydactylus sextarius. The sequence goes on along the minus strand of CM028911.1, from coordinate 15,667,507 downwards.
TGGAGGAAGATGACGTGTTTTATTTATTTATTCTGACTCATTGCAGGTCGATGTTAATGGTCCGAGTGTGTAATCTAATCCTGAATTTACTCATTCTGCTTCTCACTTTACCACGACAAGATACGAGAGAAAGTTGATGATTGTTCAAAACTTAATTTATCTTTTGTGCAGCTTCAATAAAACTGAGCTGAGTGAGCTACCCGGGTAATACAAAATCACTACAAAGATTTTAAACGGATGCAGTGATTAAAAATGACCTCAGAGACTCAACTTCCTGGAGTGAAAAGGAACACAAGACACTAACGGACCTTAACAGTACAAAGTGACTGTAAATAGATTTAATGTGACAAAAGAAACTGAGGAAACAGGTTTGAAATGATCAAAAAGAAACAACAAGGTCCAAAATTACTACAACTATTGTGAGCAAAAAGAGACAATCTAACAGGAAAGAGATTCAAAATAAATATGACACAAAATGACCAAAAAGAGACTTAAAATGATCACAAACGGATTCAAAATAAACAAAAAGAGACACACTAGGCACTAATGGTCCAAAACTACCACAAAAAGACTTAATGTGAGTAAAAAAAAAGATACAAAATAACAGGAAAGATTTAAAATGAATATAAAAAGACGTACAAGTAACAAATTGATCAAAAAGAGTCAAACAAGATACAAACTGACTATAAATAGATTTAAGAATAATGTCATTTCTCTTTTCTTACCCCGACCCCTCGTCTCTTGAAACAAAGAACCGATTTCATCTCTACGTCTTAGTCCTGCTGTTAGCTGCTCCAGGACCAGCACTTCAAACGAATTTCCCAGCATGCACCAGGACAAGGATGGCGACAGCGGGACACCTGTAGATTTATAGGGCAGTTGTCAAAAAAGTTAAGCTAACTTGACGAGTGATCGCTAGTTGTCACTTTGCTAACGTTTTTTATTCATCTGATGACATCTGAGATCGGACACAAGCAATCGTCTGCAGACGCCATCTTTGTTTGTTTGTTGTCGTTCGGTCTCGTCATCTTTCACGTAGCGACGACTTCTGATGACATGTAACGTGAAGTAGAGGAACAGTTTTCATGTTCTCAGAAGTCGGCGCTAGTCGCTACGTGAAAACGATTCGACGAGTCTCCATGACGACCGAAGGACAACAAACAAACAAAGATGGCGTCTACAGACGATTGTTTGCGTCCATCAAGTTGGCGATGGATTAAAAACCGACAAGATGTTCGTCATCGTTAGCGAGCGATTGCTAGCTAACGATGACGTCGTTAGAGAGCGATCGCTAGCTAACGATGACGTCAACGGACGTGACAACTGCCCCATAAATCTGTAGGTGTCTTGTTTTCCCTCTGTCACCATCCTCATCCTGGTGCATGCTGGGAAATTTCTCATACCCTTTTGTTTGAAGCGCGGTCCTAAGATAACTTCATTTGGATCATTCATCTAACAGAATTGAGATAAACAGACCTTTTCCTAACGTGAACGCACAAAACAGAGAAAGAGAAACGTTACTGACCTTTAATGTCTCAGTAAAGATCAGTGACAGACAACGGAATGAAAAGATCAAAGAAGAAAATAAAGGTAAATGCTTCATTGGAAACGGTTCAAACTCTTGTGGCAGATCAGCGCTAATGCAGATCGATGTGGAATCTAATCCTGAGGCCGCTCAGCTCTGTCTGAGAAACGTCCACGTCTTGAGGAGATTTATGATCGTCCAGAAATCAAATTAACTGAGTCGCCGCCGCCCAAGAAAATTTCATGAGCGTCACAACAAAAGATTAACAACCTAAGAACAATGGTTGAATTACTTGGGAGTTGATTCAGATTTTGGCAGAGTTGTGGTTGTTGTTCAGAAGGAAATCCTTTAATTGTTTTCTTTCTTTCTTTTTTATATTTTTATGCAAGTTTGCGTGTACGATGACTGAAGTAATTCAGAGGAAGTTGAAGTTCCTCTTTGTTTGGCAAATAAGCAACACAGTTGTTTCCTTGATTATGAAATAAGAGTTAAAGTTCATACAAGTGTTTTTTTGCTGAGACGTTTTGTGTTTTCAAATAGAAATAAATTAATTGTCTAAAGTAGTTTTTGATTTAATTGTTTTCAGAAGCTTTTCAGTCTTTTTTTTTTTCCCCAAATATTTTTTATTGGAAAAAATACAATATAGTCTCAGTACACAGTCACATATACACACAGATAAAAACCAAAATAACCAAAACAAAAACACTCTGATTGGAAAATACAACTACAGTGTAACATCATGACCAACACACATATTAGTGGTTATTGATCCAACATTCAGTTGGGTAGCACCTCTAAATTAGTGAAATAGGAAATAAAACGTTGCCATTTGTGGAAAAATGTGACCGTACATGGTCTGAACGTGTATTTAATTTTCTCAAGTGTTTCGTTTGTCCCGTTCTGTGGAGGGGAGATGGGTCGTAACAACAGAATGAGAAATATATAAAAGTAAAAATGATTTTATTTAGAATAAAGATAAGGAAACAACAAGACACGACTTTCTAATAAAACAGGAAGTGAACCAGACACAAAGTAGGTTAATAACACTAAACACTACCAGGTCTGGGAACTGAACTTCGGTTCTTTTATGGCACCGACCCGGAGGTTAATCACAGGATCAAGACCTGATCACGCTGCTGGCGACAGATCGTCCGTTCCTCATAATCACAGACGGTGATGATGGTCTGGACGTCGTCTCCTCTCACGCCGCTTTACTCCGGCCCCACATCCCCTTCTCCTCCTTATTTCCTCCGGGATCTGGAGGCTCTGGTCGAGTCGAATCCTCCAGCAGCTCAGAGTCATCGGCCGATTGTGGATGTAAACAATCAGGCAACTCTGTCGATTGAGTCCATAAACAAAGGGGAATAAAAAAAGCAGAATAAAATGATGACAAAACTTCTTGTGGAGTGGAAAAGAGAAAGTACAAAAGCTGAAAAATAAGATAAGATAAGATTTGTACTTTAATGTGTAATATAATTTTATTTTTCGTTGGAATTGATCTTATATCGGTATCAAAAAAAGTATCGCTCAGGATCTGGTATCGACGTGAAGGATCACTGTCCCTTATTTAAATGGAGTGGCAGCTCTGCTGGGGTCAGGGAGGGGAGGCCGGGGAGCACTGGTAACACTGGTAACACTGGTAACACTGGTAACACTGGTAACACTGGTAACACTGGTAACACTGGTAACACTAGTAACACTGGTAACACTGGACCCCTGAAATGTGGTGTCACCCCAGACGATTAACACATCATGACACCGCACGTCTTGTTCAACAGTCTTGTGTAAATCAAAGACAAATCTTATCTCCTGTTTTGAAGACGTAGGGCTGAAGTATTACAGATTGATTGTTTGAGAAACACATTGATTTTTCATCGTCTGTGGAGCCAAATTTATAACCTCGGCCACCTCAGGTATGAAAACGTCTGGTACGATCATACAGACGCCTCATTCGTTCACTGTCATCTACACTGAAGTCACTCAGCAGCCTGGAAAATGTTCTTGTATTTAATTTAATTTGCTGCCTTTTCTTCAAGTGTGTTCTTTATGTAGGATATATTTTCATTTTTCATTTTTATCGTCAACTTTTTTAAGTCACTATCTTCTTCTGTGGGTGATTTTATTTTTTATAATAATAATAATAATAATAATAATAATAATAATTGAAATTTAGAAAAAAAAACTTGACCTGCCGATTCCGATTTATTATTTTTATTTTATTATTATTTATTGACATCGTTCAACCTTCAATGAGTGAATCTGTGTGGATACAGCAGTATTAAGCTTTTAGGATAAATAAAGGAATCAAGGTTTGAGGTAACAAATAAAATATTAAATAAACTTAAATTTAATTGCAACAATTTACTGGACAAACCAACTAACTAACTAACTAACCAACTACCGTACTGACCCGAGTATAAAACGACATGTTTTTGCCTTAAATGACAGACGGGATAGAAGAGATCACACAGAATAAATTCACAGCAGACGGCCTCTAGCAGCGTGTTGTTACCCGTCTGTTACCCGTCACGCTAGCTTGAGCGCGCTACGGGTCGGTGTTATGGCGACATACTCGTAGGAGACAGTGGTCGACCTTCAGACCTTTGTGGAGGTAGACAACAGACAATGACAACTTCCTGATTAAAGACAGGTTAAAATGTGTTTATAATGGAGAAAATTACAGCAGAAATACCTCCCGCAGACGGGAGTAACAGAGATCACTTATGACTAAGCTCCAAGTGGCGCCGACGACAATGATGATGATGACGACCATGATGATGATGATGAACACTCTGGTGTCTCTTGGTTTTATTCTGCAGACAGAGAGCGAGCGAGCGAGCACAGTCCAGAAACATGATGTGTTTGAGCCACCGGGAGGTCAAAGGATATTTAGCAACAATAATGAAGCTATAATGTTCTTTTGTGTAGAGTTAAGTGCTAGTGATGGGTCAGGAATCACAATTATAACAATCAGAGGGAAGGTTGGAGATTTACCCCAAGAACAGTGGAGATAATAGTAAAATAACCCGCCCAGAAAGCTTTTAGATCAGGACAAAGAAAAAACACCTGAGGCTAACGTGAGGAGGAGGATACAGTCCTGAACAAGCAGGAAATTAGAGAAACGCTTAGTAATAAAATTGAGTTTGAAAATAGTGAAACAGATGAGTAGAGGTTTCATTAAGAGCTTTAATTAAGTCTCTTCTCTGTATCATTGTGTCGTTTATTGATTTATTTTACTTGTCTTCATCTCAGCCTGAAGATTAAAACAACAAGTAGGAAACGAGCAGGAAGATACTGAGCCTCTTCAAATACAAATGAAAGTATTTCTGGAGGAAAACCCCTGATATTTCCTGGATGCAGTGAATCATCACGGCTGTTTGTGACTTTATCAGAGAATCAGGAGACAAAAGTATTTTTACTTTTTCTTTTTAAGATAAAAACAAACCCTTGATTCGTCTTTTCCTTCAGTTTTCTGTTGATGGTTTTGTTTCAAAGTCGTTGTGATGTTGGACAAAGTTACAATTATTCAAATAGTGTCTCTGTCTAAATACTGATGTTTGTAGTGGTGGTAGATGTCCACAAACTGTGGATGTGACCTTTGACTGTGCTAACTAAAGCAATTAGAAGATAACAGAAGCCGTAGATGAAGTTAATTGAAGCAAATGTAAGCTAACAGAAGCTACCAAACGCTAAGTGAAGCTAAGTGATGCTTACAGGAGCTAAAAGAAGCTTAAAGAAGCTAACAGAAGCTAAATTGAAGGTAGCTGAGTCTAACTGAGTCTCGCATTTCTAAATATTTACACGTCTCGTTTTTGCTTTTTTTCTTTGTCACGTTTTAACACAAGGAAACAGTTGTGGTGAAGGTGAAGGTGTGTGTGTGTGTGTGTGTGTGTGTGTGTGTGTGTGTGTGTGTGTGTCTTTGGTGTGATGAAACCCCCTCGTGTGGGTTTTCCTCTAGATGACTCTCTTACAGTAAAGAGGGTCAACAGCAGCAGTTGATAAAGTTCAGAGATATGATAAAGTCACAACCAGCTGTGATGATTCACTATGTTCAGTAAATATGGGGGTTTTCCTACAGAAATAACACCTTCACTTTGATTTACTTTCATTTGTCTTTGAAGAGACTTGACACTTTTCCAACATCTTGTTTTCATAACAACTGGTGGTGAAGGATGTTCCAGATCAACACATTTAACAGGCCGATGTGTCCGTGAAGAGATTTTATTTCATCCAGTTTGTCCGTCTTTTGTTTTCACAACCAAATAGTTAACAATGAAAGTAAATGGGGCAGTCAGCCAAATGTATCTAAATTGTCATTTTTTAACCACTAATAAAGCTCAAAATATCACTTCACTTCAGCAGTAGCATGAATAGGGTCCCTACACATAAACTGAAGTACTGATAACTTAGTAAGTGAACCCAGAGTTTATTAAAAACACTGTTTAACAAGACTTGTGAAGAGCGACAGAAACGTTGAATCTGCTGATGTGGAACAGCCTTCGTCACCAGTTGTTATGAAAACAAGACGTGTGGTGACAGTGAAGTGATATTTTGAGCTTTATTAGTGGTTAAAAAATGACAATTGAGATACGTTTGGCTGACTGCCCCATTTACTTTCATTGTCAGGTCTGAGTTTGTCTTTTGCTCTTGTGTAGTGGCAGGTTATTCCTCTTCAGGCGCATCGATCATCTGTCGCTGTCTGTTTTTTTAAAATTCAGCGTTTCAGCGTCAAAAATTGTTTTTGCACATTTTTTGCCTTTAATCAGAGACAGTGTAGAGAGACAGGAAACAGGGAGGAGTGTGGGGGAAGGACACAGGAGGTCAGGACTGTTCAACATACACACCGACGTGGTTGCACCTCAGCCACTCGACCATCCAGGCGCCCTCGGCCGTTGATTATAAAGCTGAAGTGTTTTGATGAAAACATTAACTTTATCTCCTTTTCTTTCGTGTGAACAAAAAAAGAAAACCATGTCTCACTTCCTGCAGAAAAACAAAACTTTGAAGTCACTTTCTGTTTAATTCTTCAGGTAAAAGGAATAAAGATAAAAATTCATGTTATCTTGCAGCTCGTTGCAAATATTCATCAGCAGTGTTTGTGCTGATTTTTGCAGCAGATATCCTCTTGAGAAGTGTCAAAACATTGGCTCTGACCTTATTTTCGAGCTGATTACATCTGCTTTCTCTTCCTGCTTCTGATCGTTTTTTTTTTTTTCTGCATCGTAGTTAACAGTTGATCCTTTGCATCTGCGTCTTTTTAAATAAAGTCATGTGTGTTTTTAGTTGTGTTATATTTCAAGTTTCTCTTTAAGTCATAGTGAACGTTGTTGTTCGTGTTGTGGTTAAGACGTGTGACTGTGGTGATGGGCTTCACACCGACTTCACTGTTGCGGTTGTCACTTCTTTTTGCAGTTACGATGCGACGCGACCGTCTGTGATTTCTCACAGCTCTGTAGATTTTCTCAGCTTCTGTTTTTAACATGTAGGCGTATGTGATCATGTGCGTACACGTAAAATGTTGCTTAAAAAAAGGAAATGAAACTGGAATGTATGAATTTTATGACGCAAATAAACTATACACGTGAGGGTGTGGTAATGTTTTCAGTTACTCCTTTTTATGAATTTAATAAACATCACGATATTTAAAGTTTGAACATGATAAATTTCCATTTATGAGGATAAAAAAATACAAAAAACAAAATCTCTGACATGTTTTTAATCAGGAATTAATCATCTGTGAAACTTGACAGACAGGAAGACACGTTCCAGTCAGTTACCTCTGATTTACATTAAATACATGAATGTTTATAGTTTGTTTTAATAAATGAGGATAAAATGCACAAAAACAAAAACCTGCTGCATCTTTTTATTGCAGAACAAATTTAAGATGCTTTCATCTCTGAGAGACTTGACTCTGGTTAATATTTGGCGTCGACAAGCAGAGACGCTGGTTGACCTTTGACCTCTGTCACGAAGCCGAGGCTGCAGCGGTTTGAGTCGAGACCTTTTATGATTCGGTGGTTTTCTCAGCGATTTAAATATATGTATTTATGTCAACACGTCTCTTTATGTTGAGATATGAAACTCTCGCTCTTCGGACGGATGTTTATTTTTTTACAGATCAGCGTCTTTGTATCGATACAATGTTGCAATGTTGACAGATTTTCTCAGCGCCACATTGTATCTGATCTAGATAGATTCTATAAAAGTAAAAAGAAATTTGCAACATTTTTTTTTTTTACATTTCTCTTCTTTTATACTTTGTTTCTTTACTCTCTGGTGGTTTTTCATGTTTAGTGAAACCAGATGAAGGACGAACGTCTCCTGACTATCGCTGCTCTTTCTTTTACATCTGCTGTTTCGTGGAAACTTTCTCTCTCTTTATTTCTTTCTTTTCTTTCTCTTGTGTTTGTTCATAATCACCGTGATACCGCAGGCTCCTGTTTCCTGTAACCGCCAAACGTCAAGCTTGTGTAAACACGCACGCGTCCTCCAGCACGTTCAGCGTCGAGCTGAATGTGCTGGTTTTGTAAAAACTGAAATGAAATCAAACCGTGAAGCAGCTCTGAGATCAGTTATTGAGGCTGAGGAGGAGGACGGTGAAGAGGAAATGTCTGTTTCTCAGCTTTTTCCTGCTTTGGATTTGAGGAAGTGGGTGTTAGGAAATTAGGAAATGTCTTGTTTGGCTTTTTGTTTATTTTGGGGCGTTTTTTTTTCCAAGGCGACAGAAACACATTTGTAAGAAATAATCTGAGTTTCATGAACTGAAGTTGCAGTTAATCATTATTAAAGATGTTTGTGGGAAAAAAAGGGGGAAAACCTGGTCTCGTTGTTTGTTTGTGGTGAATATCAGACCCATGTATAGTGTTACAGTGTTCAGTCGGCGCCATCTAGTGGCCGGTTGGTGCTGCTACATGAACACACCCTGACTAACCATTTAAAATCCTGACGCATCAAATAACAGCAAGAAAATTGTCGTTTTGTATTTTTTTTGTATTTATTAAACGTTCTAACAAATTTAAGAAAATGCAGTATCATTTCTTATATTTTTACATTTATTTTTACTATTTTATTGTATTATTTGCTATTTTATTATATTCTCAAAAACTCAGTTTGAGTTGAGTAAAATGAGGTCAAATATTTTTTCCTAAAATGTTTTTGCACCAGTGTTTTGAGCTTTTTTAAATTTTAAATTAGATCAGACTCATCAGCTGGACACATTTTACCCTCATGTTATTGTCACAATAGTTTGACTCAGATAAAAACAGAAGAAAAATAGACGTTATAAAGTTTGTCACAGACGTGGAAACACAGAAAATCATTTTAATGTTCAAACCTGACTCTTTACGTTCCTGTGCCGTATTCTCATCTCTCTCTTCTTTTATATTTTGTATCGATATAAGACATTTGACATGAATCTGTCGGACTTTTCTTTATTTCTTTCTGTTGTTTCTGCAGTGGAGCCACCGACCAACGTGACTCTTCAATGTCTCAACATGACCAACATCGTGCGGTGGAGCTACGATCAGCCTTTAGACGGCGTCAGGTTCAACGTCATCATCATACCATACGGAGGGTAAGAGATGAACCGTCTTATTCTCTTTGTGTACATGAAAACACAAATATATTTATCATCTGCTAATCACTCTCAATGTTTCCTTGTTTGTCTCCAGACAAGAAATTAAGATTTCGGTCGACTCGCCAACTCTGGAAGCAGATTTATCACCACACACCACATATCTAAAGAAAGAGTACTTTATCACTGTAAACGCTATGGTTGGTGAGAACATGTCTGATGAAGCTCCTTCTGATGGGCTCACATTCAGCTACTACCAGCCGTCGATGGTAAATCAGAAATGTGAGTAGTGATGTTGGTATTTATCTGAGGCGACACACCAGTCGACTTCACCATGGATCAGTGAGTCTCAGTCTCTGTCGTGATCGTTGGCGACTTGTGTTCCCATGATGTGGAGTCTCAACAACTGGTCTGAGACCTGTAGTGTTCACACTACAAGACTTGTCAGTGATTGACTCCCGATCACACCGTGACGTCACCAAACTCTACGTCTGGTCACGTGAACTAGACAGGATGTAGCTGCTGCTTCTCACCGTGATTTACAGCCGTTTATTGTTGACGAGCACCGGTGAAGACGCTGCCTCCGACACAGACTAAACCGCTAAACCAGCGTGTAAACGTCACCATGGCAACACGCCGGTTTTCATGGTGGAGCTGAAATCAGCAGCAGACCTCCCCGGTACCGGGTAACATCTGGATCAGACGCGGGGAGTTTGTAGAAAGTGAAAATGAAAGAAAAAGCGTTAAAACGTCAGACTTTTAAACGTGGTTGTGAGTGAATCAGTGAGACGGCAGCAGCATTTATCTCACATCCCTCCTCTGATTGGCTGTCGCTCTTTGTCAGTCTCTTCAGACTCCTCCAGTTTTCTAACATGACAGATCCAGTCCCGGTCTCAGACCAGGTCCCGACGGCCTCTGATGGAGTCGTTAGGGCTGTTCACACATTATGATCATTAACTGATGATTCACCAACCATCAGAGGACCAAGTCCACCAGACTCCACCACTGGAGACCACTGGTCCAGTCCACTGGTGTGAAGTTTTATCACGACATGAAAGTCTTTGTACAACGATACAGAGTCTGTCATGATATGATTTAGATTCAGTTCAGAGACCTGAGATCAACAACATAGTTTCTCTTGTTTGTCTAGTTTCCAAAATATTTTATTAAAGTTTGATTCAACTTGATAAAGAACAATGATTAAATGATGAAATTAAAGAAATGTTTCCCTCCATGTTGCTGTTTGTTTCTACAGGTTTCTTCAATCTACCGTTAGTTAACATCTCTGCTCAACCACACGACCTCGTCTCGTTCTCCTTCGATCACCCGGCGCTGTGGCACCGTCTGAAGATGCTTCGTAGCATCGCTGGCAAACAGACAAACGTCAATGCAGGCGTTGATGAGAAACTGCCGGTGTTCTCGTACCAAGCTGCCGTCAACCAGGTCTGATCCTCGCCGCCGTCACCAATCTGACGTCTGTGTCATCACGTGGTCAAACAATCCTCTTTATGTTTGTTTGCTTGTTCAGGACAACGTGGTTAATTTCGACTGTGAGCAGCGGCTGTGTACAGGCAGTTTACCTGTGAACGCTTCTCAAGAGAAACAGTGTGTGAACATCACAGGAAACATGGACAGTTTGGCGGTCATACCCACCAAGTTTAACATCCCCTGTGTTAAAGGATTAAAGCGACCGGTGAAGCAGAAGAGTTGAGTAAAACTTTATAATATGTCGGGTAAAAAAACCTTCTCTAGATTAGATCAGTGTTGATTGTTTAACTTAGAGGATGTTTTTTTTTCTAAATTTTGACACAGTTTCCTCATTTGTTCGACTTGAAACCAGCATCGATGAAATGACTCATTTTTACTAAGAACCTCGTCTTTAATCTGATACAAGTGACCTCATTCAACCTTCAACAGCATCACAACTAATCAACATAGAGACTTGGTCCAAACGTTCATTTCTTTGTCTGTAAAACCTGAACACGTCTTCACACAGACGAGGAAATTCACATGTGAGGTCAGAGATTTGTTTGTATTTACGTTTATTTGCTTTTTTTTGTTTCTTTGTTTTTGTCTAGATTACATCATCTACATCGCGGTCATCGTGGCCATTTTGATCACCGTCATCCTCATCCTTTTCTTTTTGTTTCGAAAGAAGACGCTGCCTGATTCAAAGACGCCAAACTCTGTGGTACGTCCCCTTCACTTCACTTCCTGTTTTCTGACTTAACTTTAATATTTGTTGTGACCCAAAAAAAACCTTAATTTCTAACATTTCTGATCCTGGATAACAGTTTGTTCTTGCGACATGTCGACTTATTTGCAACAAAACGTTTAATTATTCTGTGATTTAAAGGACTGTTGTTAATTGTTCTTTGATGTCTCTAAATAACATAGAAGAAATTCACAAAAGTTCTGCGAACTAGTCGATCGTTATCCTCTTGTGGATAACGATCGATCGGGGTTCTTCATATTTTGGGCGTGTGGCTAAAATGATGATGTCACAAACTATGACGTCATAACTGAGTTTTTCCCAGAACCGACATTTTACTGCGTCGGTTTTTATTCAACGACGCCAAAGAAAATATGGTTTTATATTTTATATCCTCTTTGTAATAATTTGTTAAACTGCACATGACCATTTGATCTTTGTGTCTCGTGTTTTATCTTAGTTGAGCATCAAACCGTCAAACAACCACGCCAGAACGTTTGAGACGGAGAACACGGACCAGATCCACGCCGTGGAGCCGTCGTCTCCCACGCCGCTTCTCTCCAACGAGGAAAAGAACGAATTCACGGCCGAATCCAAACTAAAAGGCGAACACGAAGTGCGTCTGCCCATCGGCGTGTCGATGGAGCCCGAAGACGAGATGAAAGGCGACCTGGAGGAAGGACTAGTGGCGGGGGAGGATCCTGGCTACAGCAGCAGAGGTTTGGAGGACGGTTATCAGGGATGTGACACTTCTGGTTACGAGAAGCGACCGGTGGTGGTTGAGTTGGAGTCGGGAGAAACGGTGTCGGGTTACCACTGATGGGGGAAAAAAAACCGTCAGATGTGGAAATGAAATGATGAGCTCACAGTTTGTTATAAAATCAATGACGCAAGGAAACGCTTCAACTGTTGCACTTTCTCTGTATTTATCTCATGCAGCATGAACCATTAACATCGTAGTCCCGTACCCGACCAGACGGTCGTGAAACGTATGAAACGCTGTCAAATGTATAAAATAGGAGCAGATTCTATTCAACAGCTTGATCTTCTCTCTCTCTCTCCATGTCTCTATGTTCTTGCGTCATTTTTACCGCCGCAAACGATGAGGAGACGATGTAGAAACGAAACGAATCGTTTTATTTAGTCGCGTTACATTTCAGATGGTTAGAACATGCGCGTTACGAGCTGATCGCTTCCTACAGTTGCTCTCTTCGTTTCTAGTGCTGGATATCTTTGTGTCTTCGCTCAAATCAAACCAACCAGTCGGTCCGTCGCCGAGTTTACGGAAAAATAAAGTAGAAAACAGGCTGATTATTCTATTGGAGCGCTTCAATTCGACACGTTACTGACCTGACTGGTCAAAAATACTGCGTGTATATAATCCTACTTATTTGCTCTGTGTGTGTTTTCTCTGTGATTCAGACGCTTTAGTTTATAATCAAACCAGCAGAACTCAAAAAATTTTAAAGCGACGGAAATAAAAATCTGATGAATATAATCTTAATGTGTTGTTTTTAGTTTGGACTTTTATTTTGTAAGACTCAAGTAAAAAGCAGTAACTTTTTGCTTTTCTCTTGAATAATGTTGTACATAAATGATTTTTTTAAAAAATCAAATAGTTTCATTTTTGTGCAAAACTGTTAAAAGCATCAAATGCACCTAAAAGTTTTGCACAGTGTTGAATCTTAATTAACGGATTCATTTTTATTTTATTTTTTTAAATAATCCTGATTAAATGATAAAAAAAATAATTGTTTTTTTTGTTTGCATGCATGTGGTTTTAATTTTTATTATCTTTTGAAATAAGAAGAACAACCATTTAAACAATGTTTTTTGTTTTATTTTTTCTTGCATTAGATTAAACAGTAAATAATGTTTATTTTGTTTTTTTGTCATTTTTTTTATAATTTCAATAAACAACACACATGTACATTTTATACCTTCACCGCCTTCTGACGACAGATAAATCTGTCAACTAAGACTTCATCAAACACGTCTCTTTATGTTCTTTATGTGTCGTTCGTGTGTGTGTGATCTACAGGTTGGGTAAGTCTTGTAAAACGGTCACCATCATCTACTGGTCTCTACTGAGTCTCTAGTGTTTCCACTTGGTGCTAGTTCCTGGTTCCAGCTACTGTTTTAGTTCCTACTCTGTGGAGGAACCAATGGAGCTGAGTCGATACTAAAACGTGACGTGAACAGACGCCGGCCACTGATTGGTCAGAGGGAGTGTCTTCACAAGCTGCCACCAGACGCCAGTTGAGTTGAGAGAGCGTCAACAAAATAATCAAGCTCCATTTTTAAACAGGACAAGAGTGATAGCCATCGTCGTAGCTACCTGGTCGTAAGCTAACCCAGCAACAAGTACAGCATCTCCTCCATGTCCATTAATGTTTACTGATGTTTTAGTGTCGTGACGTCGCAGCAGTTTGACTCCACTCACCACATTCACGTGGAGGAGGAACCAAACTGTGATGGAAAACAACGTGTCTGCTACCAGACTGAGTAGAGTCCAGTAGAGTCCAGTAGAGTCCAGTAGAGTCCAGTAGAGTCCAGTAGAGTCCAGTAGAGTCCAGTAGAGTCCAGTAGAGTAGAGACACAACCACGTGGTGGAGAAGAGATGATAGTAAGTGAATCAAGAGTTTATTAAAAAGACTGATTTACAAGACTTACTCTTATAAAATGTCTTGTTTTCATAACAACTGGTGATGAAGGTTGTTCCACATCAGCAGATTCAACATTTTTCTTGCTCTCCACGAACATGTCGGCCTTGTTGTTCAGGAAAATGATGAATCTGCTGATGTGGAACAACCTTCATCACCAGTTGTTATAAAACCAGATGTTGGGTAAGTCTTGTAAAACAGTGTTTTTAATAAACTCTGGGTTCACTTACTAAGTTATCAGTACTTCAGTTTATGTGTAGGGACCCTATTCATGCTACTGCTGAAGTGAAGTGATATTTTGAGCTTTATTAGTGGTTAAAAAATGACAGTTTAGATACGTTTGGCTGCCTGCCCCATTTACTTTCATTGTTAACTATTTGGTTGTGAAAACAAAAGACGGTCAAACTGGATATTACTTCAACCAACGTAACATATCTGTTGAGGGGAGTTTGACTCGTATTCATGGTGAAACAGACTCTGGTTCACGTTACTTTAAAGTAAGGAAGTTGTTTTTACTGTAAAACTGAGCTGATGTTAATGTCCGTGTGTCAGATAATGTCACCAACGTGTCAAGGGAAGAGACAAACGTGTCGTTATGTTTTCATGACATTTGAGCGACTGAACGTCCTTCCTCTGAAACATGGGACTCCCTTTGTGTGTGATTGTGTGTTTGCATAAATGTCTGTCTAGTTAAGTTTCCTTCCTCTTTACTCTGTGCGTGTGTGTGTGTGTGAGCAGAGAGATAACACACTTCAGTACTAGGTGTGTATCCTCGGTTGGTTCTTGGAATCTGATGTGATGTCAGGATTTCTGGTAAACGACCAGAAAACTGAAACTGAAGCTCTTCATCTTCATCTTCTTCATCATCATGTTTCTGGGTCAATGAGCTTCTTCCTCACAAAGTTACACAATCATTTATTCATCATTTTAAACAAATGGATCAATTATTCTGATGCTTTTTTATTTTATTTTAATGAATTTAACTTTTTTTTTTATCTTAACTATTTTAAACTTTTAATATCCAATGTTTTACTTTTGGGTTTTTCCAAAAAAAAAAAAAAAAAAAAAATCCTAAAATCAACACGTGTCAGTTTAATTCATATTTATTTTTATTTAGCTATTTAATATTTTTTATTATTTAATAATAAACAACTCAGATTACTTAAAAAAATTCTGGCTATTATTTATTTAATTTATTAAAAAAATACATAAATTAAAAGAATTAATAAAATAAGTAATTAATAAATAAAAATAAATAAATAAAATGAGATTAATTAGTTATATTCTGTTGATCCGAGTTTTACAGTGTAAAAGAAATAAATAAATAAAACTATAAAAAGTTGTAAAAGAAAAATCAATTTAAAATCGTCTCGTGTCACAGAATCACGGTGTCGCTGCAAATCACATCAACAATAACAAGGTGTGAAACTATTTACGAGCCTGTAATTAATCAGTAACACAACGTGGAAACAAGAAGTACGAGAGAAGAAGCAAATAAAACGTTTCTGTCACCGAACGTTACGCAACAACGTTTTCTGTAAAACCCAGAACGTTTCCTAGAAACGTCTGGTCATCTGGTGACAGATATAAAAAAAAACTGTCAAACCGAGATCTCTGATAAGTGTCAAAACGAAAATCAAACTAAATTAACATGAGTCAAACTTTTGTTTTTATAAAACCTGAACATGAAAATAAGACTTTTGTTTAACAACCAGTTTTAGTTGCAGTAGCGTTTTTAAACGTATATATTTATTTCTAAATGAATTTCTATAAATTATTGTTGTAATTTTGCATCATCACATCAGTGTCTGAGTCATAAATAACTTTGTCCATCGTGGATGAAACAGGAAAAAAAAAAGAGGAAGCTGCAGACGAATAAAAACTCAGGTGTTTGATGCAGCGTCAGTTCTTCATTTCTTCAGTTCAGGTGAGTGAATGAGTGAAAACACTGAAAACATCAACATGAGGAGCTGTCGACTGCTGCTGCTGCTGGGAAACCTGAGCATCATCGTCACTGCTGAAGGTAAAAAAAGAGACATTTATTATTTTTATTTTAGTTAGAAATGTAATGAACTGCAGCTTCTTCAGAAAAAAAAAAGGAAAAAAGTTCTTAATTAATCTTTGAATCTTCACTGTAATGTTTCTCACTCATGTTAGAAACGTTACAGTTAATTAACCAACTAATAACTTTATTAATTTATCTGTTTTTAATCAATAACTTCTTCGTTCTCAGCAGAGACGATCGCTCCTCCTGCTCACGTCAAGTTCGACTCTGTTGATTATAGAAACATCCTGCAGTGGACGGCGGCGAGCGGGAAAACGTCACCGCCGCTGCAGTTTTACGTCCAGTGGAAGATGTGAGACACACACACACACACACACACACACACACACACACACTAAACTACAGATGCATCAACATGAGACGTTGACAAGTTTCCTGCAGAAACACATTTTACTCAACTGATTTTGAGAGTTGTAGTTTATATTTCTGCTCCATCACCATCAAACTGATCTTTACACGTCACTGTTTATTTTTGGAGCCGTAGATACTAATTGTTTTCCGGATTAAGATGAATTCGCGTTTTATGATGTTTTACTGTGGTTTAAAATAAAATCAACCTGATTTATTAACAACCAGAGGAAAAAAAACTGTAGCAGCGTCTTTAAAGTCATAAAAATGAGCTCAGCTGCAACAATAAAACAATAAATAATTTAACTGCAGGTCTTTCACTACTAACTGGGTGTTTCCACTGTGTTTATCGTCAGTTACGGTGAGATCGACTGGTTGGACGTCAGCGGTTGTCAGGGGATCCTCAAACATCAGTGTGACCTCAGTAACGTGACCTCTGACCCCAGAGAGTGGTACTACGCCAGAGTCCACGCGTCGTCACCGCCGTCCAATAAATCAGCCTGGGTCCTGTCGCCACGATTCAGTCCACGATGGGACAGTGAGTTTATACTCGTTCACACACCCTCACACACCCTAATACATCTTCACACACCCTCACACTCCTTCACACACTCCTCTTCCTCCTCCTGCTGGTCAAACCCGAGACCTCAGCTTTAATAAACACAAGACTTTAAATTTATTTAAACTATTTGCAGAAAAAAAACTTGTATTTACAAACAAACCTGTGAAGTTTCATGTTCAGTCAATAAAGCTGTGATTGAAGTATAAAGTAATCACATTACTTTCCCAAATGTCAGTTTCCGTCCTCTGCTTCCTGTTTCTGTTTCTGTTTGTTCTGCTTTGTCGTCACTTCAGTGACTTTGACATTTTTTTTTAACCTGCAGCTAAACTCAGTCCACCTGTTCTGAGGATCAACGTCACGGAGCAAAGGATTGTGGTCCGTGTGAAGCCGCCGAAACCGTTATTGAGGAAGATGCACAACAGCCTCGTCTATAAGATCTACATCATACACACCAGTGGAGCGGAGGTGCACACACGTACACACTAAATATATATATTATATATACGTCAAATATATAATGTTGGAGGAGGAGGTGAAAGAGGAAGAGCAGAAAATAATAAAAACAAAAAGAAGAACAAAGAAGCTGCTAAACACTTGTGGTGTCTCTACAGGACGTGTTGGAGATGCCGTGTTGCTCCAACAAACTGACTCTGAAAAGTGTGAACCATCAGGACGGGTTGTGTGTCCAGGGTCAAACCTTCGCTACGACGCTGGGGAAGAGCAGCGACCGCAGCTCAAAGAAGTGTGTCCCTGTCATGTGATCGGACTCAGGTAATGATCATGTGACGTCACACGTCCTAACGTTTGTCACAATGTGAGTTTATTAAGACGAAGACGATTTAGAGAGAAAATGTTACAGATGTGTCTGCAGACAGACGGACAGACAGACAACTATACATACGATATATATTTATAAGATTAAGAACATGATTTATTCTGAAAGAAGGTAACAATGTTACAATGTTTCAGACTCCCTGTCTATCTGATGGTCTGTCTGACTTAGACACAGTGTAACGTGTGATTCATCCTGAGAGAATGTCACAATGTTGCAGATATTTAATTAGACAGAATAACATGATGATTTATCCTGAGATTACAATGTAACAATGTTACAGACAGACACTTTATCTCCGTCAGTCTATCTGACTGTTAGACAGACGGACAGACAGCGTAGCAATGTTACAGTGTTACAATGTTGCAGACGGATAAATAGGTAGATAAATAGACAGAGTAACGTGATTTATCCTGAGAGAATGTTACAAAGTTACAGACAGACAGACAGACTGGTTGGAGAGTGAAAGCGAACCTCTCAGCTGTAACAAAACTGAGTGTGAGGTCGAGGATCGTGTGTCAGATAACGAGCTCCTCAGGCGGTTAGAGACAGAAGGAGGGAGGGAGAATGAAACTCCTGGAGGAGAAACTGTAGCTGAGAGTTTGTGTACAAAAAGACTCTAATCACCAGTTCACCACCGCGCCCTCGTCTCTATTTATAGACCCGACGATCATGTGACACTTCATTAATCTTCTTCCTTCGTTGTTGTTTTCTCTCTGCTTCAGACAAACACGACGGACGAATCAAACGGAAGCAACATCCGACACGTTTCCACCTTTAATTTTATCTTATTTTATCATGTTAAACTTTCCATCGCTACCTCGACGGCTGCAGCCACAAAAACACTATTTGAGCCAGTAACAGAAGCACTTTATAACCGGAAGCATCGAACATCTGATGTGGTTTATTTTTTAACTGTGTAGGTTCAACTGGAATCGTTTCATCATTTCAGCCTGCAGGACTTTTATCTTAAATATCGACTTTTTAACCTTTTTATTACATTTGACTTATTTATTTTCTTATTTCACTGTGTAATCCAACTAGATAATTAACATTTTCCTCATATTTAAATGGAAACAGACACTACTGACACTTTAAACATTATCATAATTACTGCTCATATATTCAATATATAGATATATACGCTTTTAATTCAAATTAATCATCTTTTATTATTTTGCAGATTTTCATGCCGTTAATCTGACAGGAAGCTGTGCTAAAATAAAATTACTGTGAAAAAAAAGTGACTTTTATTTGCTGCATTTCAAAATAAAAGCACCCAACCAGATGCTTATTAAACAATAAAATAAAAGATGCGTCGTGTGTTTTCATAACAGAATGAAAAGTAACAACGTGTTTGTTCTGTCAGGACTTTCTCACTTCCCCGTCTGTGACATTTAACCTCTGAACACACACACACACACACACACACGCTTCCACTTTATTAGGAACAACCAGAAAACAACAAAAACAGCAACGTTCGTCTTGATTTAAGACTTTATTCAAAATGTTGTCAAACTCGACACTCTTGATCAATCAGGCGTGAAACAGACAATACTGTAATAACAAAAAAATAAAATAGAATAAAAGTCTCGCTGACACATCGTCAGCGTAACAGAAGTGTTTCTCTCTTTTTTTTAAAGGAAGTGTTTCATTTGAAAGAAAAAAAAAAACAGGAAGTGTCGTTTTTATTGGATCCGATTGTTTCGTTTCTGCGTCGGCGTCTCTGATGTCGGAGAAGGTTTTTATTTATTTTATATTTATTTTTCTTCTCCTCATCTCTAGCAGCTAAATTCATTTAGTGGTTTTGGTCCTGGAGACAGAAGCAGAAACAAGAGGCTTTTAATGCTCAAAGACTCGAATTTGGTCCCATAGCCAGAAGCTTTAATGCACCGTTTCACAGGTTATTATCATTATTATTATTATTAATATTATTGCTGCAGTTTGTCAAAAACGCGGAATGTTTCATCATAAACGTCAAAGATTTGACTTCAGCTACAGTCGCAGTGCATCGTGGTATTTACAGTAAAAAAAACAACTTAAAATCCAGTGATTTAACTCGTAAACTTGCACCTTTAATCTTTAATCTTCCAGCTGATCAGTGATCAATGAGGCCGTTTTACAGTGTCGGACCTGGTTTTTTTTTCTTTTTTTTTGTGTTTTTTTTATACAAAACGTCGGATACTTCACATTCTACGTCATCGTCGTCGCTTAAAGACGCCACAGTGATTAAAAAAAAACACATCACAGTTATATTTCATTTTTTTTTTTTTTTTAAATATTTACACTGTTTGGGCCCTTTAAAAAGTCAAAAAGCTGGAAAATAAAAATAATCAGCTAACGTTTAATATTTAAAAAAAAAAAGGTGTAAAATATTTATAAAGTTTTAGATAAAACGATCCCGGGAGTGACCAGGAAATAAAATAAAATACTAGCGGTGGATTTGGTTTATTAAATGTTTTAACGGAGCTGTTGTTTCTTTGCATAAATTACAAAATGATTAATAATAAAAATAAAAAGTGAGGTCACTCCCAGGTTGTGACATCATCACACGAGCAGCCAATCAGCTGTTTTATCCGAGGGGATTAAGAATCTTAAAAATGAAAATAAAAATGAAAAATGAACGACTTCTTCTCGTTGAAAACGTTTCTATAAATACTTATGACCACGAGTCATTTAAATTGAATCCAACTTGTTTTTATAAAAACTTCCTGTGTTTTTTTTTTTTGTTGTTTGTATTTTTTCTATCTGCGTCTCTAAAAAATAAAATAAAATAAAATAAAATAAAATCTAGGAGGAAACACGTGAACGTTTCTTCCGCGGAACAAGACAACAAACGTCAGCATCAGGCTGATTAAAGGAGGAAAAGAAACTTATTTACATAAAAGACATAATGATTTTTTTTTTTTTGTCGTTCAACATTTTAAGGACACACACACACACACACACACACACACACACGATTCTCAGGTCAAAACAAAAACAAAAACGATCTAAAAAGCGTGATAACTGACATGGAATGTTTGTCCTGCTGGTCGCTACGGTAACGTCGAGTTTTTTTTTTCCATATTAAATTACCTATAAAAATATATATATAAATAAAAAGGTGAGGGTATTGTGTTGCCAAGAGAAAGAAGAAAAAAAAAAAAAAAAAAAAAAAAAAAAAAAGCTGCAGCAGCGGTCAACGTTGAGCTGCAAAACCGACGAGAGAAGAAGAAGATGAACATTCTGACATCACCGTGACATCATCACGGTCACTGCGGCGTGCGAGGCTTCACTTCTCACGCTCAGAGAGAGAGAGAGAGAGAGAGAGAGAGAGAGAGCGAGCTCCGGAACATCGTGACGTCACTGTGTTCTAGAACCAAGGCAAAGACAGAGCTGTGTTCTACCTTCTAGAACCTTCTAGAACCTCGTCACGTCTGTTTTCTGGAGAAAGAAAGAAAGAGATGAACTACGACCACGACATCATCACGTTTTTTTTTTTGTTGTTTTTTTTCTTCTTAAGACAGAAACTCCTTCTCCAGTTCGAAGACAGACGGTCGACCGGGGGAGCTCTGGATGCGACAGAGCGGCACCGTACAGTCTCGTTTCTGACCTTCGGTGTCCATGTCCAACAACGAGCAGCCGACGCCGACCTCCGACGTCAGAACCATGCTCAGGTTCTGCGCCGCCTTCTCTCCAGAATAGTGACCCAGAGAGTAGCTCTTGTTATGTCCTCGCAGCAGCGTCCAGGCGTGAGGTTTGGCCCGAAACGAGACGGGTCGAGGTCGAGAGAAAGGGTCGACGCCGCCGCCGCCGGGTTTATCTATAACGCCGTCCTTCTCCTTCTCCTGCTTCCTGTGGGAGACTGGAGGAGGCAGAGCAGGAGGACCGTTGCCTGGAAACACACAGGGGATATGTATTGTATTAGTAGAAGAGGAAGAGAACCAATGAGAAGCCTTGTGTAGGTCATGTGACCAATCTTTGGAAGAAGAGGAAGTGTTTAACATGGCGGTGGATGGTGGAGACAGCAGAGGATAAGGAGGCTAACGTTAGCTTAGCGCTAATGGAGAAACTTCAAAGAACAGAAGGTTTTTCTGTTTGTTACTTTGGTTTTTAAATTGGTTTTAACTTCATCAAAACAGACACAAATCTGCCTTTTTCTATCTGGTCTTTCTCTTTCCATCTCTCCTCACCGTTGTGGTTGTTGGTGTACTTCTTCCTGCGTAGTCGTGTCCCTGTGTTGTGGTTGCTCTGCTCCGGTTGTTGACTTTGGGTTTGTATAATCGTTTGTGTTTTCGTCGTCGTCTTGTTGCTCTGTCCGTCTGTCGGCGCCGTCGTTCCCGGTCTGTTCGTCTCCGTGTGATGTTTCGCCGCCGCCACCTCCACTTTCCCCGGGCTGGACTCTGACACCTCGGCCTCCGACTGGAGCAGACACTTGGTGGAGTTACACTCCAAGATGGCCGACATGGAGACGAGATTGACGGCTTGGTTGGAGACGTGGTTGGACGAGGCCTCGTCTTTGCGGTTGCGTCCGCTCGGTGGCGAGGTGCTGCGCCTGAACCGCGTCGCTCGTTGAAACAAACCTTCCTTCTTCTTCTTCTCTTTCTCTTCACGTTGAGGCTCGCAGTCGTCGCCGGGGGCGGAGTTTTTCAGCGCCTCTCTGATGTCGTATCCGAGCACGACGGACGCCAGCAGCGATCCGCAGCCGTACAGAACCGAGTCGGTCTTACGGCGACCCGATGTCCTCTTCAGGCTGTTGGTGGGGGTGAGCTGAGGGGTGGTGGAGGTGGACGAGGTGGAGGTGGTGGTGTAGGGGTCGTCGGGCGTCTCCGGCGGACCGTTCTGACCCCCGACGCCGGAGTCTCCCGGACCACAGTGGACGCCGGGAATCTGAGGCTGCTGCTCGTCCCTCCACAGAGGTAGATCGATGTACACCTGGTTGGGGAACTTGAGCTGCTTTGGTTTGGAGCTGCTGTCGGGACATTCCTGAGAGAATGCCTCGTCTTTACCGCCGCCCGCTGGAGAAAAACAAAACGACACAAAAACATATAAACAGAGTCCAGTCGTTCTAGGTCTATTTCCAGATGATAATGAGTTGATACTTTGTGTTTAGAGAAAGTTGATGTTTTATAATTTCAACCTAAAGAGTCATAACGACAGTGTGAGGGACATAGAGTTGAGTGGAGACAAATCTCTATGTTTTAAACCAGTGTCAGACTCAAACTAACATGTGACTTGTGGTAGTGAGGAGACGGTTCCTACAGACAAACCAACGTGTCCTGAACTTTGTAAATGTCCAGACTGATTCTAGAGAAGATTGTTGATGAAGTCGCTACGTTACCTGAAGTTAAAACATCTTGAAAGTCTGTAAAAGTTGATTGTTGAATCCAGAGTTAAACTATGATGTTTCCACTTCAACACTAGTCTGTATTGACACAAACTGATAAGAGTTTGTACGTTTCTATGTAAATATTCTCCTGTTCTGACGTCACTGAGAGCGTTTGGATCAATCTGCATTCAACATTCAACTTTTACAGACTTTTCACAGAAGTTCAGACACGTTGGTTTGTCTGTAGGAACCGTCTCCTCACTACCACAAGTCACATGTTAGTTTGAGTCTGACACTGGTTTAAAACATAGACATTTGTCTCCACTCAACTCTATGTCCCTCACACTGTCGTTATGACTCTTTAGGTTAAAATTACAAAACATCAACTTTCTCTAAACATCATCTGATTGATGTGATTTTTCTTTTTTCTTTTTAAAATCGCCAGCGTCTCTGTGGATTCTCACCTTGATCAGCGAACAGAGCAGCGAGAGGAACAGACTTCTGGGACTTGACCAGGCTGGTGGACCAGGGGTTACTGCCGTCAGACAGAGGACGAACTCTGAGGACGGAGAAGAGGAAAATGTGAAACTGAAGCTGAACATGTGAGGAAAGTTCATCTGTTTGACTGAAGCTGAAAAGTTGTAAAGTTTGGGTAAAGTTGGCCTTAATTTAAACGCTACGTGTTAAATACTCTGCTCTGTCCGTTTATTTTGACAGATGTGTCTTTTAATTCGTTGATCTCTGTTAAGTGTGTGTTGTCTCCACCTCTCTGCAGCAGCAGGTCTTTCTTTGCTCTGAACTGAACTCGGTCCCCAGGTTCTTCCTTTCTTCTTGATTCCCTTTTTCACGTCATCGAACTCCTCCGGCCTGTAGAGGGTGCTGCGGCCCCACGTCCGGTTGGACTCATCTTGAGTAACTGTGGAAAAAACACACACACACACACACAGAGCAGCAACGTGACCAAAAAAACCTTAAGACACAAACATTAAATAAAAACACAACAACATTAATTATCTTTTGAAGATTTGAACCTTTTCATTGTAGAAAATACAACAAATGTGTATTAATCTTTTAATCTTTGCATAAAAAAGCAAAAATCAAATCTAAAAATATTATTTTTTAATAAAAGAAGCATTTTGGGTTAGTTTGTTGAAGCAGGATTCATCAAATGCAACAGACGAGGGACAGAAATGTCAGTTTTATTATTATTATTATTATTATTATTATTAGAGAACATAAAGACACTCTGGTCCAGGTCTGTGGCATAAAGCTGCTGATTTTCACCCGTTTGATCTGAAAACACCAGAGTCTCGTTTGAATCTGCTGCTGTGAAGCTGTTAGACATCAAACTGTTTCAACCGTCAGTTAGAGAAACACCACAGTCAGCACTCTGTGCCGTTAGCCGTTAGCCACGCCGCACACCGAGCAGCCAATCGCTTGCCTTTCCTCCCGAAGCCAGAGGAGGCCGAGAGCTCACTGGTCAGATCAACATCCTGTTGGTAAACAAACAAACTGTCCCTCCGCACGTTGGACGTCACTGAGGAGGGAAACATATGACGTGTTACGTCTGACTAACACTTTTCATCTCTGTCTGAACCTGAAACGTAAAAGGTTGATGATGTGAAACCTTCGTCTCTGTAACTGAAAAGTTTTAACACTCGGGAGGAATTTGCTCCGGTTATCTGAGGGGAGTCGGTTTGTGACTAACTGTTCAGACGATGAGTCGACTCCTTGTGGCTCTGAATCTTTTGTTCACGTCGAATCACATCTCTTGTCTGTTTCCATCCAGGTGGAGACTACAAAACTAAGGAGGTGAAGACAAAAAAACCCGAACATATAAAATCAAACGTACGCTGAATGGCTCGTAGCCGAGGGATGAGTGTGGGGCTGCTGGGAGGAGACGAGCTGGTGCTGTGAAGACTTCGTCTCTTGTCCATCGACGGCGACGCCTGCACCGTGATCTTATGCTGGAAATCTGCAAAATATAGAAACAAGACAGTTGTAAATAAATAAAAACAAAATGTGTTTGCAGTAACTTTCAGATCCTCCAGATTTTCATGATGTTGTGACACAAAGTCGACCAATCACTGCAGCTTTTCCTCAGTTTTCTGACCAATTATCAGTCAAACATTGATCCAAACGTCAGTGAATCACGTCCTTGTTTCTTTTAGAAGACGCAGGAAACATGAGATAAAAAGTCTCACATTTACCTTCAACATCACTGCTCAGGACCAAGACAAACAGTATCTGGCCAGAGACTAATGTTTCTGTCTCTACTCTACTGGACTCTACTGGACTCTACTGGACTCTACTGGTCTCTACTGGACTCTACTGGACTCTACTGGACTCTACTCAGTCTGGTAGCAGACACGTTGTTTTCCATAACAGTTTGGTTCCTCCTCCACGTGAATGTGGTGAGTGGAGTCAAACTGCTGCGACGTCACGACACTAAAACATCAGTAAACATTAATGGACATGGAGGAGATGCTGTACTTGTTGCTGGGTTAGCTTACGACCAGGTAGCTACGACGATGGCTATCACTCTTGTCCTGTTTAAAAATGGAGCTTGATTATTTTGTTGACGCTCTCTCAACTCAACTGGCGTCTGGTGGCAGCTTGTGAAGACACTCCCTCTGACCAATCAGTGGCCGGCGTCTGTTCACGTCACGTTTTAGTATCGACTCAGCTCCATTGGTTCCTCCACAGAGTAGGAACTAAAACAGTAGCTGGAACCAGGAACTAGCAGTAGTAGAGTTGAATAGATGCTGGTGGAAAAGACCTCAATGTCACCGAGAAACACACGGAGAAACACAGGGGCCACTGGTTTATACCTTCACTTTTAATTTAACTGTTATTAACTTGATCCTGCAACTTTATTGCAACAAAACGTCTAAAAAACACAAGTTTTATCACAATGTTTTTAGAAAAGGAAGAAACTGATTTAACAGTTTGCAAACTGTTGTTTTAAAACGATGTCTCTGTGTCGTTTCTTGCTCACCTGACGGCAGACTGATGCGGTTTCCATCCTTCAGTTTGAGGCGTGAGCGTTTGAATTTGCCTTTCCTCTTCTTCACGTTGGGTTTGTCTTTGTTGAGCTGGAAGATGAGGATGTTGAGTTCTCGCTCCAACACGTTGATCTCTCGTTCGGCCAACTGCTGCTCGCGACGTTTCAGCAGCTCCTCCTGAGACTTCTGCTGCAGAGCGGCTCGGGTCAGCTCCTCTTCACGGGAACGAAGCTCCTAAAGGTGAATGTTTAAAGGAAATTCATGTTAAATATTAAGAGCAAACACGTGTAAACAGGGTTAATCTCTCCGAGACAGACGGGAGCTTTAGCTTCGTCTGAAACAAGTTGGTTTCGGGAGATTAGCGCACGCTGTTTCAGTTTCATCTCCTCCCAGAGATTTACTCTCTTTATTCCCTCTGTTTTTTTTTTACTTTAATTGCTCTCAGCTGAGTAGTAATAATCCTGACTGGATGACCTCCATGAAGAGGCTTTCCAGTCAGCCACCCACCTAGACACAGATTACTGAGGGATGTTAACAGGAAATCTGCTGATGTGGCGACTAATTCTCCAAATAATCTGTGACGGGAAAACCCCCTTTTTTTTTTTTTTTATATTTTGATCGTTTAGGGTTAAACTGATTTACCTGGATGATTGTGAGCGACGTAAACAAATAAAAATAACAATATATAATAATATAATAAATAACACCACCACCTGTGGAGGCTGATCTGCCGTTTCTCCAAACACTCATTAACCTCGAGACTTAAACAGGAAGGAGATTAAAGTCTTAACGGGGGGAGAAGTACGTTAAAGCATTAATGACTCATTCTGTTAAATGTGTGATTAGCTCTCGTCTACTGAAAGCAACAAGTTAAACCTTTTAGTTTGTCACAAGTGAAGAATGATCTTTAAAGAACAACAACAGGAAGATGCGACGCGAGACGAGAGCGTTGCTCGTTAGCGTTTATTTAACACGTGACTCTTCTTCACCTTCTCTTTGGTCCTGAGCTCATCGAACATCTCCTGGATCTCAACCCGCCAGTCGTCCTGCATACTGTGGAACGAGTCCTGAGGCATCGTGGCCATCACCGCCTCCTCGATGGCCGACAGCTGCTCCAGGATGCAGGAGAACGACGGACGAACGTGAGGATCCTGGTCCCAGCACTCTGTACCGCACAGAATCACACGTTAACACACAGAATCACATATTAATACGGTCACATGGGTTTAATGTGCTTCATTTCTAAAATATCAAACCAAAAAATAAAGTTTAAAATGATAAATAATTAAGAAAAGCAAACAAAAACCCAAATTTAATTAAGTAACTGAGAAGTCTAAAGTCTGAGGTGTCTTCATGTGTAGTTTTTTATTGTTAAGAGTAAAAAAATCAAAGTTTAAAATGATAAATATCCTAAATAAATTGATAATTAACCAAAAACTATGTTTCATCAACAGAAAAAGAGACAAATGTTGGTGAAAAGTAACAAAATAAAGATGATAAAGGTTTAAAATCTTAATTAAACCTACTACTAGAACATTCATGTGTAAATTAATTGTGTATATGTTTTTTTATTAAGGCTGATTCATACTGATCTTTATTTGAAAGACGATCATCAGATAACGACTCAAAAAAAATCCTTTGATTGATCTTTTAATGTTTCCATTTCCAGTTTGTTTTGTCTGTTTTCGTTCATGTGTCTTTAAAGAATCTGAAGAAGTTTCTCCAGATATTAGAGACTGTTGGATTCATTCAGCCTCAGAGGAAGCAGGTGAAGGGTGGATGTTGGACTCTTTTTGGGGCAGTTATGTTGATATTTTTACGTCCCTAATTTGGGCCATTTAGGGGCCGTACATCCTTCAGAAACACTGACAAACTAGAGGTTAAATATTGTGGGAATATCTATAATTTATGAAACTATTTAACCAGAAACTCTGTCAACATCATCAACTCTCAGAAACACTGTAATCTTTGTCAGTTTTGTGAAAATCTCTTTCACATCGTCGTTTATTAATTTACCTTCCATGAGTTTAGCGAAAGGTTCAGGACAAGTCGAAGGGATCGGTAGCGTCAACTTGTTGACCGCGACGCCGTAAGCGACCGCCAGACCGTCGATCCCTCGGTACGGCACCTCCCCCGTTAACAGCTCCCACAGCAGGACACCGTAGCTGCCGGATGACGCACACACACGTTCAACAAAGGAACTTCGACTATTAACACACAAAATGAGAGAAGTAGATATTTTCCTCTTGGGGGATGTGTTGTTTGTCCTACCTCCAGACGTCACTGCCTTTAGAGAAGAGAGATGACTTGATGACCTCAGGCGCCATCCAGGAGTACGTTCCCGCTGCAGACATCTTTGTGGTCTTGTGCCACTCCCTGGCCAGGCCGAAGTCTGTGATCTTCAAGGTCTTCCTCCCGATGTCGTCATTCTCGATCTTTTCAAGTAGTAAAACTGAAAATAACAGAAAGAGATAAAAGATCGGACGTGTGTTGATTGAGATGAAAGTGACAGACGTGAAGAGGAAGAAGACGGAAAAAAGTAGAGAAGAAACAAAAGAGATGAAGAGATGATAGTCGATATTCAACAAGGCCATCAGCGCTATGCAGGTCATTTATTACTGTAGGAACAGAAGGTTGACAGCGTCACAAAGCTTCTGTCCTCAGGTCCTAAAACTGTTTAACACATTAAAAGACAGACGAAGACCTCGAACCTCAGAGAAACTCGACACCGGAGAGAAAACACCAGCTCCTGACGAGTGACGGGAAAGACCCTCGACGACGTCGGAGGGTTAAAATAAAAATATACAAAATAAAAAACTGAATTAACTGTTTTAAGATCAAAGTGTTTTCAACTGAAGTTTTTGATGAATGAGATGAGTAAAAAAAGGAAAAGGAAGCAAAAACACATACAAAACTAAATTTAATTGATAATTAATCAGATAATACTTTTATATTTTGTTAATTGACTGATTCAAAAGAAGTTAAAAGTAGAAATTTAAATAAAATAAAACAAGAAACTTAAGTAAAAGTCACAAATTCACACACACGTCCAAGTTAAATTTACATTTAAATGCATTTTAAATATTTCTAATATTTCTCAGCTGATATCAAACTGACAAATATTCTTATCTCTCGACAAGAAGCAGATCTTTTTTCTTTTTTTTTTTTTTTTTTTTATGAAGTGAAGCATCAAAAGCCAAAACAGCCTCTTTGATCTTTTCATCTCCTCCGTATTATTTTCAACATTTGCTTTCTCTTCTGCCAAAACCTCCTCACGTTACAAACTGTCCCATTTCATTATTTACGCCGCGGTTCAACGCGTCCAATCAGCTACGAGCGATTCGACACAAAACGGTTTATTCACGAAGAAATGTTTTATTGACACGTTCACTCTGATAAAATTCACTCTGATAAAATTCCCATGGGAAAAAAAAAAACGAGAGGAGAGGGAACGATAAAGAAACATAGTTGAAAAACACATGAACTCGTTTGAGTTTCTTCACCAACTGTATCACAAAGTAAACGACTGTTTATCAGAAGCTTTGAGTAGAAGTGTGTGTGTGTGTGTGTGTGTGTGTGTGTGTGTGTGTGTGTGTGTGTGTGTGTGTGTGTGTGTGTGTGTGTGAGGACAGTGTGTACTATATTATCACACACTGACCTTGGACTTTCTCCTCCACATCACAAACACAAAAACCTTCACTAAGATCACGAATAAGCTGATTTTATAACATCTGACACACAAATGATCTCATTTATTATTAATAATAATGATATTTAATCAGAATTAATGATACATTGTTACCAAATGTGTCATTTCATAAGCCTGGAAGCAACTTTAGCTAAAAAATAATAATCATAACAGGGTTTATTGTCATATTTTTGTTGAAGATCTTGTGTTTATCTTTGTTTTATGTGACAATTAATCAGCAAATACTTTTATATCTCGTTGTTTGACTGTTTCAGCACAAGTTAAAACTAGAAACAATCAATAATAATGATATTTAATCATATTTATGCAACATGTGATGTTGTGTGATGAATTACCAGCTTAATTATGATAATTTTTTAATATAAAAATGAATTTGTTGGTGTTTATCCTTTGTTTTATGTGATAAAAAACTGATATTTTTGATTAATTTTTAAACAAAATCACCAGTTTGACAAGTTTGTTGTTGTTTACATCTTTTAAGTTACATTTAAATGATCAGGGAGAAACATAAAACTCAACTTTTTCTTTAAACTTCTTAAAGATCCAGTTACAGTTCACGATTACGACGTTTTATTTCGTTTTTTTTTTTTTCCTGAACGTATTAAAGCTGCAGCTGCGGTTAAACGTCGGTGCGACTCCTCTGGGTCTCCACTAATAACGGGGGTGGGTATTGGTGCCATTACTCGCCCCGGGCACCGAGGGGATCCTCTACCCAGTCTACAACAAAAGGAATTCCATTACAAACTGGTTTCACTGGCCCGGTGATAGACTCCGACTTCCTGTTGTCAAGTCGTCTCAGTGATTCCTCGGATTCCTCCCAGCAGCTTCTGTACGTCTATAATGACTTACGATGTCTTAGTTACACAACCGAGAAGGACGGTGGTTTTGGGATAAACCCGTCTGTGTTGATTGGCCGATAGAATATCACGCCAAATACTTTTCTTTGTAGCTTCGTGATACTTCAGTGTCAAGCCCTCTAGAAATATGTGATAAAAGACCCCAGCTGCTGTCTACATGACTCCACGCTGACGTTATGCTACGAGAAACACCTTCACACACACACACACACACACACACACACACACACACACACCAGGACAGCCATTTTGTTTGGATACATCATCAACCACTTTAATCTAAACTTGACCCAAAACTAACTTTAAACAGATGTTTTCTATTGATTTTAGCTCCAATCCTATAAAAAAGTAATATTCATATTTATTATTAATAAATCTAAAGCTTCAGTTTGTCTGTAAAAACTATAAAACTACTAAAATATCTGTTATGCTACAAATATATAGTTTATTATTAATATTATATTCAAATAACCTTGAAAATCTGCATCTATATGATCCCTACTTTGTTTTTTGACTAATTAGACGTCTTCTTGACCGTATCTAAACTGTCATTTTTTAACCACTAATAAAGCTCAAAATATCACTTCACTTCAGCAGTAGCATGAATAGGGTCCCTACACATAAACTGAAGTACTGATAACTTAGTAAGTGAACCAGAGTTTATTAAAAACACTGTTTTACAAGACTTACCCAACATCTGGTTTTATAACAACTGGTGATGAAGGTTGTTCCACATCAGCAGATTCAACATTTTCCTGAACAACAGGCTGATGTGTTAGTGGAGAGCAAGAAAAACGATGAATCTGCTGATGTGGAACAACCTTCATCACCAGTTGTTATGAAAACAAGACGTTGTGTGATGGTGAAGAATAGTGAAGTGATACTTTGAGCTTTATTAGTGGTTAAAAAATGACAGTTTAGATACGTTTGGCTGACTGCCCCATTTACTTTCATTGTTAACTATTTGGTTGTGAAAACAAAAGACGGTTAAACTGGATATTACTTCAGTCTAATTAAATTAATTAAAATGTAATATAAAGTTTGTAAGACGCTATGTGATGATTCATTCATCATCTTTCTCTCTGACTAACGTCATTTTTCTGAGAAAAGTTAAATCTCAACAGGTTTTATTAATTTTTCTGTCAACATTTGTAACATTAAGTCTGATTTACAGTGAAAATACCTCATGTCTGTGCAAAATCAACAGATTTAAATCGTTTGTTGTGTTGTTTTAAAGCTGTGATGATATATTATTTGCTTGAAATTCCAGATAAAGATGCTCTGGTTGTTTTTTTATTTATTTGGGGTCGTCCTAAAACTGAAGCCTGAGGCCAAACTCCACCCAGATCTGGGAAGATGAATCCAGCTCCTTTTAAAGCTTTTAAAATCAGGCTGTGACTTGTCTGTAATAAGAAGTGTTTAGTGTTTTGTTTTATTTTTTTAATCAGCTAAAAAGTTAAAACCCTGTTTGGACAAGAAGTTTTTAAGGTGGAGTAACAGCAATTTAATTATTACTTTAGCGTCTTGTGACTTTAATCCTGCGTAAATATGAGTCACGTCAGGAAATTTAAAGTAATAAACCGACAACAAATGTGTCGGTTAGTGAAGTTTACATTAACAGACGCAGCTGTGTTTGTCCCTTCAGTGATGTGATTGAGTGAAACCTGTTTGGTGTCATTAAAGTATTTAAAATATTCAGCCTCTCTCTCTTTTGTTTACTTTAAAACTAATTTACGATCAGTTTTTCCTCCAAGCGTATAAAGCTGTTTTCTCTGCCGTGTTGTTTTTTTTCTCAGTGTATATATTCTTACTCTTCTGAAAAGAAAATGTTCTGAAGCGGACAACAACAGTGCGATGCAACTGGAGATGGATATGCCTCCAAGGCAGACCCCACCCTCGGTCCAACTCCCATTTTAATTCCCCTTTTTTCTTTTTCTTTTTCTAACAGTGGATCTTCAGGCAGACCCATCTTTCATGGTGGGACAGTGGGAAGATCACAAGCAGAGCTGCTGCCTTCAAAGCAGATCCCACGCTTCTTCCCATTGCCTTCAACGCCTCGAGGTAAAAAAAAACAAACAGTTTTTGGGGCTTTTTAATAAACTAAAACAATTTAAACTTTTACTCTGCAGCGACGATTATTCAACAAAAAAGTAGTGAAGGCAAATGTTAGAAGTGGAGCTGGATTTCTACTGATACTTTCACTTTATTATAAGAAAAATGTCTAAATCAATTTCTAAATTCACGGTGCAGAGCTAAACCACTAAACCAGTTAGCTAGCTCGCTAACTTGTTCGCTAATTTACGATCTTAACTTTCATTCTGTGGCGCCAACAGCTCTTTGTAGTCACGATGCAGCATTAAACCGCAAAACCAGTTAGCTAGCTAACATTTACCATAATTTATGATCTTAACTTTTACTCTGTAGCGACAACAACTCAACAAAAAGTTCATATTTAAGTGTTTAAAATGAGAAAAGTGGCTAATTCAATGTCTAAATTCACGGTGCAGAGCTCAGTTAGCTAGCTAACTTGCTGTATGCTAATTTATTCCTGCAGCATTTTCATTTTTATGATCTTAACTTTTACTAAAGCTCAACAAAAAAAGTGAGGAAAACAAATGTTGGATGTGGAGCTGGATTTTTACAGAATAGAAGAAGAAGTTATTCTTCAAGTGTTACATAGTTTCATTTTATTCTAATAAAAGCATCTCAATCCATGTCTACAGTCACGGTGCTAACTAGTTAGCTAGCTAACTTTTAACCATCATCCTTTTTATTTTCTTTGTGGAATAACAAAGCTCTGACGCCAACACGGTGACTATGAAAATACACGGCGTGCCTCCTAACTTGACATGGCAGTATTTTCCTAATTGTGCCAACAGAACTAAAGCACGAGAGCAAAGAGCTGCTTCCTGTCGTAAGCAGAAACAAGGCAGCTAAACATTCCCCGACTGGTCCGTCTCTCCCAGCTGAAACGAGAGTTGCCCCCCAGGCATTTAGTTTGGTGGGAAAAAGGATCAGGGCTAATGGCTGCGCTAAATCCATCTATCATGGTCTGAGTCTCTCCGGGCCACTTGCTCCTTGTCTGTCCTCTTCCTCTAGCTGGTTTAAAAGTCTATTAAAGCTCAAATTAACCCATAACTAGGTTAATTCATTCATTCATTAATTAATTAAAGCATAACGAATGTTAAAGGTAGCACAGCGAGTAGCTTCTGCAACGCTGATATCTATTAATGTGTGAGGGAGCTTGTAGAGAAGAGGGGGGAGATTGGTTGATTTTCTTTTTTTTTTTGGGGGGGGGGCAGCTCTTCTCAGCTGTGGGCCCTTTTTTCCTTTTCACCCTGCCCTGCAACAATAGGTGCAGTCAGGGAGAGGTCATAAAAAACACAGTGAAAGCATCTCCACTCCTCCTCTCTCCCCTCTGCCCATTCTCTCCTCACAGAAAAGACAGGCAGTAACTGTCTGAGTGTCACCAGGGGTAATTGTGGGAAGCCGGAGAAAAAGTTGCACCTAGTTTCATCTTTTTTTTTTTTTTTTTTGATACTTTTACACGTATTCTACAAGTAAAAATGTTTTAAAAAGTCTCAAATCCGCAGAAAATCGAGTATTTTTTTATATCAAAAACATCATAATTGTAATTAAAAATGCAAATCAGCATAATTAGTTTGGGTTTCAGGAAACAAAATGTGTCCTAAATTAGTAATAATGAAGTAATTATTGATTAATTTGCAGCTTATTTACTCAATTAGCTATTAAATCTATTAAATATCAGTAAAATATCCATTGTTTTTTGGTTTTTGGATGTTAAGGCATTTTTAACTACAATAGGAGATTATTCTCTTAATTAGTCATCAAATATATAAAAAAGATCTAAGATAAAAGCTTCAAATGTCTAATTTGTCATTTTCTGGCTAAAACTGTTGTTTTCTTTTGTGTTTCTTCTTAGATGAATAGTTTAAGAGCCATCATATTTTAAATAAATGTACTTTTACACACATTACAATGTGACAACAGCTGCACCTTTTGTTGTCCCAGTTGTTAAATCCACTAGATGATAACCAGTCATCCTTATCTCTGAATGAATCACATTATTTATCTAATTTCCTTTTTTGTGCTTCTGTAACTTTTGCTACAGATGATCTCAGTGTGTGTGTGTGTGTGTGTGTGTGGACAGAGACAGGAAGTGGGTGGAGCCTCATGAACAGCGTGATGAAGAGTAACAATAGCTAAAAGATTGATGGGAGAATGCTGTTGCACACGCTCCACACAGAGCTCCATCAGTTTCAGTGGCATTCACGCTCACATTCCTCAAATACTATTGCTCACCAAGACATGAAACTCCAAACTTAAAGTGTGTGTGTGTGTGTGTGTGTGCTGGCTAAAGGCCAGGTTTCAGTGTGATTTCTTACTCTTATCTACTGCTCTATAAATACTCTGTACCACTCCTTGGAGAGAAGATGTTTAAATCAAAGTTGTGTGGTTGAGATGGTAAACAGTGAAAAGGTCAAAGAAAGGATGAAATGATGAATAAAACTGTGGATGGATGAAAAGATTTGTCCGTAAATAGTAACATAATAGCTACATTGTTGCATTTAAATGACGTTCTAACACTAAAACGTCACACTTAGCTTGTTGAAATATCTGTTTTAAATACTTTTTAGCAGGATAAATGAGTCATTATTTTATTTTTTATCAAGACGTGCAAAATAATGAGCAACAAAGAACAGAAAGAAAAATAAACACAAGTTTGTCTGTAAATAGTAACATAGAACATTCTAACATAACTTGTTATAATGTGTTTAAATATCTGTTTTAAAAGACGTTTTAGCAGGATAAATTATGAATCAGTTAGTTCTTTATCTGTTCAGGGAGTTTGTTGATTAATGTTCAAAAGATAAAAGATAATAATGACAAGGACACGGAAAATAATCAGTTTGTCTGTAAATAGTAACATAGAAGCTACATTGTTGCATTTAAACAACATTTTAAGACTAAAACTCAACACTCATCAAAGTCTTGTTAGCAGGATATTTAGTTTTTTTATCTGTTGAGGGAGTTTGTTGATGATATTTTTGTTACATGATGAAAAATAATGAGCAAGGAAGAACAGAAAGAGAAATAAACAAAAAAGTTTATCTGTAAATTGTAACATAAAAGCTACATTGTTGCATTTAAACGACATTCTAACAGTAGAAATAGACTTTACTCTTCTTAACTAGTTGAAATATTAGTTTTATATGTTTATACAACTACAACAAAGACTTGTTAGCAGGATAAATGATTAGTTATTTAGTTTTTTTATCTGTTGAGGGAGTTAGTTGATTAATTTTTTTGTAATGAGCAAGAAAGAAAAGAGAAGAACAAGAAAAAGAAAGAAAAATAACAAAGTAAGAAGGAGAAAAAAAAAACCCTCTCTCAGTTTGTGGCAATAAAAGAGTACCGCTGCTCTCTGGGAGATTAAATATGAACGGGACAAAACAAAACGAGGGCTTTGAGACCCTCCGAGTCCTCGCCATTCTTCTGGTCACAGTAGCCTAGCAACCGCTGCTTGACCAGTCCATTGTGCAAACGTATGTTAAGCTTTTATCCCTCATTAGCAACATTCCTCCCTGCAGGCTGGGATTTTACAGATTAGGTTGAAAAACACAAAAGAGAGAGAACAAATCTTGCTGACTTCCAACATATTACTTTACAGGCTAATCATTGATCAAATAGCTGTATGTTTATCTGTCTACGTGTGTGTGTGTGTGTGAGTCAGAGTGTGTGTGTGTGTACACTGTGAGTTGATAAATGACAGGTTGAGTTGAGTCGAGTTTGTTTTTGTTTACATTAATGTACCTGTTTATATCCTGTTCTTATTATTATTATTTTTTTTAAAGTGACAGATTGTTGACTATTGACCATTTATCGTAGATAATTTTCACTTCTTTTATCCTTTTAAACATAAACACAAACAGACGCTACAAACAGACGCAACAGCTTCTCTAAAAGCTGCAACGTTCTGGTTTATTTATTTAAAAAAAAAAAAAAAACTAGAAGAACAAGCCAACTCACCACAGGGTGCCGTTTGTTTCATACAGCTCCATTTATTGTCTCTGTTTTTTATATAAAAGACTGTTTATCAACTACAGATTGTTTATTTTTTTTAAATAAACTTGCTTAGTTTCCTCTCCTCTACAGGTTTTAGGTTTAAATACCTCCTCTTTATTTAAAAAGCTCAGGTCACAGTGAAGTGGCAGGACAAACACACACACACACACACAACACACACACACACACACACACACACACACAC
The DNA here is from genome assembly GCA_016801845.1 of Polydactylus sextarius. Classification (NCBI taxonomy): domain Eukaryota; kingdom Metazoa; phylum Chordata; class Actinopteri; family Polynemidae; genus Polydactylus; species Polydactylus sextarius. The sequence goes on along the minus strand of CM028911.1, from coordinate 15,630,550 downwards.
ACACACACACACACACACACACACACACAGAGGAAGAGGTGAGGGGGGTTGGTTTATTTGTGTATGTTCACCAAACATCTGATTAGCTCCAACAGTCTAACAGCTACTTTAAATCCTTTCTCTCCATCTGCCCTTTAATTAACACAAATCTTCAAATCTCTTATCTGAGACTAAACTACTAAACTTCAGGTCGAGATCTTCAACGCGGCTCAACTTAAACGCATTTGTTTTTGCAGTTTTTATTAGATTAATTCACTTTTTCACACTAGCTTAAAGTGTTTGTAGCATATACGTGTTATAATCAGCAGCCAATCCTCTCGTATTCAATATAAATATCTGAATATAATCATCACTAAGATGGAGGTTTGGTTTGTTTACATTTCACATGTTTTTTGTCTCTACGTTCATACTTTAACTCTCACAGCTGCAGATAAACACACATCAGTGTGTTAAAGCTGCTCCACACATGGTCTCCAGGTTGATAAGATCCCCCACACACCACACACCCACCCCCGGTCACAAAAGGAGGGTAGAAGTAAGTGTTTGTGGAGTCATATTACTCATATAAATACACCTGAGTTGAAGTGGGTAGCATGTGTTTGCAGGTTTATGACTCTGAGCTAAAATACATCTATTTTATGTCATCGATTTCTCACCCTAAAGAATATTTTTATTTATTTACTTCTTCAAACTAAATAGTTTATATATATATGTTTTATTTTACCCTCTGACCTCAGTTATTAGCTCAGGTTGATCATGTTGCCCTGACAAGTGTGTCTGCTTATGTGTTTGGTAAATCACTGACTTTATTTAAACAACATTTCAAGCCTGAGAGGTGGAGAAGAGAAGGGGGAGTAGGTGTATGTGATTGCAAAGGGTGGGGGCAACCCAGCTGAGCAAACTTTGACTTTATTTCACATCCTCTTGATGGTTTCTCCCCACCTCCACCACCACCTCCACTTCATCCAACCATCCCTGCTGAGTAAAAACTAGTGTATAAGATGTTTATAATAATTAAATGTCTTAATACACTTTATTAGATCATTTATATCTGCGTGACAGGTTGGCAGGTGGAGTTAATTAATATTATACCGAAACAAGTAGTTAAAACAGGCTGATTGTGCTGCACATACAGAGAGAGACTTAAAATTGAGCTTACTGTTGCTAGACTTCAGGTCACGGTGGATTATGGGAACCACGGCCTCCTCGTGCAGATACTGCATCCCGCGTGCAATCTGCACGGCCCAGTTGACCAGGATGTGAGGAGGGATCCGTCTTCCGGTCAACACCCGGCCCAGTGTCCCGCCTCGGGCATACTCCATAACCAGACACAGGTTAGGCTCCTCAAAACACACTCCCTCCAGTTTGATAATGTTGGGGTGCTGCAGCATGGAGAACAGTTTCGCCTCTTGTTTAACACTACCAGCCGTGGCTGTTATGTCCTCGTCCGGGTCTTGTCGAGCCGCTTTCACGGCCACCTCCTGGTCCTTCCATGTGCCCCGGTAAACTTTACCAAATCCCCCCACGCCTATGATCTCCTCCAGCACCAGGTTACTGAACGGGATCTGGACCGGAGAGCTCGGGTCTCGTTCCCGTGTCCCTGCAGACCCGGTGTCAGGTGGGAGTCGGTAAATAGCGGGCTGGTATGTGACATAATTAGAAGGGAAAATCCCGACCCGGTGGTTGATTTTACCCGTCCACCAGCCCTCATCTCCGGAGATAGCTGCGTCCTTAGACAGGACCTCCACCACGTCTCCTCTCCGGAGGCTGAGCTCATCCTCGCCGCTTGCCTCGTAGTCGTACGCGGCTGTCCACAGGGACCGAGTCGGGCAGAGCGGAGCTGAGTGAGCCCACGCCCGAACTGTGGGTGTATCTGTCCAGGCATGTTCCCCCACGGTCCCACCGCCTCCACCACCACCACCACCGCCGCCCGCCCGGCCGCCCTTCACCGTTTGGGAAAGCGGCCTGCGAGACATCCATTTCTCGGTGGCCGTAGCGGCACCATAGGGTGCGGAGCTCTTAGGACAAAATAACAAACTTTAAAAAAGGAGAATAAAACTTTTTGTAAACCGCATACTGTCACATCTACCGGGGCTATCTGATGAGAAGAGACGAGAGGAAGGGGAAGTCCCGGCCGGGTCAACCGTGTCCAAAGTCCTCGGGGAGAGAGCGACTATCACCGGGGATCCACGTCGCCACTCCGGTGGAAAAAGTGTAGGAGGGTCAATAAATAGCTAAGTTGGCTAAAAGTTAGCCGAAATACTTTTAAGCTAATATCACAACTTTTAACAACTTGTCGACTAATATATTTTATCTTAATAATATATAAACTTAACTTAACAACTTAAACTTTAAATCTCCAATTATGAAATTATGAGAAGAAAAAAAAATATTACATTAAATTCCAAAACATCGCTTCAACGGCTGTTTCATGCTAACAGGAGCGAGCTAACGTTAGCATTCCACCGATGTTTTTTCGCAGGTGCCGCAAGAGGTGCACCTGCACCGGACACTCCGACACCGATGAAGAGAGCTCCGGAGCGGCTGGTAGCCAAGTCAAAGTTACCGGTAAATCTAATCTAATCGTCAAAACACGAGATATAAAAGTTAATAAGATAGTTTGTTAACTTATAACGAGAAATTCCAGACTTTACCCCCCCTCTTCTCTTATGCTAGTAGGGTTAGCTTAGCATAGGTCAGCTCCGTTCACTACAACGGCAAAAAAAAGTTTATTCCCGAGTTTATTTCTCCGGTGGTGACGTGAAGAAAACCACGATTTAAACGCGTTAAATATCCTTGTTGTCAAACGAGTAAATAAAACATTAAAGAGTAAAAAAAAGAAAAGAAAAAGAAAAAAAATCCGTCAACCTTAATCAAAACAACCCCCCTTTTCGGTCGCCGTTGTCGCCTGAGCGGAGTCGGACCCAGCAGTGGTCGATCTGCGGGACGCTGCCGCTGCTCTCGGTCCTGACTCGGGACGCGCTCTGATTGGTCGGTGACGTAACACGTGACCGCGGTGTCATAGCCAAAGGGAGGAAGGGGGGCGGAAGTGGCGTAGGGAGGAGCCAGTGGAGGAATGTGTGAGGAGAAGCGCGCGCCTTCAGGGAAATTATGGGAATAGGGGAAAGCGTATAAACACACACACACACACACACACACACACACACACACACACACACACACACACACACACACACACACTGTATTTGAACACACTGATACTACACATACATTAAATTAATTTCATTTTTTTATATTGCATGTATATTTTACGTCAAATGCACCCAACTAAAGCTAACACTGTATAACACAGTAATATAACACTAAAATGATCGGTTTGTATTGAAACACATTGAAACTGCATGAAAATAATAATAAAATGTGTCTTTCTGTATTTTTTTACTATAACTAAACACTAACTATTAAACTAAATGATTAATAAAGAGTAACTGCAACTATTTATTTATTTTAAATCATATTTGCTTTTGTTTTGCACTGTCTTTTGTCTTTGTGCAGCAGTAATATTATTTGTTTATTTTTTTTATATGCATTTATTTTGCCGTGGTCGTGGTATTTCTGCAGTATATTATTTCTATTCTTATTTTATCTTATTTTTATATTTATTTTATGTTTGTTAAATATGTGCATTAATTAGCCCTGCGACAATGATACATTTTATTATTTTATTTTGTTTATTTTTATTATGTTTTTCATTTTATTTTTGAATATTTTATATGCATTTATTTCACCATGTTCTCTGTAATACAATATGATTTTATTTATTTATTATTTTTTATTTTTGAATATGTGCATTAATTAGGGCTGTCTATATTTTAGTATGTTTTAATTTATTTTTAAATATTTTATATGCATTTTATATATATATATATATATATATATAAATATGCGCATTTATTTAGGCCTGTCTGTATTTCCGCAACAATATGTTTATTTTTTTAAAATATCTTATATGTAGTTATTTAATGTAATATGATTTTATCTATTTTTATTTTATTTTTTAAAATATGTGCATTTATTTAGCCATGTCTGTATTTCTGCAACAATATCACACTACAGTAGATCTGCACCGTGGTTTCCCTGCAAACCGTTTGTCTGTTGATAAACGCTAAAGGTGGGAATCACATAATAGGAAAAGACAGCGAGGGAGGGAGGCAGAGAGAGAGAGAGAGGAGGGGGGAGGAGGGAAGGGAGGGGAGGCGGTCGGGGCTGCGCATCTGTACAGCCACAGAGGAGGAGGAGGAGGAGGAGGAGGAGAGGGAGAAGGAGACGAACAGGACAAGATGAGGACCGCGGCAGCAGCAGCAGCAGCGATGGACGAGGCGACATTAGGAAAAATGGAAACGGCAGCTGAAAGAAAAACAACGAGGAAGAGCGAAAAGGCATGAAAGAGACGCGCTGTATGAGTCCAACATGGAGGCGTAGCGACTGTGGCATGAATTAGAGGAGATCATTTCCATTGTAGCCTAGCAGCAGCAGCAGCAGCATCAACCTGAGCGGAGAGGAGGAGGAGGAGGAGGAGAGAGCAGGAGCAGGAGGAGGTGGTGGTGGTGGAGGAGAGATGGGTTCCCAGGTTGTGCAGACCCTGCGTCAGGGAGTCTGGGCATCCCTGACCGGGGGCTGGTACCACGAACCGGATCAGAACAAATTCAACAACTCGTGTCACCTCTATCTGTGGATATTCCTCCTCATGTTGCCCCTGTCTCTCCATCTGGTGAGTTTGATTTATTTTTTTATTATTATTTTTATTCTCATGGGGGATCATGATGTTCAAGGCCGCGGAGGGAGAGAGAGAGAGAGAGAGGGAGGTGTGTGTCATTTATTAAACATGTGATCATGTAACATGCTTCATTGTGTGGTTTTCTCGTCGTTTCATGGTTGATGGTGGTTGGAGGAAGAATCTGGCTTCAAACAGGCGCTGGCGCAGTTTTTCTTCTTCTGCATGCAGCGACTGAACGCATGGCTGCTCCTGGATCAGCCAAGAGGCGTCAAACTGAGGTTCACTCACATTTGTGGCCTCTGAAAAAAAAACCACCAAGCTATAGTGTTGATATGATAATAATCATGTAAAATAAGTGAGCAATATCCAGAGACGATTATAGGAAGATACAGTTGATGTCCTAGTTAATAAATGAAATAATTGGGACATCCTCAGTGACCTTTGTGTCCCTGTTAACATGTTAAACAGCAGGAATAAATGTCAGAGAAGCAGCTGCAGGTCAAACATGTGACCTCAGCTTCCTCAGCTTCTCATAATTGCATGATGAGACATCTTCATCTTGATATTAAAACAGACAACAATGTTACTGTCAGTTTGGAAACACCCACTTTTTCTTACCAGATGTGAGATGTGTCATGTTACTAGTTTATTTGAATTTTTATCTGAAGGTCACAACACAAATTGAGACAGTCAAGTAAAAGCACTAAACATAATTCCTCCATCACAACTCCATCACAGAGGAAACTCTCCTCAGACCAGTATGACTCATGTATCCGACTGATGCAGATACTTTATCTTTAATCTTCCTGTTCTTCACTATGAGTCGTTCCTCCCCTGAGGATCAATAAACTTCAATTAATCTTCTAGTTAATCAAATTAGATGTTGTCATCCTATTTCCTTTCTTGTGTGTGCAGGCCCTGCCCCCCACCACCATGGCGTTGAGCATCTACTGCACCTCCATCACCGTCTTCTTCATCCTCATCAAACTGGCCAACTACCGGCTGCACCTGATGTTTGACGAGGGCGAGGCCGTGGTTCGCAGCAGCCTGTCCGACCTCAGCAAAGCCCAGGAGAAGAAGAGCAACGCCTCGGACTCCTGCCTGCCCGCCAGCATCAGGTGAACCCTCACACACACACACACACACACACACACACACACACACACACACACACACTTTTAATCCTGAAACATGAGTCGCTCCGATCAATCTGAAGTATGTGAGGATTTCCCAACGTAGAGGAAGTATAATGACATTTAACAAATTGTCTTTTTTTTTATTCTGCTCCACTCATACATCAGTCAGGCCCGAGGGTTAAATCCCTAATGATTGATTTAATTATTAACATGAAGCTGCACCTTTAGGTCGAAGACTACGCTTGACATCCTCCATTTTTATCCTCCTCTTCCTCTTCAGTTTCTGTCTGAATGTGCAGTTTTCTCTTGGAGATCAGATTAGTATCTTGATAGAGTCAGATGCTTTTATTTCAAAGATTCAGGACGAAGAAGCTGCTGATTTGAGGTCAGTGTGGACGACTCCCTGTGCAATTGAGTTTATTTTGATTTCTCTTGGATGTCGACTCGTTCTGTCTCTTTTCTCTCTGGTTGCATGACCTCTCCTTCTCATCTTCGTCTTCTCGTCTTGGTCTCGACAGGAAGAGCAGCACCGTCCCCGACAGTGTTGCGATGACGATGTTGGCCTGTAAACGACCCAGTCCGGTGATCCAGGTGACGGTGAAACAGACTGAAACCAACCCGGGACTGATCGGAGTGGTGAGTCACTGACAGACCCTTCAAAACAAAAATGGACTCTGTGTTGACTCTGATCACATGTTTGTGATTTCTTCTCCACGCAGGACTGTGCAAAATCAGACGAGGTGAAGACTGTAGAAGGTGATGATCTTTTTTTTTTGGTTTAAATGTCTGTAATAAGATTATTTGCAGAAAATTTCACAGGTAAAACTTATTGTTGCATAAAATCTCAGCATGTTGCAGATGTGTAGTGAAGCTCAGAGGCCTGTAGCTTCTCATTGTGCCTCAGTATTTCTGATAAGTCATGAGTCAGACTCAGGAGAGTTTCCTCAAGGCAAAAGACTCAAATTGATGATGTTTTGAAGATGTTTCTGATGTTTCAGGTGACTCCTGAAAAACTCCTTACCCTCTTATTACTCACACTTACCATAAATATGATTTGAGCTCATTAGTCAGAACATGTGACAGAACTAAAACACCGAGCTGCTCACGATGCCTTAAAATGATTAAAACCTGTAGGAATATTTCCATCAGGCTGCAAAAAATGATAGATGAAGCTGTTTCTTTTCAATTTCTACAAGGATGAGTTGCTGCTGTTTTGTTGGGGAGTGTTAAAAGTGATAAGTGTGCACTTACAGAGTAAAGACAGGATGTAGAAAGTCATGAAGCTGCAGTACAACACTTAACCTCAGGCCGTCATCAATTAATCTCTAGTTATTGTAGCTTTTGAGGCTTCGTATGTAACGTGAGGGAGAACAAATGCTCTCGAATGAATCAGTCTCGGTGGAATCCAACTCTGTTTCAGTTCCCTAATGCACAATGTGTCTGACAACTTCCTTTTCTGCAAACACATCATTGTTGTAATTGTAAAGTCGTGCACAGAACCAGCGGCCGGCCAAAACGACCAGCTGACTGTTTCCAGTAAATTTATGACCTAATGCGCTGCGGATTAGTCATCACAAAGTCAGCTGATCAGAAAAAAATGGGATGGTGCATTGCATCAGATGATTGTAATGAGACAGTGTTTATCTGTTACTGTTGTAACAATAGTGTGAATTTTGTGTGTTTTTTTGCAGCCAAATAAGATTAAAAAATGATTATAATAATTTACTTTTTATTACAGTTTAAATTAACAGTTTGAAATTGCATCTACTGTCACTCCAGATCAGGGTGAGAGCGCCGCAGATGAGAAACCCGTGGATGAAGGTTTGCATCAAAGTCCAGATCCTTCTCCAGATGATCTCTCCAGCCCCAACCCGGACCAGGCCGCCCCACTGCTGCAGGCCCAGCAGAGGCCTCCGTCCCAGGCTGACAGAGAAGACACACGGCCTGGATCTGCCGCTGGTGGTGGAACGCCGGGGAAAACGGATGAAAGCGGAGCCACGAACGAAGGAACGGGAACTGACGTTCACAGCTCGTTGATGGGAAGCGACAAAGAACAATCAGAGCAGGAAAGAACGGCAGAGCAGGACAGAGTAAAAGAGAAAGAGTGTGAGGATAAAGAGGAAGCAGACAGAGAAACAGCTGATGAAGGTCTGCCTCCATCCAAGGGAAGTGAAGATGAGAGCGAGGAGGAGGAGAGTCAGGAAGAGAAGGAGTCAGATGCAAACAACAACTCACTGGAAACACCCAAAGACCAGCAGGAGGATTTCATGGATGTCCTACAAACTCCTGCACAGGTCGGACTCAAAGATGAAGACGCTGATTAACATTTGAGATCTAAACTTTAAAAAACGTATCTAACTTGTGTGTTGTGTTTTAGGTCGAGCTCCTGGAGGAGACGTACTGTTCTGATGAGATTGAAGTGGTTCTGGTGGACAACTCCGTCCCCGGGGCGGCGCCGTCCGTTCATCTGGACGACAGCGACACGGTGAAGATCATCATCACCATGAGCTGCGACGCTCAGATGGCGGCTCAGCTGGAGGAGAGCGTCAAACAGAGCATCCTGGAGAACGCACAGGTTAGAAAAGATTCCTCCAAACATCAGCGAAGTGTTACACTTGTAAAGGAAATTGTGTTTGACATGTTTGCGTGTTTCCTGTAAGGCTCAGAGGGAAGCAGGAGAAAGTCACATCAAGATCCCTGTCATCACCTTCGACTCCCCCGAGGAGGAGAAGCAGCAGGAGGAGGAAGGAGACGAAGCAGCCGCGTCTGAAGACGACACGACCCCGAAGCTGCAACAGACGAGTCAAAGCGAAGAGTTTCACCTCTGTAAAGAACCGACCAGCTCCGAGTCCAACACGCTGGAGGGTCCAGATCCAGACCAGAACCACCTCGGTCTGCAGGTGACTAACGACAGCACACCGAGTCCTCAGCTCACCAACGATAACAGCTCGTCAGGCATCGACGTCCACTCCCACCACGATGACACCGACCCTCTGGACCCAAATGTGGATTCTCAAGGTTTCCTTCGTCTGCCGCCGGCGTTGGGTCGCTACGGACCCGGTGGCAGGACTCACATCCGAGGGCTGAGCATGGACAGCGGGAAAGACGCCGTGCTGCTGTCAGACCGCTCATACAACGCAGTACGTCTATTTTTATTTCATATTTCTATGTTTCTCCTCGTTATCGTCATCTATCCACACAAACACTCGTCTCTCTGCATCTATCAGGCCACTATGACCAGCTCTAAATCAGACCTGGAGGCCAAGGAGGGACAGATTCCCAACGAATCCAACTTCCTGGAGTTTGTTTCTTTGTTGGGGTCTCTGAGCACCAGAGGGGGCGGAGCCAGCATACATGAGGAGGAGGGGCCAGAGAAAAAACAGGAAGCAGCAGGTGCAGAGGAAGGTTTGTAAACTCACCTGCTTTAACTTTATCGATGTGATTAATAGACGTACACACCCTCAGAGGTCACAGACCAGTTCGTTTGGAAAATGTTGCACTAAATAAAGTTAAATTAGCTTAAAATTGTGATACTGCAGCTGTATAGTAGCATTATGTCTTTAAAATATGTATAATTCAACAGGGTTAGAGTTATTATAGTGCATCTGCCCACTCAGAAATGACCTTTTATAATTTTGATAAATGGAAATGATGAGTTATGTTTTTCTGAGGAGCAACATCATCATTAATTTAGATGTTTTTTTGGAAAAAAGCTGCATGTTGATGAAGGAAGTGAAACTGAACCAAAAATAGTAAAGTTTTTTATCTAAAACAGTGAAGTGGAAACTGAAACTTCTCTCTTCTTCCATCGATAAAACTTTCACAATATTCAACAACAGAATTATCATCTCAACATTAGCTGAGCCTGTTTATTTCAGCGTTGTATAATAACAAACTTCACTCATTTATTTTCAATGTCGTTACAAAAATAAGACAAAATGAAATGTGGTGTTTTTTTCTACCGCTCCGGTTCAGTCTAAGTCTTCTAAACTTCATAATATTCTTCTGTTTTATTAACATGTACTTGTACTTTTACTTTCTACACTTAACTACATTTACTTATAGATTACTGTCATACTGAAGTACAGTAAATACTAGATACTTTAAGACTTTTACTGGAGAATCATTGACGACTTGAACTTCTACCAAAGTAATTTTATTCTACTCTAGTGTCTCTACTTCTACTCTAGTGTCTCTACTTCTACTCTAGTGTCTCTACTTCTACTCTAGTGCGGGTTTCACAGACTTAATAAAACACTGGTTTATTGAAATGTTCATTTAAATGAATTAAAACATTTCTGTTTTGTTTGTTTTCAGAGAATTTAAGTGCAACATCTAAACCAGACGAGACAGTAACAGAAACCAAGACAGAGAACAAACCAGAGAGACCTAAACCTCCCACCAGTCTGCCGACGGACACGCTGCAGGCGTTACCTCCCACACACATCCCCATCGTCTCCCCCGACAGGTACAGTGACATGTTTCAGTACAAAACTACAACATTAAATCATCAAATGTCCAAACAGATCTCCAGCTGGGTGTGTTTTCCGTCTCCAGTCCACAGACGGAGAAAGATCCTGACTACGATTCGCTGCCGTCGCAGACGTCTCAGTCAGAGAGCTCCATGCTGCAGGTCATCTGCAGACCAGAGGCCACCAACAAGGAGGAGGCTTACACCTTCCACACTGTGCACAGTAAGCAGATACGCTCGGAGAGCACAGATAGAAATGTTTTTATAAGCTGAGATGAGTCACATGTAATCAACAGTAGTGGTCTGGTAATATTTTGATCTTATTCATCGTGTGTGGGAGGTGCTGCAGCAGCTGACGGCCTCACATAAAAAAAAAAAAAACAAACTAAAAACAGGCAGATTAAATGAGTTTTTCCTGGAAAAGCTCCAAGATATTTTAGTTGTTTTTATTTCAGTTTCACTTGTCTGTTGATGCTTGCGCTCGTTTCACCAGGAGATCGACCTCGTAAGTTGTACGCAGAGCGAGCGCTCAACCTGCCGCTGGGAGCCGAACTCATCACCGGAAACATGTGGTACAGCTGAGAATCTTTACTCTCTTTATTACCTTCACATCTTCTTCTTCTTCTTCTCTGTCACGCCGACACTAGACTGTTTCTTTTCTCTCTTCAGCGACCTGTTGTCGACTTCTTCTAACTCTGAGTGTCAGGACGGGATGGTGGGAAGTCACACCGACTGTCCTTTCCAACGACGCATCATTCCTGCTCACAGACTCCGACCACGACGGACACATCCTGAGATCTTCCAGGTCTTTGTCTATTTCTACCAAGTGTTTTATTAAGTCTGTGAAAGTCTCGCTAGAGTAGAAGTAGAGACACTAGAGTAGAAGTAGAGACACTAGAGTAGAAGTAGAGACACTAGAGTAGAATAAAATAACTTTGGTAGAAGTTCAAGTCGTCACTAGAATGATTCTCCAGTAAAAGTCTTAAAGTATCTAGTATTTACTGTACTTCAGTATGACAGTAATCTATAAGTAAATGTAGTTAAGTGTAGAAAGTAAAAGTACAAGTACATGTTAATAAAACAGAAGAATATTATGAAGTTTATCCAGCACTTTAAAACATGGAGCTACAACAATCTTCATAGACAATGAATGAGTCTGAACTAAAGAACTAAAGTTGTTCTTTTTTCACTAAATGTAAATGTGTGTTTGATATTGATATTGTTGAAGTTTCTCCATCATCCACCTTTAAGATGGAGCCTCCATCAACCCTCAGACATGGTGTTGATGGTCTAAACAGTCACAGGTCGAGTGCTGGAGCGCAGAAAAAAACAATATGTGCATGAAAATAAATAAATCATCTTTGGTCTTTAATTTAATTGATATTAAAAAAAACATCCTGCAGGTTTTTTTTTGATCTCTAGTTTCACACAGATGAGTTATATAACATCCACATCCTCTGTTGGTTTCATGCTACAAACAATCAATAAACAGATCAAATAAATGATTAATTAATACACAAATAAGAGAAAAAATCAAACTCTAACTCTGACAATTCATTAACTTGATATAAATATGATGTTTGAGTTTTGCAGCAGCAGCACGATGAGCTCAGATCAACAACAGACTCACTGCTGAATCATTAATGCTGCACCTTGTGTGTGTGTGTTGGTTGTAGATAAAAACGTTAGTTTGTTGAATTAAAATCAGAATAAATGTATTTTTGTAAACAGGAAGAAGATTCTTTAGACGAGTCGTCGGAGACGTCAACTCAGGAGAAACCGACCAGAAAAATTTATTACAAACTCGAACTGTTTCCTGGAAAATGGATCAACATTTTATACGACAGACTCACGCTGCTCGCTCTGTTGGACAGGTAACGATTACAAACCTTCACCACCGTCACAGTTTCTGTTAAATTGAACTTTTTGTCCTAATCTCTCTGTTTTTTTTCTATAAACAAAAGAAACCAGGAAGTTCTGGAGAATCTCGTCGCCGTCTTCATGGCGTTCCTCGTTTCTTTCCTCGGGTTTGTGCTTCTCAATCACGGCTGCTTCAAAGACTTCTGGGTCTTTCAGTTTTGTCTGGTCATCGCCAGTTGTCAATATTCATTACTGAAGGTAAAACACAACTTTACGTCTTGTGTGAACATCTTTTTCAGACCAGATTGGATCGTATTTAAAGAATAAATATAAAAACATCATATTTTTTCACAGAGTGTTCAACCAGACGCAGCTTCACCAACACACGTGAGTTTAAAGTTACTTTTTAACTTGAACATGAACTTCATGGTTATTATTTCACAACTTGTGACTGATGTTCCTCTTTAGTTATAAATGTAAAAACAAATACGTCATGAATTTCAAAGCAGTTCCCTTTTCTCTGTTTTTGATAATTTGACCTGATATTCAACCTAAAATAACCCAGATGTTTCTGTAGTTATTATACGACCTCGTGTGTGTGTGTGTGTGTGTGTGTGTGTGTGTGTGTGTGTGTCCCTCAGGGTCACAACCAGCTGGTGGCCTACAGTCGAGCAGCCTACTTCTGTATCTTCTGCACTCTGATCTGGCTGCTGGAGCAGCTGCTGAGGAGGAAAGATCTTCCCGTCTCGACGTTGTACGGCGTCACCATCGTCTGTCACGACGCTCTGAGCTTCTTACGAGATCTGTTAGTAGGTACGGAGAAGTAGACCAGTAAAAAAACAAACAAACAAACAAAAAAAAACAACAGCTGCAGCAGCTACTTTATTCTATTTCCAGTTTGACCTAAATATCTTGTGTTTTCTACCTTTAACAGGTTTCACCTACTGCTTCCCAATCACCTTCTTGGTTGGACTTTTCCCTCAGATCAACACTTTCACCATTTACCTGCTGGAGCAGATTGATATGCATGTTTTTGGAGGAACAGGTTGTTAAATCTATTTCTATTCTCAATAGTAAATATGAGATATCACCTCATCTATGAAATCATTCCTCATCCTGAGAAGCTTTTAGAGCCTTTAAAGTGACAGTCTAGAGCGATTTCACCATGAATACGAGTCAAACTCCCCTCAAGAGATATTTTACGTTGGTTGAAGTAATATCACAGTTTGGTTCCTCCTCCACGTGAATGTGGTGAGTGGAGTCAAACTGCTGCGACGTCACGACACTAAAACATCAGTAAACATTAATGGACATGGAGGAGATGCTGTACTTGTTGCTGGGTTAGCTTACACTTACTAAGTTATCAGTACTTCAGTTTATGTGTAAGGACCCTATTCAGAATCAGAATCAGAATCAGAATCAGAATCAGAATCAGAATCAGAATCAGCTTTATTGGCATAGTATGTGAACACATACAAGGAATTTGGCTACGGTTCTAATCCTTCGCTCCATTATAGTTTAAACATACAACATAGAAAAACACAGAATAAACATTATATACAGAAAATATAAACATATAAACATTATATAAACATTGTATTTACTGTATTTACTACTATTCATGCTACTGCTGAAGTGAAGTGATATTTTGAGCTTTATTAGTGGTTAAAAAATGACAATTTAGATACGTTTGGCTGACTGCCCCATTTACTTTCATTGTTAACTATTTGGTTGTGAAAACAAAAGACGGTCAAACTGGATATTACTTCAACCAACGTAACATATCTGTTGAGGGGAGTTTGACTCGTGTTCATGGTGAAACAGACTCTGGGTTCAGACCATCACTTTAAGATTTTAACTTCTTTTTTTCAGCTGCTACGAGTCTCATCTCTGCCGTCTACAGCATCGTCCGTAGTCTGGTCGCTCTGTCTCTGCTCTACGGCTTCTGCTTCGGGGCTCTTAAGGTAAAAAAAAAAAAAAAACTGCATTTAATTTATTTTTTCTGTTGAATTTCATCCTTCTATAGGAACAGAGGCAGTCAGACAGGTAGTTATAAATAGTGTGTAGTCAGGGAGTTTGAGGAAAGCTGTGTGTGGCTGTTTATCCTTCAAAAAGTGCAAGACGAAGCTTTTAAACTGGAGAAAAAGTCTTAAAAGCTGCAGGATGTTATGAGTCACACTGATGTATATATATGTGTGTGTGTGTGTGTGTGTGTGTTTACAGGAGCCCTGGGACGAGCAGCACACACCAGCTCTGTTCTCCGGTTTCTGCGGCCTCCTCGTTGTTTTCTCATATCACCTGAGTCGACAGAGCAGCGACCCGTCGGTGCTGCTGTGAGTCTCAGCATTAATGGTAGAAATATATAAGGCAATTCATGTGATAAACTGATATTTCACAAATTCATTTTTTGTTCCAGATCTCTGATCAAGTCAAAGATAATGCCTGCTTTGGTGGAGAGCGAAGAAGAGGAGGAGGAAGCTGTAGATATTAAAGATCCGCTGCCGGAGAAGCTGCAGAACTCGATGGTAAATCGATGTGTGAATGAATAAATATTATAAGAAATGAAATAACATGTTCAGTCAGTCGTTGTGTGTAATTACAGAGAATAATGCATCAGGGGAAACAAACCTCCTGCTGTGTTTTTACAGTGTTAACTCAGACTCTTCTCAATCTGCTGCACCTTTGATCTCAGAAACAATCAGGAACAGAAACGAGTCTTTAGACAAACAAACGAGTTTCTATTCATCATCGATTATTAACGACTCCTCATCCTCCTCCTTCATCTGCTCCACAGAAGGAGATCCTGGTGTCCGACATCATCGTCTGCTCCGTCGCCTACATCCTCACCTTCGCCATCACCGCCAGCACCGTGTTCCTGTCTCTGAAGGTGAAGTGACACTGTCACTTGTTTTTTCAATCTTTTTATTAACTTATAAACTTGTATTTCAACTAAGTGTTTATGTCCAGCCGTTTGTGACCATCGTGCTGTACGCTCTGGCCGGGACGGTGGGGTTCGTCACCCACTACCTCATCCCCCAGCTCAGGAAGCATCACCCCTGGTTGTGGATCTCACACCCGGTCCTGAAGACAAAGGAATACCACCAGTTTGAACCTAGAGGTCAGTATGTTTATACCACGTCTGGACAATCTGTGTGTGGACACCAGAGGACTAACGAGCTCGTTAGGAAGCTAAGGTAGTTTTGATGAGGAGGAGGAGGAGGAGGTCAGGAAGAGGAAGGGGAGAACCAGCATCTGGAGAAAACTGCTACAGAGAGAGAGAAAGGAGCACTAACCAACAATATCTCGTGAACTCAAACACCAGAGAAGAAGAAGAAGAAGAAGAGCAGTGGGTTTACAACGTCTGTTTCTGGAAACTAAAGTGATTAGACCAGGACTGAGCTGGACCAGGACTGAGCTGGATCAGAACTGAGCTAGACCAGGACTGAGCTGGACCAGGACTGAGCTAGACCAAGACTGAGCTGGACCAGGACTGAGCTAGACCAGGACTGAGCTGGACCAGGACTGAGGTGTCCATCTGCCTCTGAAAGAACAATACTCTCAGGTGTGATCACATGACCTCAGGTGACTTTAATGAATGTTGTTATAATAACTAGTGACACTAACGAGCTGAGCTCCCTAACGAGCTCGTTAGACCAACGGTGTCAAACACACAGAGGATCAACTCTGGGAATCAACCACTTCTCATTTTTCTAGTGAAATAACTCGATCTGACCCTTTGTACAGTGATTCATGATCCTCAGAGGTTAAATCTTATTAACCTTGTTAATCACATGATGTTTTTTTCTCATCCTCCTGAAGATAAACATCAACCTTCCAGCATCATCAAACTATAAATACACACAAAACTCATCTGGTGTCAGTTGTAGTTTGACGTTAGCATGCTAACATTGACCAAGCGAGCTCAAAGCCTCAGAGCTGCAGACACCTCGGTGTGCGTCTTAAACCGGTGTCATGTCTTTGTTCTTCAGAGGACGCTGTGCTGATGTGGTTTGAGCGTCTGTACGTTGGACTGTTGTGCTTTGAGAAGTACGTTGTGTACCCGGCCATCGTGCTGAGCGCCCTGACCAACGACGGCTTCGCTCTGAGTCATCGCAAGAAACTGGGGATCCAGTGAGTGGAGACATGTGACCTTTAACACAAACACGCAGCATCACGTGTTGAATCTGTCACGTGACCTCTTTTGTTTCTGGTGTTCGTTTCCAGCTGCGACGTCCTCTTGACCACAGTCGCCGGACTGAAACTCCTGCGCTCGTCTTTCTGCGACCCGAGCTTCCAGTTCCTCACGCTGCTCTTCACCCTCGTCTTTTTCCACTTCGACTGTCCTCACGCGTCTGAGAGCTTCCTGCTCGACTTCTTCATCATGTCCATTGTCTTCCACAAAGTGAGAGAAGCTACAGAAACACATTATTAAAGGTCACAGTCATTGTAGGTCTGTTTCCACAAGATAATGAGTTGATACTTTGTGTTGGTCTTTTGAGAAAAGTTGATGTTTTGTAATTTCAACCTAAAGAGTCATAACGACAGTGTGAGGGACATAGAGTTGAGTGGAGACAAATCTCTATGTTTTAAACCAGTGTCAGACTCAAACTAACATGTGACTTGTGGTAGTGAGGAGATGGTTCCTACAGACAAACCAACGTGTCTGAAATTGTAAATGTCCATGTACATCTTGAAGAAAAGTCTGTAAAAGTTGAATGTTGAATGCTGATTGATCCAAACACTCTCAGTGACGTCAGAACAGGAGAATATTTATATAGAAACGTACAAACTCTTATCAGTTTGTGTCAATACAGACTAGTGTTGAAGTGGAAACATCATAGTTTAACTCTGGATTCAACAATCAACTTTTACAGACTTTCAAGATGTTTAAACTTACTAATGTAGTGACTTCATCAACAATCTTCTCTAGAATCAGTCTGGACATTTACAAAGTTCAGGACACGTTGGTTTGTCATTTCACCTCATTATTATCTGGAAATAGACCTAGAACAACTGGAACACTTTAAATGTTTTATTTCTGTTCTCACTGTGTTTTATATTCTCTCTGTAGATGCGAGAGCTGCTGCTAAAGCTCCACTTCATCCTGGTTTACATTGCTCCCTGGCAGATCGCCTGGGGCAGCGCTTTCCACGCCTTCGCTCAGCCGTTCGCCGTACCTCGTATCCTTCCTCCATCACGTCAACGTGTCCGTGTAACGTTTGTGTATCATTATCATCTTCTTTTTCTTTCCTTTAACTTCGTATGTGTCCAGATTCAGCCATGCTGCTTCTCCAGACGCTGCTCACCACCATCTTCTACACGCCGCTCGCTCCTTTCCTCGGCAGCGCCATCTTCATTTCCTCGTATCCGCGTCCCATCAAGTTCTGGGAGAGAAACTACAAGTAAGACAAAGATAAAAAAACTGCGAGCGAGCGTAGTCCAACCAACAGTGACTCAATCAAACAAACAAACAAACAACTGTTTGTCTCTTTGTTCTCATTTCATTTTATTAATCCAGTATAAACCTCCTCCTCCTCCTCCTCCTGCTGCTGCTGCTGCTGCTGCTCACTAGTTCACCAGACACGTATTAATCCGCTGCTGAAAATAGTCCCAGACAAACAGACACAACAAACCATCTCCTCTAGTTTTCCTCCAGAGTTCACAGAGACGGAATTTGAAGTCGTAAAGGTCTTTGAAACATTGTTACATTTTGTCTTTTCATCAGATTTGTTAGTAAATCTACAAAAATATAGATTATTATTCTGTTTTTCTTATCATTTTCCTCTAATGTGCAGATTCATCATTTCCATCGATGCATTTTGTGTTTTTTTGTCGACTGAGCTGAGCGTTGAGGATTAACAGATAGACGCTTTCTCCTCTTCCTCACTCTCGCTCTTACACAACGTAACCTCTCTGTTCCCTTTTACTTATTGATGTGAGACTGTTTGTACTTCAACTCGCTGAAAGCTCCAAAAATAGTACAGCAGCTTTTCTTTTTTTGTTTGTGCGTTGACACAAAGTAGCCTGTGAATATATTTAGCTTCTTGTCCTCGCTGTCGTCAGCGTTTGAAGTGAAACTCGTGATTTTTTTAAAATCATCTCAGTTGAAAGTCACATCACTGTTTTAATGGAGAAACACGAGTTTTATTCATTAGGAATCAGTGTTTTCTTTATGAGAAACTTTACAATATTGATGCAGATGTGGAGGATTTTAAAGTGAAAATATTTCAGGAACGTTTTGAGGAAATCACTTGGATTAAAGTGTGAACTGATTTGATTTTGGTGGGTTGAGGTCTTCGGTGATGAAGGGTGTTTAAGATCAGCTGATTCATCATTTTTCCTCGCTCTTCACAGACATATCAGCCTGTTGTTCAGGAAAATATATGGAAAAAATATGCTCAGTCTTGTTAAACAGTGTTTTTAATAAACTCTGGGTTCACTTACTAAGTTATCAGTACTTCAGTTTATGTGTAGGGACCCTATTCATGCTACTGCTGAAGTGAAGTGATATTTTGAGCTTCATTAGTGGTTAAAACATGACAATTTAGATACGTTTGGCTGACTGCCCCATTTACTTTCATTGTTAACTATTTGGTTGTGAAAACAAACGATGGTCAAACTGGATATTACTTCAACCAATGTAACATATCTGTTGAGGGGAGTTTGACTTGTATTCATGGTGAAATAGACTCTGGTTCATGTTGCTCTGAACCGTCACTTTAATAAGTTTTTGCTCATGAATTTTAACAACTGATTAAATGAACTTAAACCTCTTTAATCTTTACACTTCCTGCTTCCTGTTCATCAAACAAATGATTTCAGTTTTTATGCAGCACATCTTTAAACCTTGTCTGAAGACATTTCTAATTGTCTTGTTTCTTGTATTTCTAATTTAATCTCACTTTTATTTATGTTACATTTTTATGCTCTTTATATGAAGAATAAGATCTGCGGCAACTCTTTTAAACTTGTCTCTAAATCTCACCTTTTTATTTGAATATGAATTTACTTTTTTGTTCCTTCTATTTCTTCCATAATTTACTATTTTTGATTTTGTATTTTAATGTTTCTTAACTTGCTTTTGCCTCGTGTCTTGATGCATCTTATGTTTTTGTTCTCTTCAGTACAAAACGTATCGACAACTCCAACAGTCGACTTGTGTCCCAGGTGGATAAAGAGACAGGTGAGTTTTTTTTCTCTTACATTTCTTTACATTTCATTGAACTCAAACCGAAGATACAGTCAGTAGTTTATCTTTTTTTCCCTGACACCCGTCCGTTTGTCTTTTTTTCTCCTGCAGGATGTGACGACAACAACCTGAACTCCATCTTCTACGAGTACCTGACGCGCTCGCTGCAGCACTCGCTCTGCGGCGACCTCATGTTGGGCCGATGGGGCAACTACAGCGCCGGAGACTGTTTCATCCTGGCGTCTGACTACCTCAACGCCCTGGTCCACCTCATCGAGATCGGCAACGGGTTGGTGACGTTCCAGCTGAGGGGCCTCGAGTTCAGAGGTTTGACTTTCTGTCTTTGTTTTTCTTTCTTCCTGTTTTTTAAATGACAACCAGGTAAACTGATGTCTCGCTGTTTGTTTGTTTGTTTGTTTGTTTGCGGCAGGTACGTACTGCCAGCAGCGGGAGGTGGAGGCCATCACCGAGGGCGTGGAGGAAGATGACGCCTGCTGCTGCTGCGAGCCGGGTCACCTTCCTCACATGTTGTCGTGTAACGCCGCTTTCAACCTGCGCTGGCTCGCCTGGGAGGTGATGGCCACCAAGTATCTGCTGGAGGGCTACAGCATCAGCGAGAACAACGCCGCCACCATGCTGCAGGTGTACGACCTGCGGAAGCTGCTCATCACCTACTACCTGAAGGTTTGTTGTCACCTCAGACTGAGAGCAGACGATGTGTCCAAACCGAGGCAGAACAGTGGAAATCTGTTGTTTCTTTAGTTTTTTTCTGGCTCAGACTCGACGTGTTTGCGCTGTTGTTTACTCTATTAAAGCTCAGATTTCATTATTTTGATCACAGGAGTCGCTGGTATTGAAAAGGAACCGAGTCCAGCTTTAATAATGCATCAGCTTTAGACAAATCCAACCCTCTAATCCCTGCAGCTCCTCGTTGTTTTTACTTAAAGGGAAACTCAGTCACATTTGAACCTATGTTCTACTGACAGAGGTCTGAAAATGAAACAAGGACAAGGATGAAATTGTCAAGAAAAATAGCAATTTAATTAATAAACTAATCAATACATTTAAATTATTAAGCAAACTTATCACATCCTGAATATGATAAAAATCAGGATAAACTTCATAACTCAATCAAACATAATCATAATCATAATCCTGAAGCTCTCTGATATTTATATCTGCATCATGAAACACTGATTGTTTAACGTTCATGTTTTAACTCAACGGTTCAGATTTCATTCACTCAAAACTGCATGTTTATTTGTGAAAATATATTTATATCTGTGCTTGTTTCCGACATTTTTCAAGGCTGGCTGAGTTTGTAAAGCATCCTGGGTAATTTCATCTCACACTTCGTTTGTAGTTTACATCTGTTCTCTGTTTGATTGTAGTGTTGGTTTTTAAGGAATAGGACACCCTGCTCTTACACAAGAAGGTGCAAAACTGAGGGCTAGTGTCAAAATCTAGTGGAAGTAGATGAAATATTGCATCAATATTGCAGCTAATCCTGCTCCTCCACAATCGACTCTTTAGGACTTTGACAAATGTCAGAAACCAACAGAGGTGTGTGACAGTCTGATTCAACTAGTGTTTTCAAGTGTTTCTTTACCACTACTGAGTTAAACAGACACGTCATGTTGCTGTTGTTGCACAAGGATTAGAAAGAGATGTTCAGCCTCTTTAGTGACACAACAACACTGATCACTTAGTTTATCAGCTGCCTGGTCAGACTCACCGCTACCACCACATCTCCACTAACGTAGACGTTGACGTTAACTCAAAAACTCTAACAGTAGGATGTAGGTTCAAATCTTCCTCTTTTAATTTTATCTGATGTTTGTTTTTCTTCTCAGAGTATCATCTACTACCTGGTCCATTCTCCTAAACTGTCCACGTGGCTGAAGGACGCCAGCATCCAGGAGGCGCTGCAGTCCTACACCAAGTGGCATCACATCGAACGGGACCCTCAGGTCTTCAGCGTGAAGATCGATGAAGACTACGTTCACTGTCTTCAGGGCGTGACACGCGCCAGCTTCTGTAACGTTTACCTGGAGTGGATCCAGCACTGTGCTGGGAAGATGGAGACGGTTATTATCAGACATCGTTTTATATATAGTTTTAATTATTTATAATAAATTACTGATCATTTTACCTCCATGTTCTTGTGTCCAGCCTGTGGACAGTGATGAAGACTCTCCTCTGGTGACTCTGTGCTACGCTCTGTCCGTCCTGGGGAGGAGATCACTCGGCACAGCGTCACACAACATGTCCAACAGGTAACAGGTCACATGACAACACGTTAAATAGATGTCTGTCTAGATTAAATAGTCAGGAACGATCACGAGGACGAGTACAAACCCTAAACAGTCACTAAAAACATTCATCTCTCAGGTGAGACTGCAGGTTTTTTTTACGTTTCTAACTTCAGGCTGTTTATTTTTTTTTTTTTTACAAATTTTAATTAATTTCTTTTAACAAAATCAACCTTTATAAGTTATAAACTTTTTAATTTGACATATTTATGGTTTTGTGTGATATAAAATGACTTAATCTTATTAGTAAACTCATTAATTTAATGCAAATAATAAACAATATTTAAATAAAATAGAAAATATCATTATAAAACTGAAAATGTTAATTCATTTGTGTGTTTTGAAGAGTTTATTTTTATTTTATTAAAAAAGTTTTACAGTTTTTTTACAAATATAAATTTGCTTAAAAAAACTGTTTTATTTACCATTTTTAATATATATATATATATATATATATATATATATATATAACAAAATCCACTTTGATGAAGTGTGAATTAATGGTTTTATCCATAAAAATTAACAGATTCATTTTATTTGAATAATTAAAAACAACTTAAAGCTTAAATCTCAAAGCTCAAATTGTAACTAATTTGTCTGTCTTGTGCATTCTGGAATGTTTTGAGTTTGTTTCATGTTTTATTCTATTGAAACTGTGTTAATTTGATATAAAGTTGTTGAATATTTAGCTGCAGTTCTACATGTTTAACAGAAGGTGGCGTCAACATCTAAACCTTTTTTCGTCTGTGTGTCTCCATCTCTCCTCCTCCAGTCTGGAGTCGTTTCTTTACGGTTTCAACACGTTGTTTAAAGGCGACTTCCGCATCGCCACTAAAGACGAGTGGGTGTTTGCAGATCTGGATCTTCTGCAGAAAGTTGTCGCTCCTGCAGTTAGAATGAGCCTCAAACTGCATCAGGTGAAGATTTTTACCTGTTATAGTTAAATAATAAATATCATTCACCGTTTGGTAACATCCCTCCTCTTCCTCTGTCTCTCTCAGGATCACTTCACCTGCCTGGAGGAGACGGAGGAGGCGTCCATCTTGTACGAAGCCATCACCAACTACCGCAGCAGCCTGGTCATCTGCCACGAGAGCGACCCGGCGTGGAGGAAGGCGGTGCTGTCGAGCCGCGAGACGCTGCTGACGCTGCGACACATGATCGACGACGGCACCGACGAGTATAAGATCATCATGTTGTACAAACGACACCTCAGCTTCAAGGTCATCAAGGTAAAAAAAAAAAAAAAAAAGACCCTGAACCCAGAGTCTATTTCACCATGAATATGAGTCAAACTCCCCTCCAGAGATATGTTACGTTGGTTGAAGTAATATCCAGTTTGACCGTCTTTTGTTTTCACAACCAAATAGTTAACAATGAAAGTAAATGGGGCAGTCAGCCAAACGTATCTAAATTGTCATTTTTTAACCACTAATAAAGCTCAAAATATCACTTCACTTCAGCAGTAGCATGAATAGGGTCCCTACACATAAACTGAAGTACTGATAACTTAGTAAGTGAACCCAGAGTTTATTAAAAACTTGTTTATTAAAAACTTTAAAAACAAGACTTGTGAAGCGCGAGAAAAATGTTGAATCTGCTGATGTGGAACATCCTTCATCACCAGTTGTTATGAAAACAAGATGTTGGGTAAGTCTTGTAAAATAGTGTTTTTAATAACCTGAGTGTACAGAGACTTTATTAAAAAGATTGTTTTTTTATTCTCATTCTTCACGGACACATTGGTCTATTGATCAGGAAAATGATGAATCTGCTGATCTGAAACGCTCTTCATCAACGTTTTAAGGAAATCCTTTCACATTATGCACAAAACAATAATTTGGACTTAAATGTGATCTGAAACTGATTTTGGTGGGTTTTGGTTGGGTCTTTGGTGATGATGAGTGTTCCAGATCAGCAGATTCATCATTTTCTCTCTCTCTCTCTCTCATCTGTCTATTGTTCAAAAAAATGATGAATCTGCTGATGTGGTACTTCAGTTTATGTGTAGGGACCCTATTCATGCTACTGCTGAAGTGAAGTGATATTTTGAGCTTTATTAGTGGTTAAAAAATGACAATTTAGATACGTTTGGCTGACTGCCCCATTTACTTTCATTGTTAACTATTTGGTTGTGAAAACAAAAGACGGTCAAACTGGATATTTCTAGTTCCAGTCGTTATAAAAATCATTTGAACCTGTATAAGCTCCTCTGTCTCTGTGTTTCTGTAGATTAATAAAGAGTGTGTACGAGGTCTGTGGGCCGGTCAGCAGCAGGAGTTGGTGTTTTTACGAAACAGAAACCCAGAGCGCGGCAGCATCCAGAACTCCAAACAGGCTCTGAGGAACATGGTGAACTCGTCGTGCGACCAGCCGCTCGGTTATCCCATGTAAGAAACTCACTTCACCTCAACATCTTCACTTTTTAACTTGTGTTTCTGATCATTGATCTCCTCGTGTTTTTATTTTAGGTACGTGTCTCCGCTGACGACGTCGTACGCAGGAACACATCGGACACTTCGCAGCATCGGAGGAGGAGCTTTAAGTTTGGACGCCATTCGTTCGTGGCTCTGCTCTAAATGGTTACGGTCAGTTCATCACTTCCTCTCAGCAGCTGTTTATTCTTGTTTTATTGGAGGAGAAAAACTGTGAAACGCTGCTGCAGACTCACTTTAATCTGCAGAACAACATGAAACTCAGATATATTTGTTTATTTATTATAAAAGAAGACAAAGTCATGAAGTGTCCAACATCATCATTTTAAAATGATTTTTAAATTTATTTTTCATTTCTTTTAATTATGTTTTTTATTGTTTTTAATATTTGTATTTAAATTCATTTTCTGAAATAGTTTTAATTTAATGATTTTTTTCTTTTTAATTTATTTAAATTATTTCTTTGTTTTTGTTTTATCTGTTTTTATTTTTATTTTTATTTAAATTAATGTAAATCAATTTAAATTAATTTCTTTAAAAGTATTCTTTTCTATTTAATTTATTTTTATTTTCTATTTATTTTTATTTTTTATTTCTTTTTTATTTTTATTTTCACACATACTGTATGTTTAAGCTACTGGGCAGGACTTTAAAACACAATTGGTTGTTGATTAATATTTTTTAACAATGTATCAGTGTAAAATAAAATTAAAATAAATAAATAAAATAATAATAAAAAATACATTTAAAAAATGTAAATAATTAAAAAAAAATTTAATTTAAAAAAATTAAAAGATTATTTTAAATTTCTGTGGAGGTTTTAACTTCAATACCAGAGACTGTTGGAGCGACGGCGTCCAAACGACTTTGACTTTGTGACGTCGCCTCTTCTTTCTTTCTTTCTTTCTTTCTTTCTTTCTTTCTTTCTTTCTTTCTTTCTTTCTTTCTTTCTTTCTTTCTTTCTTTCTTTCTTTCAGGTCGAATCAGCTTCACATCAACTTCAGGATGTGAATGTGACTTTGTCTTAAGCTTCTTAGTGGTTTTCCTTTCAGATCAGATTAGATTGTTAATCCTGTTGAGTTAAAGGTGTCGTCTTAAATAATTTCACTAAGTAGCCGCGGAGCCGAAGCACATTAAACACACTTATGGATTAACATCAGAGCTGTGTCTGTGTGTGTGTGTGTGTGTGTGTGTGTTGTTGCAGGGTGCGTAAAGACAACCTGACCAGCTGTAACAGCGGCGTCAACATGGAGGACGTGGAGTGCGGCGCCGGCGGTTCGTCCTCGTTGAGTCACAACCGTCCGTCGTCCGTCACCTCGAACAGTCTGAGTCTTTATCAGCAGAGAGCGAGAACGACGCACAGCCACCGACATCACAACGCAGGTACGACCACGACAACAACCACAACAACAACAACAACAACAACAACAACAACACACTCGTCTCTTTATTCATCAGTTACTTTATTTAAAAACAGAAATGTCTCAATATGAGCAGATATGAAACAATGTAACAAAAGTTGAAGATTCTGATGCTTTTATGACTTTATTTCTATCTAAAGTTTAGTAAAAATTACAAACAAACTTTAAGTTTGGTTCAACTTCAACTTCTGTTGATAAATTATTTTTTATCATCACACTTTTTAATAATTAATATTATTTTTATTTGATATATATTTTATATACATTTTTTATATTTGTGTTTTATTTCTGTTGACCCTTTTATTCATCATGTAGTCCCTCAAATCAAGTTTTTTATTTTATTTTTTCAGTATAGCTCAAAATAAGTTTTTATTATTAATTATAAGGATAGATAAATCACATATATTAGATTATATGAATTAAAAAAAGTTTAAAACACCTGACGAGACTGAAAACGTCTGTGACACGTTTTTAAAAGTTGTTTAAAGAAACATGACAGTGAGTTTGGAGCAGGTAGAAATACTGAGACTTTTTAAGGCAGTTTAGAACTGAACACTGTATAACATGAATCAAGCCTCAGTCCAGTTTATTGTAACTTTGTTTCAGCACAAACAAAATCATAACATGATTTGTTTGTTTTTATTTGAGATATGAACTGAGTCCTGGACCAGGAAGCAGGACTAGTTGTTATCACGGTAACTTCAGGGTTAACTCTGGTCTCCATCCTACGAAGGTGGTTCACTTCTCACCGGGCTACGTCTCCATGGTAACTGATGCTGAACTAACCTGCTCCGGAGCAGGTCATGTTCCAGATCAGAGGTCGGAGCCTATAAAAGCTCCGCCCTCCGACCAATCAGTTCTCTAGAAAATGTCTGGTCCTTTTATTGAAGATCCGTGGAGCTCGGTGTCGGATTGAGAGAGGGTCTCTGAGGAGGACCGGGGTTTTTAGAGACCAGAACTCTCTGGTCTTTCACATCATTATTTATTGGAGCGTCACTTATATATCTGTGATCTCCTCAAACCGCACGTTGCCAGTGACACAGTGGAGCTGACTGTCCCTCAGACAGTAGCACTGCTGCGTTATTGACTCCTACAATAACTAACTAGGATATTAAATAACTGGATTTTATTATCGACACATTGTACAAATGCTCCTGTTTGGAGCTGCCAGGGTCCGACGACACACCCTCGTCACCTTTATTAACTGTGCTTGTCGTCCTGAACCAGGGACACTGAAACTGGACTTGGACGTATCAGATATGAAAGTTTCCTACTGACACTTTGAATCATGTTCTTATATTTAGTTGTATTGTTTTGTGGCGCTAGGGTTGCAGCTGAACATGAAGGTTAAAGTTGTATCAGCCTATTCACCGTAACAACAGTCTAGATTTCAGCATCATTCGATTTTAATTTAATTACAGTCGCATCTACTCGTCTCTGTGTTGCTGTGAAACTATAAGAACTGTCTGTTCAGTTTCTAGCTGCTGCCACCTTGTTGCTTTTTTCCTGGATTATCGGCCGGTTTTCCTCATGTTGTTGTAAAATCATCGTCTGCTCTTCGGCTGTGAAGTCTCCGCTCTGCTGCTGGTTCTTTCATGTTTGTGATTGGACGTCTGCTGCAAACTCCGCCTCTTTTATGTGAACGCTCACGTCTAGATTGGAAAAACCTGGTCGACTAATGGAGTTGATGAGCAGCTTCGTAGGAGCTGAGAGAGACTGAGACTGTTAGTTAGTGAAGCAGAGAACTGGACCAGATCCTGGGTCTGTTGAATTTGCTTCATAGTGCAGACCTCAGATCAGATCAGTCAATAACCTGTGTCTGTCTGTGCAGCGAGGAGAGAGTACCGCAGCCGCTCAGTTCAGCCTCAGAGTCAGCGTCCGCCCGTCAGCAGCCAATCAGGACCCATCCTGGACTCAGGCTCCACCCACGGACTCGTCCAGCGTCTGTCCAACAGTCAGCTGTCCTTCAACACGTCGATAGCCTCCATATTCTCGCAGGTACAAACACAGAAGATGTAGTTTAACGTCAGCGTGTTTCCACAAACTAACAGAATAAATCAAACGATGCTTCGTTCCTTCAGGTTCCTCGTCTGTCGGGAACCGGAGGCATCAACTCTCAGATCCAGACGGCGCAGCATCAGCAGCGGTCCAGTCAGGTCAGAGCTGGTTTCCACACACTGTTCTCTAAACACACTGAAACGCACCAACAAACTAATCAGACGAGGTCCAAACCTCTGACCCCTCCTCTTCTTCAGGTGTCGTCGTCTTCGTCGACGCTCAGTCTGCTGTTTGGGAAGAGAAGTTTCTCCAGCGGTCTCGTCATCTCTGGCCTCTCTGCTGCCGAAGGAGGAAACACCACGGACACGCAGTCGTCGTCCAGCGTCAACATCGCCATCGGACCTTCACACAGGTCGAGCAGCAGAGCCACACAGGTAGAAACCAACTTTACCTGCTCGACTTCATGACTTTGACTCACAATCGTCTGAGAAAATCATCAACAACAACAAGTTTATCATATGAAAATGTATAGACACACAGATAAACTTAGATGTTTGTTGTTTATGTTTTGGTTGTTTTAGTTGTTTTGTCCGTCTTTTAAAAAATGTTTTTAATTTATTTTATTTGTATTTTTTTTTTTTTTACTAATTTATTTTTCTTTCTTTTTTTAATTTACTTTTTTAATTTAAAATAATTTATCTTAATTATTAAATATTGTTATTATTTTTAATAATCTTTAAAAAGATATAGTTTTTATTTCTTTTAGTGATAATTTTGTTTTTAAATATATTTGAATTAATATAGAAATGTCTTTTAGGTTTTTTATTATTTTAATAAAATTCTAATTTATTTTAAAAAATAAAACAAAAATTGAATTTATTTTTATTTTTTCTTTATTTTGTTAATTTAAGTAATCTTTAATTGAATTAATTTTTTAAACATTTAAATATAATTAAATTATTATATTTATGTTTTATTTTTTATATTTTTATAAAAATAAAAATATAAATTATATTTTTTATATATTTATATATTTTAATTATTATATATAATTATTATAAATAAATAATTTGAAATCATTTTTATATAATTTAATTTAATGTAATGATTTTTATAATTTAATAATATAATATGTTTAATATAATCATTTAAAAATATTTAATTTAAATTTAAATTTTTTTTTATTTAATGACTTTTCTTTTTCATTTGTTTTTGTTTGTTTCTCTTTTATTTATTTTTACTTTTTACTTTTTAATTTAATTTTTTTTTCTAAAGTCTTAGAAAATTATTTTTTCTTTTTGATTTGTTAACACCATAAACCTTTACTTCTTTAATGTTTTTTTTAATAATTTTTAATCAGTTTATATTGTAACATTTTTTTCACCTTGTATCATCATGTAATGAGTGTTTCAGCCTCTAGGGGTCAGTGTTGATGCTGTTGACGTGACTGAAGCTTTTAAATTTCATATAAAACAAAGAGAACAAGTTGTAAAGTGACTCTTTTATTTTCTTTCCTGTGTCTTTCTCTCAGTGGACGTCGGAGCCGTACGAGAGCATCGACGCGTCGTTCTCCAACGCCGCCGTCACGGTGAAAGACGGCACGCAGTCATGTGACCGAGGCTGCAGCCAGGGATTGGATAAGACGCAGGAAGACTCGGCGTCCGCATCAACAGCTCCAGAGGCGACGGATCAAAAGACTGTCTGAGAGAGAGAGAGAGAGACAACACACACACTCGCTTAACACACACACACACACAAGAGCACTCAGCTTATATACAGAGAGGACTGTATTAGAGCCACACACACACACACACACACACACACACACACACACACACACACAACATACAGAGGATTGTATGAGAGCAGCAACACACACCGACCTGCCTCGTCTCTGATCCTCAGCATGTGGTCTCACCCTGTTTTCTGAATGTGATCGAGTCTGAAAACAACAACAACAACAACAACAACATGTCGGCTCCAGTTGATGAATTAAAGATGTTTTTAAACGACGCTGCGTCTTTCTACCTCCACACACGTTACACAGCGTTACACCACGTCACGTCACCTATGATTCATACGTTTGTTGGTTTGTTTCTGTCTTTAAGACAGAAACAAACAAACAAAAAAAGCTACATATGTTTCCACTTTCCAGTAAATTTAAAGGAAACTTTAAAGGAAACATTCCCACCCTTTCTTCTTCTTCATCATGTGATCTTTGAGACCTTTTGGCCTCAAGTCAATGAGCTCATCAGCTTTTCTAAATTTAGATAAAAAATGTGAGCTGTAGAGATGGACCATGCTAAGCTAAGCTAACTGGCACTAGTTAGCTTCATACTTAGCTGTTCGCTAGCTTAGCTTATTAGCCCTCACAAAACAAAAAATGGTTTTGTTTTCTTTTAGGATGTGTTAGTACACATTTAACAATTTTGATTTAAAAAAATGTGAGCTTTAGGGAATAACTGTGCTAAGCTAACTAGCTGCTAGTTAGCGTCATACTGCTAACTAGCTGTTAGCTAGCTAACTCATGTACTTGAGAAAAAAAGAAAGATACATTAATTTGTGAAGGAATTTGACACAAAAATCAACTCAAACAAGCTGGAAATTTCACAATTTAACACAGTGTTTTTTAAGCTTTCACTATTTTTAGACATAAAATAATTAAAATATGAAGAAATTTATTAAATATCACATTTATGTGTATGTTTATATACATTTTATCTACCATAAATATCCATAATAATCTTTAGTTTTAAAGGAAAAAGAACGACAGTCAACATTTGGCAAAAAAATCTATTAAGTATTTATTGTAAGTTGTTACATTTAGATTTCTTTCTCTAGCAGCACTATTTAAATTACAGATATTCAAGGGCAGTTACCATAGATTTTCTCTTTAATGCAAGATGTCGTTGTGTAAACAAAGACAAGAGACTGAACCGTTGATCAAAATGTACCACAATCTGAACACAGCGTTAACGTGATGGATTTAAAAAGGCTGATGAACAACAAGATCTGGTGTCTTCTGAGATAAATTAAAAAACAAAACAAAAATGAGTAAAATAAACCTGTTTAAAATAAATTAAAACAGTACAAAACAACATATTTTTGAAAAAAACAAAAATAGTGAACAGCTTCTTTTGTTACAGTTACAATTTCAGTTGGATCTGATATGTTTTTTTTTTATTTTTATTTATTTTTTTGCTCGTCCACATCAGAAACGTTCAGCGTCTGTTTACAGAGTCTCCATGTTTGTAGTTTTACACGTCGATGAAGCAGAATAAATGAGATGAAACAAAAAAACAACAGAAAACAAACGATACCACAGAGTTTTTCTTTAAAAAAAAAGGACAAATAACAAAATGTTTTTGTGGTAAAAAACGTGTCGAGTCCAACAGGACGTGTGGTTTTATTTCCTTCGACCCCTTTACATTGAAACAAAGAGTAGATTATAATTTTGGCACATTTGATCCACCGTACAAGTGTTACTGGGACAGTTTCCTTCTGTGTTTCTAAAAGGTTTTTTTTTTTTTGTTTTTTTATTTTACAAAGTTCAATTATTTTTTTTAAGTATCACACATTTGGGGAATATATTTATTCACTTTTACTTGTCAAATGTTACACAACAAGTCAAATACCATCCAAGTCTGTACGCTAACCGGCCTAGCTTAGCTTAGCTTAGCTTAGCTTAGCTTAGCTTAGCTTTTTAGTTGTCAAAAACAATTATTATTATTTTTTTTTAACTTTTACACTTTGTATTGTCACACAAATTAACAATTAAAATAAAAAATAGTGAGCTGTAGATATGAACTGTGCTAAGCTAAGCTAACTGGCTAACTGGCTGCTAGTTAGCCCTTTCATACTTTGTTTTATTCACTTTTAGGCTTTGTGTTATTACACATTTAACAATTTTAATGAAAATGTGAGCTATGGGGACTAACTGTGTATTAGCCTAGCTTACAGGCCTTACATTTACTTCACCTTTAAGCTTCATATTACACTTTGTAATATATATTCAACATCTTTGATTTTAAAAAATGTGAGCTTTAGGGACTAACTGTGCTAAGCTACGCTAAGCTAACTAGCGGCCTGTTAGCTTTTTAGTTAGCTTAGTAGCTAACTTAGCTTATTAGCCCTTACAAAACAAATTGTTTTAGTCACTTTTATGCTTGATATTGTTACAATAATTTAGACTTTTAAAAAAGAGATTTAGAGACTAATTGTGGTAAGCTAAGCTAGCTAGCTAGCTGATGGTTAGCTTATTCGCTAATTTGGCTTAGCCCTCGCAAAACAATAAATTGTTTTTTTACTTGTATTATTACACATTTAATAATTCAGATCAAAGATTGTGACTGTTCTAGTCGAAGCTAAGCTAAGCTAAGCTAAGCTAACTAGCTGCTAGTTAGCGTACAGATAACGTGACAGTTTAACCACAGTTTCACACAGCTAGTGGTAATTTATCAACCAAAACCAATCCACATTTTCTAAACTAAAGTATTTCTTCCATCTTGACTCGACTGTCGTCAGTGAAAACACAGTAAAGTCACATCCGTATTTTTACTATCATGCAGAGAATTGCCAAGAAAAAAAAAAAAAAAGTACAAATTCCTCAACGCTCAGTGCTGTTAACGTCGTAGAGATTTACATCCGTGTGTAAAACGAGGTGTTTCATCAAGGTTGGACTCGTACGATAAGAAAAAGTCTTGTCAGTGCTACAGTTTTTAGGATTTTTCCTGCATCTCAGGGCGACGGCGACGCCGATCGAGGATCGATCAGTTTCCTTTGATAAAATTCAAAGTTTCTGATTTTAAATATCCTCGATCGGTTCGACCCCGAATGAAGGTCAGGGGGAGGACACAGTGCTCTGAGATGTTCGATCGAACTCGAGGAGGAGCTCTGCGTTTGTGAAGCTCAGCTGACGGCATTTAGTTTTTTGTTTTTTTTTTTGTTTTTTTTTATAGTTTTTTTTAAATCTGACAATTAGAAATCGCATCTCTGCCTTTTAAGATTCAACTCTGCAACAAGAGAAATAAACGGCCTCGTCGACCTTTTTTAAGTATTTATTCTTTTTAGCCAAAAAAACAAAAGATGACGTTTCACCTGAAAAACAAAAACAAAAACAAAAAAACAGTCAGGATCAAATCTGTCATCGTCAAAAAAGTCGTCAAGCAGCAAAAAGTCGAACTTGAAACGACGATTTTTTAAAAAGCTCGCTGTGCTAGCACTGTCCTGGTAAAGTTGCTCTGCAAGTCATGCATGTGGAAATAAACCAACCATAGTCTATATTTGTTAATACAAAGAGGGTCCTTTAGTCATTCTGGTAATTCATGAGACATTCAAAACAAGAAGTAAGTACCCATAACCTTCAATATTAGTGAAACATACTAGAAGAAAAATATGAACCTCTCAAAAGAGTTTCTGATATTTTTAATTGTCTGCATACTGCAGTACTTGAATACATACTCATACAGTATCGTTTATAGCAAATAACTGAATTATTTCATTTATTTAGCAAAAAGCATGCTGAATAGAAAAAATGTCACTTTTATTTCAGTCGCCTTAAAGTGACGGTAAAATTCTTTTTTTTTAATTATTAATATTCTTATTATTATTTTCACCTGCGGATCATTTCTCATCGACAAACTCGTGATCGTATCTACACAGGCATGACAAAAACCCGCAAGAGGTTTAGGCATCTAAATCAATAAAGAGAAAAGTGATTGCCTAAAACTTTTTGAAATCCAAACTTTCCAACCTTCAAAGTGCCTACACACACCAAAGAGAAAAAGAAAAAGAAAAAAACGTGATCTCTTTCCCCAAAAGTAGCACAAACAGACACCTCCGGACGGGACGACGCAGACGATGGCGTCGGGCTTTAACGTCGTCGTGTTGTTTTTGCTGTAAATCGAGGCTCGTCTGTTTAAAACATGAGCGACGTCGACGAGAGAAGAGACAGAGAAGAGATCTGAGGTCTGTTGTGAAGCGTAAAGAGGCACCGAGTCCAACCGAGTCTGAGGGAACAAACGACGTAAACAAACAAACAAACAAAAAACTCCCTCCTCCATTTTTCTTTTCCTCTCTCTTCACTTAACCACGATGCACCAGGAGGAAATATTTCTCACGTCTCAAAAAACTCTAAAATCAGCTGAGTGAACGATCTCGTAACTTTTCTTAACATTTCGCATTCGTGGAATATTTAAAAAAAACAAAACAAACAAACAAACAAATAAAACAACTTGAGCTGATGTTTTGTGTTGAACATCATCGCTACTGTTTCGACACAGTGATAGTCTGACCGGATGTGGCTACAAAAGAAAAGACTAAACGATAAGAAATAGAAAAATAAGTGTCCACCAACAAACAACAGAAAGATAATCACAATAAAAAGTGTGTAAAATGTTATTTCTGGTTATAAAACGTTGACTTTGACGTAACGGACAGTGCACATCTTCAAAGGCAGAAACCGTTAAAACTCAGCTCGTTTCCACGACGTTTGGCTCCAACTCAGCCCTTCAAAGTGAGACTATGTAACTGTTTTAATAATAAAAATAATAATTTCACAGTCTGACTCTTTTTTTTAATTAATTAATAATCAGTAAAACGTACCTTTGTTAAATTCAGTCAAAGGTTATACACCACAGTCTTTTTGCTTTTTAAAATGAACAAATGTTACAGTGAATAAGAGTAAAATTAAAAATAAAATAATAAAAAAAAAAAAAAACAACAAAGAAGAATAAAATAAAAAAAAAGGGGCTGGAAAACAATATTTTGTTTGTTATTTTCAGTCAGTCGTCATCTAATATCACCTCACACAGCCACATAATGTCAGACAACAACACATTTATTTGTTTTCAGCAATGTTTCTTTTTCTTTTTTTTATATATATATATATATATATATATTTATCATCACGAAGGCATATACTATTATTTTCTCTCTGTATATTACTCGTTTTATATATATATATTTATTCATATATATATATTTATATAGAAACAAAAATAAGCGTACATTTTTTGCTGAATAAGATAGAAGAATATCAGCAAAAGGGCGAATGTAAACCATGGTCCATCTACAACAAAGGTTGAAAGGTGCAGTCGCTCGCTCCTTTCACCAACTCACCCACAGTAACAGATTTGCATAGGCAAAAATGGGATTAGCCCTTAGACAGTGGATTCCTGAATTCTTTATAGAGATGCAAAATCTAGTTCAGCTCAACACAAGTTAAAACAAACATACATACAAACCAAAAGACAAAAGAAACAAACAGAAAAAAAAACAAAACCCAACAAAAGTAAAAGAAAATGTTGACTAGGCCAAACTTTCTGTCTTTACTTTACTTTACTTTACTTTACTTCAACCCCTCCGGTAAATATATTTCCATAAACATAGTCATTTATCTGTGCACATATTTGTTTACAGTGTTAGGCTTCAAGTAGATCTAAAAACAACTCGTACATTGACAACTAGATGTGAAATAAATTAACCAACATGAGAGGTAGTGAAAAGCCTACAGAGACGTCTGTTGTTGTTTTTTGTTTTTGTGTTTTATACATATACATACATACATACATATATATATATATATATATATATATATATATATATATATATATATATATATATATATATATATATATATATATATATATGTAGTAAAAAGGAAAAAAAATGTCAATAAGGCCAAAGCTTCTCAAACTTCCTCCATCTTCATCAACTCTCAAACTTTTTAAACCAAAACTGATGGAAATTTCATTTAAAGATCATCATCATCATCATCATCATCGCTTGTAAAATCCACATTTGAAATGTAAGTTATTAAAAAAATAAATGAGTGTGTGCTCCGCCTCTCCTCACACACACACACACACACACACACACACGTCGTGTTAAAGTCACAATAAATTAAAAAGGAAAAAGACGTAAAAAGCAGAAAATGTGAGTTTCTGCTGCGAGTGTGTGTGTGTGTGTGTGTGTGTGTAGTTTAACTCATTACTGTCTATCAGCACTGAGGAGGAGGATGATGAAGAGGAGGAGCAAGAGGACGGTGTGTGTGTGTGTGTGTGTGTGTGTGTGTTAGGAGTATTTAATAATACACAACATCTCACAATTTATAAATGTAAACTTGGTTTAATTGCACCATGATTTCATCATCTGGTTCTCGGTGAAAAAAAAAAAAAAATTCTCCAAGTTAATTAATCAATTAATCAATTAATCAACAAGGAAAAACGAGACGGATTCGAAGCTTCGACGAGCGACGACGAAGACGTTCGTTCACAAAAGATACGGAAAAAAAAAATAGATCCTTTAGTATCAGAGTCGGTTAAATCGTCTGCGTGTTGATCAAACCGGGCGCATGCACAGCTTCATTTAAAGCAGCTAAGCAACATCAATCAAGCCCTTTATGGATGTGAATGGTCTGTGTGTGAGTGCTGTACTGCACTAAAGGTTAAATATAGTTTTAGTTTTTAAAATATAAAATAAAAACAAAGTGTCGGGTGATTGTTGGGTTTAAAAAATGTGGCAGCGACGTCTCATCAACATCAACGTTTCGTCTCCTCTAGTAGAAACAAACACATGCGAACTAGAGGCACAAACTTCTCCGATAAAAACACTTTGAAACAAACCAACGTATGGTTGTAACGTGGCGGGACACAGCTTCAAATAGACTCCTCATCTATTATCACTGACTACATCCTATTGCACTTCGTTAAAAACTATTTCAATCTTTCAAATCGAGACCGAACTTGGCACAAGAAACTTCAGGTAGTTTTTTTTTGTTTGTTTTTCGTTTTGTTTTGTGGCATAAAAACAAACGTCGACATTAATCATCGAGGAGTGGCACTGTTTGAATAAAAAAACACTCAAACTATTCATCAATAAACTTGGATTAGTTCATTTAAATAAAAAATAAGATTCTGCTGCTCTCATGCACTTTCTACTGAACGTCCACAGGTTCATGTTCAAATCACATCCTCAAAAAAATAAACGTCTTTTTAGACTAAAAAAAAAACAACAAAAAAACGTTAATGGGACGTTTGGCAAAACCCTCGTAAAGTTTGTTAATTTTTAAAGTGTGTAACTGCACCACACACACACACACACACACACACACATTATCATTGCATGCTGTCAAAGTCAGATTAGAAAAACCAACCAGTGTGTGTGTGTGTGTGTGTGTGTGTGAGGGCTGGCAGTGGGATGGAGGGTTAGCATGGCTAGCACGAGCATGCTACAGTAGCATGCTGAAACCGGAAAAAAGGCTAGCATGTTAGCATTGTTATAATTATTATTATTCTAATTATTATTATTATAATAAAAAAAGAATAAATCCGTGTCTTAAATGTGCAGCAGCGAAGTGACGGACGACAACGACAACAACGACGACGACGACGACAACAACACGCTCACGACTTCATCTGCTGGAGAAACGACGGAGACGTCGAGTCGAGTCGAGTCGAGTCGAGTCGAGTCGAGTCTCTATTGGCACCGAGTTCATCTCCACGTCTACGACGACCGATGATTTAACTTCGGTCTCAATAAGCAACAACTTCTCCGTCAAGTTCAACACAAACCGTCTATTTCTGCTCAGGAATTTTAAAACAATGTAGATGAATATTTGGAGTTTATGTGGGTGTTGTGTTTTTGTTGATTTTCTCCAGCAGTGTTTGTTTGTTTGTTGTTTTTTTTCCCACCTGTGCTTGTCAGGCTGTGATGGTCTGAGTTGGAGGAAAGAAATAAAAAATAATAATAAAAATCAGAGATGGGAGGTAGGGATCGTTGGACAAACTGTGGTTGCTTTTCCAGAAAAACTCCAGCAGCAGCATCAACGTTGTGCTGCCTTTTTCTTACATGTAAAGGCATTGTGATTATTTATCTAAAGTTCATGAGTAATAATAATAATTACATGTAGCTGCCCAACCACAAGTCTAGCCCTTACTTCTCCCAGTTTTAAAGAATCCTAAAGAAGGAAAAGTGCTCGGACGAACGAACGGATGAAGGATGGATGAAGGATGGACGTGTAGGTGCTGCTGCTGCTGCAGAAACAATCGAATCTCCTCAATAGAATAATAATAATAAAAAAACACTGCATTAAGCTTAAAAATTGGCAGAAGTGTTACTTTTTTTTCCCTTCACTGAACATCTGAACACAGACAGTCAGACAGAGAGAGAGAGACAGGTCACCTCCGTCTTAATACATCTTAATATTCAAGAAAAACAAAAAACAAAAACACAACGTTTGCAGTCCGCGGCTTCATGGTCAAGCTACTGTAGAGAGAGAGAGAGTTACATGCAGACGCCACAAACTCCCATCGACCAACCAACAACTAACTAACTAACTAATCAACTAACTAACTAACTAACTAGGTGTCGTGTGTTTGGACGGTGAAGAAAAAATAAAAAAAAACGAAACAAAATGAAACACAATTTGAGGAATGGGACAGAATCAGAATCAGAATTAGAAAAACATATATATATATATATATATATATATATATATATATGTATATATATGAAAGAGAATGAGTAAAGAGAGAGAACATTAATGTGAAGGTAGAAAGCATGAGGTCTAAATATTACAGTACAGGAACAGTTGGTTTGTCCTTTTTTTTCTTTTCTTTTTTTTTCTAATCGTCTCTCTCTTTCTCTCTCTCTTTCCGTCCGAGTCCACAGGAAACCCAACAGCTGGACGCCATCATCAGGTCAAGTCGACCACGAAACGGCCGAACGACTCGTGGGGTTTT
This sequence comes from Polydactylus sextarius, assembly GCA_016801845.1. Lineage (NCBI taxonomy): Eukaryota > Metazoa > Chordata > Actinopteri > Polynemidae > Polydactylus > Polydactylus sextarius. The sequence goes on along the minus strand of CM028911.1, from coordinate 15,592,248 downwards.
TGGCCAGTCAACCGAGAAAAAACAAACAGCACAAAAAAAACAAAAAAAAAAAAACCAAAACAAAACAAAACAAAAAAACAAAACAATCACTGGCCAGAGTTAAAACGGTCTGAAAACAACCGATTAAACCAACCAGCAAAAGGCCAAACCTGGCTCCAGTGGAGAACTGGATAGAAATTGCTTAAAAAATATAAATAAAAAAAAAAACAGCAACAACAACAACCAGCTATCTCGGATGTCATTCAGTCTTTGCAATCAAAAAAAACAAAAACAAAAAGGAGGGAGAGATTTTTTCCAAACCCGACTTCTGGCACCATAGTAGTATTTGAAGTTTAAGTAGTAGTCTCGTCGGTGTACGATGGCATCAATGAGGGAGGGTGGAGGTGTAGGAGGAGGGAGGGGTCTAGGTTTCGAGGCAGGTGCGCCTCCTGCTGGCCAGGAGGTCTCTGTAAACGGAGGAGTTGAGGAAACGGGGGAAGGAGTCGCGGTGCATCAGGGTGTAGATCTGCAGCTGCGCCTCCTCGTACATCAGGTTGCTCGGCTCGGCCAAACTCTGGTTTATTCCTTCTCTGACCCGTGAGTCCAAACTCACCTGAGGTCAAGAAAAAAAACAAAACAACAACACTAATTTAATTTACAAGAAAAAAACATTTAACGAGTCTGAGCCGTGCCAGAGGATTTATTAAGACGGAGGAGGAAAGTCATAAGATCTGCAAAGTGACTGTAATTTGCAACCACAGAGACAGAAAAAGGTGTCAGAGTCATTTGACATCAATTCATCTGAGATATTTAAGTCTGGACCAAAAAGAATCACAGACAGACTTTGTTAAATGTGACGCTGCAACACTTTGACTTTAATGACGTTAAAGCAGCAGCTGCAGGTTTGACAGAAACAGTCGTTACCTCTTTGGGCGACAGTATGGACACGTAGTCTTCGTATATGATCCTGGCCTTCTCGTCCACCACCGACGGATTCGTCTCCTTCTTCAGCTCTTCGCACGCCAACCAGAAGAGCAGGTTGTCTTCGCTGTACTCGGAGCGCAGGAACTCCCTGAAGATCTCCCGGCCTTCGAGTGAACGCAGCATCATCTCAAAGCTCCGAGCCCACGACAGCACCTCGTCCAGACTGGGGTGTCTGCAGCCGGTCGAGATTAAAAACATGAAGACATACAGATACGTATATGTGGGACAAACAGACAGAAACAAACACATCAGACTGGACTTAACTGTTCTTCTGCAGCTTCAATACTGTCCATCTTGGTGCAGGTCTGACGCTCACTTCTCTCCATCCGGTCTTCATTCCTGCATCAGAGGCGAGAGATTATTTTGATTTACAACATAAAAGTAAAAATCACTTCTGAAGGACAAACATCCAAATAATCATTTACAATCTTTTGTTACTATCCAAGAAAATAACTAACAACATCCAGCAAAAGCTGCAGAAACTCTATTGTGTTTCTACTGGTTATTATTATTATTTATTTGCTCTAAAAGTAGTTGTACGGCTCAAACTACGCGTCCCACAGTAACCAAACCTGGTGCTACACTTCAACCATCATAACTATCCAAAAACATGAAAAATCAAAAACTACAGTGATAATCCAGTTGACTTCCATCCATTTTTAGCTGCATACCCAGTTTCAAGTTGTGGTGATTCTTATTTTGTGGTGACGTTTATCTGAAATATATTTAACCACTAAACAGTTTTGGTTATTTACACAAAAATTCATATATTGATTTCTGATCATTTCATTTATTATTTTCTCATATTTTATTGATTTGTACTCATCTGTGATTTACTGTTTGTAGTTTGTTGATGTTGTCCTGACTATATATAATAATATTATTTATTTAGTCGAGCATCTTCTTTTTTGAAGTTGTTTTTTTTTTTAATTTTTACACCTTTTTAAATTCTATGCTTCTATTTTTAATTAATACAATCTAATAAATCATTCTCCACGACGATTATGATCGGTTTTCATTGAATCTTTGGTGTTCCTAATATTTTGGCCTCTCATTGAACTCCACAGCAGAGTTTCCTCCATGTCGCGTTTACTGTCATCATGTTCATCCAGGTGTCATCATGTTCATCCAGGCGTCTCCATATTAACTCAGTATTTCATCACAGCCGCAGCTACAACCAGGTTCAGTTTGGTGTCGACACGTTAGGACGCGGCTGCAGACGAACAACAAGAAAAAAGAAGAAAAGACTGAACGTTTCTCTTCTTTAAACCTCAACGAGTCTTCAAACGTTTTCTTTTCTACCAACTCTCCGCGATCCGTGAACGCACCTAAAGCGCGCGCCCGCTGATTTGAAACGCGTGACGTCAGACGCCGCCGTTAACCGACCGGGAGGTGAAGTCGGTCTCCGGTGCTGCGGTGGATTTTAAAGTTTAAACCTCCAGCGCTTCAACAAAACCGTCTACAGCGAAGAAAACGTTGAGACGAGCAGCTGAGAGATGAGGTCGACGTCGTCCAGCTCCAGGAGAAGAAGGTCAGAGACGGAGTTTAGCTTGGTTAGCTTCCAGTTAGCCTAGCATTAGCGCTAATGTCGTTAACGTCAGGTGTGTTGACTTGCTAATTAATGCTAAAGTGTAGCTGTTTGTTCACGGTGACGACACTTCACCACAATGTACCGATGATTTTTCTTTCTCAGTTGAGCTTTAACTTTATTTATTTTAATGTTTGAGTAGTTTTAGACAGGTTTTATCTTCTAGCTGTTTCAGCAGACATCAAAGTGATTTGAACCGCAGTTCTCGCGGTTAGTTTTAATATTTTAATATTAAACATCATTGTTCTTGTCACCAGTTTTGGTGAAGTTAGTATTTATTTTTAATTAAGCTGAATATTCTCAGCCACTTGAAGCCACAATTTTAACATTTTACCACTTGAAAATTAAAATATATATATTCAGACAAACAGGCAACTACTGTTTTGTTTTTCAGGCCCAGTAATAATTTAATTGTATGTTCTTCCATTTGAGTGGTTTAAAAGATTTTTCAACAAGTATATTTTTGTTTGTTTAAACAGGAAAGTTGCCATAAATGGACGCGCCGTCGACCGCAGTCTTCAAGGAGCTGCTCTCTGAAGCTGATAAAGGTCAGTGATGATTTAAATAATAAATATAATATCACTGCTGATGAAATGTTTGTGGTAGCAGGAGATAATGTGGTGTTGATATTTTCAAACATGGGATATGTTTTTGTTTTGTTTAAAATTTACAGGAAGTGAAAGTCAAAGCTCAACTTTGAGATTAATTTTCTTTTTTTCCTATTGCAGGTAGATCCTCTTCTAGATCTTCTGGTTCGTCGGTAACAGTAAGAGGTCATCGAATATTTTCTCTCCTGTCTCTGTCTTTCCAACATGGCCGCCGTGTCGTGACTTTGAGCTTTCCATCGCAACGTGTTTGTGTTTATTTGTACCCGGTCGTCACACCACAACCTCACCTCCATCAAACACACACACATCTGATTCTTCCACTTTCTCTGTGTGATTGAAGGTTTTTAGCTGCTCAGTGTGAAGCTGTAGACAACAACACAGAGCTCACTGGACCAAACACTGAGGGATCAGGATGGACTTGTTTTTGACTTTAGCTTTAAATGGTCCTGTAGCTTTACCTAGCGTTGTAGCTTTTGGTCTTGGAGTCTTTGATTCTAGTTTTGGATAATTTTGACTTTTGTCTTTGGTTGATAGTTTTAGATTTGGTGAGTCTTGTGGCTTTGTCTTGACTTTATCTTCGGATCATTTTGTTCTTTTGTCTCTAAGTAAAAGTAAATTCAGGGCTCTGTGTTCAGGTTGTGTTCAGTGTGTGTGTGTGTGTGTTTTGAAGCTTGTTGTTGTATTTAGTTGGTGCTGAGATGTTTCAGCTTCCTTCCTAATGAAGTTAAAGGTGTTTATGTCTGCAAACTGTTTATTGTGGCTTCAGTAAATTCAGTGAAGAGGTTTTATGTTCAGGTTTCAGCTTCAGTATCGTGTTGATTCCTGTTCACTAACTTTTCCTTCGTAGGTTTGTCTACTTCAGGTAGGACCCATTTCAACTTCTTTCTCAGTCAGGTCAGATCATCTGATGATGTTTTTTTCTTTGCCAATAAAGAATTTTCAACCTTGCATGTGTTTCCTGACTGATGTAGATCAGGGTAGGGGCAGATAGTTTAGCACGTTTCTCTCAACAGCTGCATCATGTTCCTGTGGATCTTCAAACTCAACCTCCTGTTGCCGCCGCTGATTGTTGGACTCCACAAGTTAGTGTGTTTCCTTACCTTGGGGTGGGTGTGGGCCGGGTCTGTCTGGCCGCCGCGCCATAACCTTTTACCTTTCAGGTTCTCCACCCATCATGAAGACCGTTCACCGTTCATCACAAACAAGTAAGTTTCTGCCCGGCCACTGCGCCTTCGCTCGGCTCTCTTGCCGACCTTTCTTTCCAACATGGCCGCCGTGTCATGCCTTCGCTCAGCTTCCTTGCTGAACTCTCCTCCTTTCCTGGCCGCCGCGCCACTGTTCATTCCCTCACATGTCAGGGAAAGTTAGTCAGCTGGTGATGTGGGTGGGTTTAATTAGGGAAGTGCAGGCCGGGGTGGAACTGAACTGCTGTGAATGTGGAGTGTATGAAGTGTGTCATGGCCGCCGTGCCACAACTGTCTTCCTGGTTCATCTGTCAACATGGCTGCTGTGTCATGACTGTCCACTTCCATTTCATCCAACACAACATCACATCACTGCACCAGCGGCAGCGTTGGAAATGTGACACAGCTCGAACGCTGCCGTTGAACATCTACATTTTCATTTTACTTATTTAAACATCATTTTCTCCCTCTGGCATTTCATTTCGACTCGACGATTTTGGCTCCAGCATTTCATTTCGACTCGACGATTTTGGCTCCAGCATTTCATTTCGACTCGACGATTTTGGCTCCAGCATTTCATTTCGACTCAACGATTTTGGCTCCAGCATTTCATTTTGACTCGACGATTTTGGCTCCAGAATTTCATTTTGACTCGACGATTTTGGCTCCAGCATTTCATTTCGACTCGACGATTTTGGCTCCAGCATTTCATTTCGACTCGACGATTTTGGCTCCAGCATTTCATTTCGACTCAACGATTTTGGCTCCAGCATTTCATTTTGACTCGATTTATTTTGGCTCCAGAATTTCATTTTGACTCGACGATTTTGGCTCCAGCATTTCATTTCGACTCGACGATTATGGCTCCAGCATTTCATTTTGACTCGACGATTTTGGCTCCAGAATTTCATTTTGACTCGACGATTTTGGCTCCAGCATTTCATTTTGACTCGACCATTTTGGCTCCAGAATTTCATTTTGACTCAACGATTTCTCATATTTGCCTCCAACATTTTACCTGGAATCAACTGGATTTCCTAAAGAATTCACAGTAAGTCATCGTTTAACCGCCGTGCCGTAAAATCTTCGCCCTGGTCGCCGAACCAGTTCTGTCCTCTCTGGGCCGCCGTGTCATCTGAGCTTTCACTCTTTTGATTCCTTCTGTTCAGTGTTTCTCTGTGTGTCTTGTCCGTCCAACGTTGTTTGTATGCTCCATGTCTTTGTCCCGTCTGTCTCCTGAATGTAATGTCTGTCACATCTGTTGTGTGCTCCCTCTGTCATGTCTGTCTCTGTGTCTCCTCATCCATCAATACAAGACACGACCAAAACTCAGGACCTTGTAGGATGAAACTGGATCATCTCATGTTCCTACAAAGGTAACGTTTCTTTTCTGTTTGTATTTCTTCTTCAGTCTTCATCAGTCATACTGAAACTTTCACGTCACGACTCTGTCCAATCAGCTTGGGTCACATTTTGGTGCAAAAACATTGAAGTATATTTGTGAAACTGACACTTTGAGTTGTTTTGGTCACAACATTTGTAACTTTATTTGTCTCAGTCTTGTTCCATCTTTGTCTCTTGTCTTTATCTTTGTGTCTTGAGCCTTTTCTCTATATTTACTCATCTTCTTAGTCTCACTGGGTTGTCCTTCTGTCTCCAGCTTTGTCTTTGTCTCGCTCTTCTTCTTGTTTTGTTTTAGCAAAGAAGACCCATTGGAAAATGGTAAGAAGGTTCTTCAGACTTTAGTCTTAAATAATTTAACTTTAGGATGAAGCGAGGGAAAGGTAGTAAGAGTGATCAGGTAGATTTTTGGTCAATTTGAAACTTAATTTTAAGCCTCAAATCATTTAAATATTTTACTCTATTGATCCTTACTTAAAGTTTTAATTGGCATTTGACAAATCATTTCTTGTGTGTAATGTATATGTGCAGTTTAAAAGTACAACAGTGGCCTGTGTAATTGTGCTGTCGTCACTCATCACCATCTAAATTCAACAACAAAGGTGATGTTGACTGTTAAAGTCTGTCTTATCTGTCAGGTTTAATTCCAACTGGAGATTCAAATGTTAAGTTGTAGAGTTTAAGCAGGTCAGGTGTTCTAGTTTTTATTTTTTTTTTTTTATCGTTTTTCTTGCGCGACATATCGGGAGGCCTCCCAGCAGGGGAATTAATTCACCCCTGTGAAGCGTAAAACTTCTGTCTTATTGACATTTCGCTGCGACTTCAGGTTACGTGTTAGGAAACATTTGTTCTCCAGGAGGAAGTGAACCTGACAGAGGGAGATGGTTTACATGGTAACTCTAGAAGACACTCAACTGAGGTGTATTTATATCATTTTAATTCATTGGTACTGAGTGACAGTAGTGACAACTACAAAACAGGTCTTTGTTCTTGTTCAGCCATTTTCAAAGTGTGAAAACTGCCATCACAGACTGATAGTTTCTCTAGTGTTTTGGTCTTTAACTAAATTTGTGATATGTGAACAGAATCAATCAGCTGAGACATTGGGCATCACTTCATCACCATTTGTCAGCAGTTATTTTGATGTTGTAGAAGAAGATGTTTATGACAGAAGAACCATCTCTGTAAATGTGATGTGGTGAGTTTATCTGAATTTTCATGAACATCTACACTGTTTTTATTGTTGTTTGTTTATTGTTATTCTGACGTCTGTTGTCCAATATCCAACTTTCAGGAATCAACATGCAGCAGTTGACGCCCACTTGACGTCCTGATTGGCTGGTTTGAAGAGTCATTGTTGAATAATTTATAATCCAATAAGAATCATCTTCGACCTGATCGTCCAGACGGTTGTTCCTCTGCTCCTGACTCTGTTTCTTCTCCAGAAGTTGGTCTTTGTATTAATCTTCAGTCGTTTGTGGATGAAACAGTCTCACGTCATCGTCACCAGGTGTCACTTCCTCCTGATGTGTCCTGTCAACGTTCACCGCTGCTGCTGCTTCATCCGTTCAGTGAGTCGTTCTCCTCATTCACTGGTTGTTTTTACATGTTTGGGAAGATGTGACAGTTGAGGATTGACAAAGCAAACCATATAACACAATAACCTCACAGTGTTAATGACTGGATGAGGTTGTGTAAGGAGCTCCATGTTAATGGTCAGTGACAATCAGGATTCATTGAGTCAGTTCTTAATGCTACAGAGAACAAGGTAAACTGAGTCGACTCTAACAGAAGAAGGTAAGGATTTTCTCCTTCCCCTTCTTCTCTGTGTGTCAAGTCTGAGCTTGAAGGAAACTGATTGTTACAACATTTAAAGTTTGACATGTAGGACTTGACATGTAGTCGTCCGCCTGGTGATGCAGTTTCCAAAACTAGACTTGGATCCATCTGGTTTTGTGAATCCGCTGACTGGTGTGATGTTACTGTCCTACAACAGCAGCAGGTGAGTTAACTTGCTGTGCTGATCTTAATAATTAGGACAATGTGCGTTTAATTTATATAATAACGTTTGTAGATTTTGTTGGTGGTCGACTGTCACATCTCACCAAATATTTGAAAATAATCGTGTTGAATGAGGAAACGACTTCCTTCACAGATGCAACAGCAGCATCAGTGAACGTTGATCGATCACATCAGGAGGAAGTGAGACCTGGTGACGGAGGCAGGAGGTCGTTTCATGTTCAGACGACTGAAGGTCGATGCAGAGATGAACTTGAGGTGAAGCTGCAGAATCAAGAGCAGAGGATCAACTTTGTTTAGACGACAGACCCTAAATCCAGCTGGTTCTGATTGGACAGTGAACAGTTTTTAGTCGTGGTGTGAAGTCGGCGTCTGCTGCTGGCGTTGATTTCAGAGAGTTGGACTCTGGGTAACTGGGTAACAGACAAGTTGTGAGGGAGTCTCTGCTCAACACAAACAGACTTTAATCCAGTTTAAATCTTATTCAAACTTAAGAGAAAACTTCCACATCACAGCTAGAATAGGTGATGGTTTGTAAGTGTAGAAGACAGAGTCAGGGTGAGAATGAGGGAGATGAGTGTTGAGGGTCCAGGCTAAAGACAAACACTCGACCAGGTGAGATACTGTTGCATCCTTGAAAAATTTTGCAACTGAGGAACATCGTGTCCAGACCTGAACTCAAAATCTCTTTCTCTCCTCCCTCCAGATGTGAACGAGGACATCGCCTCATCTTCTTCACTGGGATCCAGCTCCAGATGCAGTTGTCAGTGTTGATTGTTAATGTTTTGTGGTCGGAGGTTGTGTGAGTTTAGTCTGGGGTACCCTGTACATTAACACACACGTAGCTGCTCTCTGTCTACTTCACTAGGTTATGGGTTGGTGCCGCCATTGTAAGTTTTATTAAAGTCTTTTTTATTTTTTTTTGTAGAGAAGATAGTCAGGACTTTTTGTTTCATTTTCTTTTAGTTTTTATGGTCAGAAAGATGAGTTAGGCCTCGTTTTATTTTATTTATTTCATTTATTTGGCACCAGCCTCTACAGTCAACCTCCTCCACACTTTGTTTTTATGAGAGATCAAAGGTAAATAAATGTTCAACCTTTGATTCACTTACATTGACTCAGTCTCTGGTGATTTATAGTTTCCTGTTTTATAAAAGACTCCAAGTTACATTTAAAAGTTAACATGTTTTCAGTTGATTGTGACCTCTGACTTGTTTTGGCTTTGTCCCTTAGTCCTTTGAAAGCTCATCAAATTTAAATACATTTGCTCGCTAGGTGGCGCTATAGTGGTCAATTAACATTTTGGCTCACATTTCGAGAACTGTGCACCCTAAACGTAAGGTTCATTTTTCTGTTTGTAAAACGAGGCTCCACACATTGTAAATAACTGGCAATGCAACTTAAACAAACTCATCATCCATCTGATTCTAAGTAGGTGTCATCTATGGACTAAGGATTATTCGTTACAAAGTTTTGGGCCAATGACTTTAGGTCTATAACTTGTGAAGTATTGACACAAACTTACTAAGACTTGAGGACCTTGTTTTTAATCTGGAATTGAGCCAATTATCAACGTATTCAAATATATATTTAAAGTTTGTCCATATGTTTTGGCTCATAACTTGAGAACTGGGTAACCTAGATTAAAAATATTTCTTTTTCCTCTGATTGCTTGGATAGTCCTACTTCTAAAGTACTAGATCATCTATACCATCTATGAACAAAGTGCACAAAAAGTTATCAAAAGTACTTTTAATAGGATTATTTAATACAAAGTTAATGACCAGTGACATTTAAAGCTCTGTCATGTCATGACTTTGACGTCTTATAACTTGAGAACTATTGATCCAAACTTCATCCAACTTAAAATCCCAGATCATGATGACATTGTGTGGAGTCATGCCAATTTTCATGAAATTCAGTCCATAGGGGGCGCTACAGCTGACATGTAAAGATTCAAGGCCTTTCTTCCAGTGACACTTGACCTTGTTTCAGGCCGTTTCCAAACCGCTGTTACCACTACATCTATTTAATTAATTTATCTTTTATATGAATTAGATTTATTTCCAGATTTACTGGGTAATCACGATATTTAATCTCTGAAGTGTTTGGATTTTGTTAAAAGCTGCTCAAACATGAGAGATGTTATAAAAACCTGCAACAATCAGTCGATTTAAAGTCAAATATTTGTTGTATCCAGCTTCTAAAATATAAGTTTCAACTGTTGATCATCATTGAGCTTAATCCGACTAAAATAATCTCTAATATTCAAACTTTATAAAACTAGATTTGTTTAATATTTCATCTCTGAAGCTGCTCTAACATTTTCTTCTTGTCCTTTATGCAGCGTTGTCGTATAAAAGCTGCAACAATTAATTGATTCGAGTCAGAAAAGATTTGCTGCTTTTATTTGTTTTAATGTCATCGTGTGTTTGGATTTTGACGACATCACCTTGAACTTTTAATGAATTGCGATCGATAGTTAAATCAATAATGAAAATAAACGCTGAGCTTCGTCGGATGAAAAATAATCTCCAGCCGACGTCGCCGCGTATTAAAAGTCGATAAAACAATAAAGCTTTCAGCTTTTCAGCCTTTATGTAAACACTCGAAACGCACACACACGGTAGCCTCTCTGTCTATCGCAGCTCAGTCACACTTGCTGAGTCCACAATGCAACACACACTGAGGCGTCTATTTTTGTCCCACCATGGAGGATCTTTCCTTCCTCTTGCTGTCTCTTGTCAAAGTCCCCATTGTGCGGCAGTAATGGGCTAAGCTAGCCACATCCCCCGGGCGCCCTCACAATACGGCTAAATATACAGGCTGTTCTTCACAGCTGTTTTGCATGTGATGTGTGGATGGAAATAGAAAGCACCCCGACCAGATAAGAGCCGTGTGTGAGGAAGAGAGGACGGGGGGGTGAGGTGTCCTGTAACACTTTGATACACACAGATCTGCACCACTTGACACAGTGTGATGGTTTAAAAACCAAAAAATCGGCGATCGGTGATTTAGAGAAACACAAACTCACTTCATCCCTCCGAGGTTTTACACTAAAACAAATAAACGAAAACGACACCGGAGACGATTTTCTGGAGACGCCGACATCAGTGTTTTGATTGAAGGAAAACACACACACACACACACACACACACACAGCGACTCGCCACCACAAGCTGCCACCACTTCAGATGAAGTGGTGTGAAAGAAGCAGCACATTCACCATTCACTGCTCAGAAACAATGTTTCATTCACGGCGCTCTCTGGGCGAAGAGAGAGCAGCCACAGTGAGGCAGCTGTGTACGACGCTCGCTGGCTCCTACTGCTGCCTTGCTCAGGGGCAACGTGGCTCTTCAGAGTCTTTTTGTGTAAAGTTTCAAGACTTTAAATAAAACGTATCGGGACGCTGTCGTGTGGAGAGTTTTTTTTTTTTTTTTATTTTCTCAATTCATCAACAAAACTGTTTGGTAATTTTCTTAAATTTAGCTGCAAATACATCTCGCTCATTTCAGATGTTTCAGTCCAACTTTAAACTGATTTTCCTTACGTAACAAGTTATTAAATCTCTTTTTCAACCTTTTAAAAATAACTTCTCAGTTCCTGTTTAGTGTCATTTTCTTAAAAAATGTAAAACCCAACAGTTTATTGTCCAGATCCAGTGAGATGCAGCTAAAGAAACATTGTCCCACTATTCACACGTTCAACTTTGCTTATTTAAGTGAAGTTATTTGCAAATTCTGCTAAAAGATTAAAAGGGTCATCTCTGAGGACCAACTCTGAGGCCTGAACTACGAAGCCAGTTCAACAGACCCAGGATCTCTTTCAGTTCTCTGGCTTCACTAACTAAACTGGTTTTCAGCTCGATTAGTCAACTCAGGTTTTACCAATTTAAATGTGAGCGCGTTCACAAACATGAAAAGAGAACCAGCAGCAGAGCGGAGACTTCACAGTCAAAGAGCAGACGATGATTTTACAACAATATGAGGAAAAACGAACAATATTCCAGGAAGAAAACAACATGGAAAAATAGTCTGTTGTTACGGTGAATAGGCTGATACAACTTTAACCTTCATGTTCAGCTAAAACCCTCGAATATGATTCAAAGTGTCAGTAGGAAACTTTCATATCTGATACGTCCAAGTCCAGTTTTAGTGTTTCTGGTTCAGGACGACAAGCTCAGTTAATAAAGGTGATGGGGGTGTGTCGTCGGACCCTGGCAGCTCCAAACAGGAGCATTTGTACAATGTGTCGATAATAAAATCCAGTTATTTAATATCCTAGTTAATTATTGTAGGAGTCAATAACGCAGCAGTGCTACTGTCTGAGGGACAGTCAGCTCCACTGTGTCACTGGCAACGTGCGGTTTGAGGAGATCACAGATATATAAGTGACGCTCCAATAAATAATGATGTGAAAGACCAGAGAGTTCTGGTCTCTAAAAACCCCGGTCCTCCTCAGAGACCCTCTCTCAATCCGACACCGAGCTCCACGGATCTTCAATAAAAGGACCAGACATTTTCTAGAGAACTGATTGGTCGGAGCCTATAAAAGCTCCGACCTCTGATCTGGAACATGACCTGCTCCAGAGCACGTTAGTTCAGCATCAGTTACCATGGAGACGTAGCCCGGTAAGAAGTGAACCACCTTCGTAGGACGGAGACCAGAGTTAACCCTGAAGTTACCGTGAAAACAACTAGTCCTGCTTCCTGGTCCAGGACTCTGAACTAAAGACACCGAGTTGATTTCATCAACAAACAGTTTATGATCATAGACGACTAAAAATCCTTAATTTTGTTGCAAACACTGATTTTAATATTTGCATTTGAAGCCTCATTAGACAGATTTAAATAGTCATTGACTTCTCATCTCTTGTGTAACATCTGACCAAGTCTGAACTAAAGAAAGTTTATTTAACTTTATGATCAATTTAGTTCAGTTTCGATTATTAAATCTACATTTAAACCCTTTTTGTTTTTGTTTTTTTTAAAAAAAGTCTTAGTTCAGGTTTAGGATCATTTTCTTCAGAAATGTTGTAAAACTCAACAGTTTCATTGAGATCAAACTATTTAAACAAAGTTAAAATACATTATAAAGTGATGTCAGTTGTCAAGTTGTCTCATGAACTTAAGACTCTGCGTTGAATCTGTGCAACATTTCTCATCGCTGCAGATTTCCACTTCTGCAGAAATTAGTATCAACTTGTGCAAACGCTGCTAAAACTTGACCCAACACAGCACGTTGTGTTTTTTCTCATGGAAACTACCAGTTTTCCTCATCTGAACTCTTGAGGATCTGAGGACACAGGAAACCCTCTGAGGCAAATTTGTGATTTTTGGGCTCAATAAATCAAACTGACTTGACTTCATGATTGTTCAACTCTGAAAACTGTTGTATTTGAGTCGGTTTGTAGGAAAAGTTTAATGGCTCGCGGGGCTGAAACAGGCACTGACGTTGTGTCGAGAGTTGAGTTTTTTTAAGGGAGTTAAAAACTAAATAACTAAACTGTTGTTTACTGTTTAGAAAAAAACACAAAGTATTAGTTAACAGTCTAATAATATAATTTAACGATATATAATTTTATGATTAAATAAGTTTAATAGGGTCACACGGCTGCTTTAAACTTCTAGTTAAACTTGTTTTTCATGAGCACAACTTTGTGTTTTTATTCGCAAAATTTATGTTTAGTTCTTATTTCCTTTTTATTTTATTTCCGAGTCAGTGAGTCCATCATATGTTGTGTTGTACGTCAGACTACAGCCGTGTGCAGACACGTGATGCTGCGTCCCTAATAAAGTGAGTAACACTGCTGCGGGAAAATCTGACAAATCAACACGTTGGATGTTGATGATTAAAGGTGATGGATCGATGGTTTTAGTTGAAACGTTTCCTGGTTAAATCTTCTCAAACATTAACGACGGTTTGACACTTTTCATCACAGCTGATGATTGTAACTGAATCTTCTGGAGGTTTTAGACTCTTGTTGAACTAAAACGAATCAAGAGGAAGTTGTTTTTCTTTATCGTAGAGTTTGAAACCACCCGAACATCGTCACTGACGTCATTTTTTTTATCGGTGTTTTAAACAAGTTTAAATGCAGTAAAATTAAACATAGAGAAGTATAGTTGTTGTTCTTACCAGAGACACTTGCAGCAGCCGCACCAGCAGAGGCAGCAGGTGTTGGGTCGGGGCTGACCAGGGGCCTGTGGTGGGGCCTCGATGTGCGCCGCCTGCCTTTTTCTCATCTCCACTCCACTCACACTCCGGGGCTTCGTGATGGAAATGCACAAAGAATAATCATCATTTAATAAACTTTAAATTCAGCGGCACATTTTTAGTTGCCATGTTTTACTTTTTGACTCATCAGCAGCACTAGAGCAGGACGGACAGGATTTCCTTCCTTCTACGGTTCAAGAGTTTGTGGCTTCAATGCAAATCCGTTCAATACGTTTGAGGAAACGCAGACACAAACTAAAGTAACACACACACATACAGGTGTGAAATAAAAAGATAAATCCAGGAGACGAGGATCCAAATAGGGACAAATCACAAAAACTCCAACAATGTCGCTGGCGGCTGCAGCGTCATTCAACAGCTGATGCACAGTTTTGTGGTTTCTCTTAAAGCTTTTATGTTTCTGTTTTTAAGGTTTGCTCTTTAATGATGATGATATCGAAAGGCACGTGGCAACACGTCAGTCGGGGGAAATTATCTGCACTCAGACACAACGACGCTATGTGATAAACACTAATGTGTTCGCAGTGATAATGATGCTAACATGCTCATGTCAGATACAAGTTTAATGCAACGTGAGCGTAAAGATTTAACCTCTAAACTGCAGCTGATTTCAGGACGACGCCTTAAAGTAAATCACTGTAGTTCGTCCTCTTAAGAGCAGGAAACGTCAACATCGTTTGAACCAAAACCGCAGCATCATCATCATGTGCATCAAGAAATATTTGTCATTTATAGTTGAAAAGTGCTACATTAAATATACATTAGATAAATAAATGTTGTGTTGAAATTATGACCACTCATCATCATCATCATCATCGTTTCCAGTAAAACATTGATCCATACGTTAGTGAATCACTTCCTTGTTTCTTTTATATATAAACATGTGAGATAAAAAGTCTCACATTTACCTTCAACATCACTGCTAAGGACCAAGAGAAACCGTCTGGTAAAGTAGAAATATAAAAGGAAAAAATAGCAACCTCGACTTGCTGCTGCAACTTTATTGCAACAAAACAAATAAACACCACAACTTTCATCGCATCATTTTTAGAAAAACTGTAGCAAAAGCAAAGACCTGAAATCCTGGAGGAACTGTTTATAATAATATGACAAAAGTCCAAAGACTTGGAGCTGCAACAACCAGTTTCATTATTTCATTTATTCAGAAAGTTTCTAGTCGATGCATCGCACAAATACTTTAAAAAGTGTTGCAATCGACCGATTGTAAACTGATGACACCACATCAGGTTTTTAGTCTTAAAAATGACGTTTTCTTTTTGTGTCACTGTGAAATATAAAAATGCAGTGAAATGTTTAGATCTACTTATATTTATTTCAGACAGTTTCAAGACCATAAATGAAACTTTATCTGTGCAACCCAACAGAAGAAATGTACCTAATGTTGATTCAGTTTTTAGTTTCCTGACTAAATGATGAAATAAATTTCAGATCGTTGTCTCTGGTGTTTTGTTACATTTCTATAAAATATCATTTTCAGCAGCTTCCAAAACACTTTAGCAAGTTTTCTTTGGATTTTTAACAAACACAACAACTCTCTAAAAACTTGTTTAATACCTGATATGATAATATCATGATGATAACATGAGCTTAAACTCTGTTAGTCCAAAAGCCAACATTTAAAACCAGAATCAGAAAAAACATCATTTCAAACTTTCAAGCCTTTTACGCTTCATGTCTCTGATGATTCAGTGTAAAAAATGTAGTTAATTGTACAAGTCTCACCTGTAACGTCATAGTTCAACTTAAACTCCTCATTAAAAACTTACAAATCCAAATAAAAAATATCTAACAGCATGAGAGGAGTCGTCTCTCCTCGTTCTCTACATACAAACGTGTAATTTCCTCCAGTGACGACGAGCGGCAGGTATATCTGCCGTATGAGGCAACCTGTCTTGACGCAAATGCCGTCGTCTGACTAGTGGAGTAGCCGTCAGTTATTCACCGTCGGTGGAAAAAAAACGTCCACTAGATGCAAACGACAGCGAGGGCACGGCTTTGTTCTGCAGCCGCAGGAAGAGGCCGCATTGACACCACATGCAAATACAGAGTGGAAATACAAATACAAATGAGATGAAGGGGTGAAGACATGTTAAAAATAATAATAATATAAATATATACTACAAGATCTGGCACATGTGACGACACTCGCCTTGAGTTTTCTCACTTTTTACTACTTGAAATCATCTAAATCAGTTAAAAATGACAATAAAAATACAGTTTTATTGTCAAATGCTGTTATTTTCTTTCAGGAAATAAGAACTTTTTTAGTGTTTATATGATGCCTGAAACACGAGTCTTTTTTTGTCTGCAGAGCAATGGACATCAAATTATTTGAATATGGAAACATTTCTATTTATTACTGACTCTGGGAGATTATTATGATTATTACGTATAAACTATTTGTGAACAAATGATGTAGAAGTTTTAAGGACGAGGAAGAAGAGATGAGGCTGAAACTGAGAAATATCAAACAATGTAACTTTCTCCATTTTTGAAAACTTAAACATACTTTTGTCCATTTTGTAAACGTAGATTTGATCAATTAAATTCAGACAAAGTTATTTATTTTTCTCTCTTTTATTTTTATTGGTTTTATTTTAAGTCTTTCTTGGGGATAAGATGTTTCTTTTTGGACTCTGTCAACCATAGATTGATGTATGAATATGTTGAATATTAAACGGTGGATGTTGACGTGTAGGAAACGAGGCAGACGTTGACCAGACCAGACCAGACCAGACCAGACCAGACCAGACCAGACCAGACCAGACCAGACGGACCAACGGAGCTTCGTTTCCCCACAGACACAGAGATTCCAGTCAGTGTGAAGAGATGAAGCTTATCACAGAAAAACGAAACAAGACGAGATACGACATCGCTCCACTTTTTTTCAAAACAGAAAAACAACTAACAACTAATTAAAAATTTTCAGAAAACTTGAAACAAACTTACCATGAATTAGTGAGTTCCTAAAAACAGGTCAGACAGAGCAGTCATGGCGTGAGGTAATAGGTTGCTGGTCGACTGGTGGGCGGTCTGGACGTCTGTCTGAGCGTCTGTCTGTTTAACCGACTGGATGTTTGACTTGTCGATGGAGACGAAGGGAAAGGCAAAGAGGTTGTTTTCACCAAACACAAGAGAAGTTACTGGTCTCACCATCCCTGACTGACGGTCGCAGACAGGGACGAGGGAGCTGAGGCGAAGCGCGGCCACCACTTCCTCTTGTTTCTGCCTGTTTCCTGGTTTCACTCTGTCGTTTCTCTCCGTCACCTTCTAAGCTTCCTCAGAGCTCGGTGAAAGGGTCATTTATGGACTCGAGAACACAGGGAGCGGATGAAGTACAGCATCTGGAAAACACACAAGATTTTTTATATTATTTACTATAAAGTATAAACTAAAGATGCAACAGAACTGGATGTTTTTTCTTTCCAAAAGTAAAGTATCTCATCATCATCTGTCAACAAAAACAAAAAAACAACTAAATCTAAACACTGCTGCATAAACATTTTGATTTGTGAAATAAAAAGTGACTGTACAACATTAATACATTTTCATTATGTTGAAATAATAAATTGGCAACAAAGAAACAACTTTGAATATCTGAAAAGGTTATTCACTTTTTATAAAACTTGTGTACGTCTTGTTTTTGTGGGGCAGGTTCTGATAAAGATAAAGTCAATTAAAATAGATTTATTTTGTTTGCTTTAATGTTCATTATATCTTAGAAAATCTAAAACTTAGAAAGCATAATTTTGGGACTGATATCAACTTTGAGGACTTTATATATACTCTGGGATATAATATTTATATAATTTTATTATAAAATCGCCTGAAACTTAAACTTTTTGTGCTACATTTCCAGAGAGATGGACATGAAATGACCGATATGATTAATTCATTAAACAAAAACTTCAAATACCAAGTTTTACGTCAATAAATGTAACATTTCAAGGGTTTGTCAAGTTGTTTTAACATAAACTGTTGATCAGTCAACGGTGAAAACAATCATTTGTTGCAGCTCTAAACTGCTTCTAAACCTCAAAATACATCTTATCTATGAAGTGAAAGGAAGTGGTCGTAATAAATGAAATCAGGAAGTGAATCGGGGAGAAATGAAGCAAATGCAGTGAAATGACAGATGATACGTTTAAGTTTAAACACTCATCATGACGAGGATTAAGCTTCTCGTCGGTGCCACAGCTCACACGCTCAATCACAGTCAAATGGTGTTTAGTGGATTTCACATGGAGCTGCGTTCGCTCCCATATGACACAACACAACACGACACGACACGACACAACACAACACGACACGACACGACACGACACGATACAACACAACACAACACAACACGACACGATACAACACAACACAACACAACACAACACAACACAACACGACACGACACGATACAACACAACACAACACACTGCTGAATCGTTACTATCTACTGGAGCCAGTTTACTGTGCTGGAAACAAAAGTTTCCCTTGTACACTACAAGTGTATGAAGAATGATTTTGCATCTCTGTGTGCAGAGATGAGGCTTTTGTGTTGTACTTGTGCTTTTTTTTTCCTCCCCAGGAAGAAAACAGCAACAACTTAGTAACTTTAGTAACATCTTAATTACAAGATTAATTCATTAGTTAACTGGTGACATGAAAACGTCAGTTTGTAGTGTTTTTTTATGACTTTAAATAGAGATTTTCCACAATTTTTTTTGATATTTTACAGATTAAAAACATTTTCAGCTGATTATAAAAAGCAATTAAAGCAACTTTAGTGACTTTACTATAATTTTATTTAAGTGAATAATTAATTAATTGGAGAAATCAGAGAATGTCAGTTTATAGTGTTTTATATGACTTTAAACTGATAAACTGATATATATATATATATATATATATGAGTAAATATGTTGATTATTGATAATAAATGTCAAGAAAAAAGAAATCTGTAACTTTAGTAACATCTTAATTCAGCAACTAATTAATTAGTTAACCGAAAACATCCATAAATGTAAGTTTATAGTTTTATTTGACTTTTAACTGATATTTTCACAACTGTTTGACATTTTACAGATTTAAATCATTGATCAATTGATCAAAACAATAATAAGATGTTTATTAATAAAGAAATAAGTCAAGAAAAACGCAATCAAGGCAACGTTAGTAAACACCTTAATTAAGCGATTAATTAATTGGTTCATTGGAGAAATGTCAGTTCATGGTGTTTTATTTAGGTTAAAATCACTGATCAATGAATCCAAACAATAATCAGATGGTTATTGATAAAGAAAGTTGAGAAGAAGAAGTCAAGGCAACTTTAGAAACTTTAGCATCTTAATTCATTAATTAGTTAATTGGAAACATCCAGAAATGTCAGTTTATTAATAAGAAGACTTGACATGTTAGAGATAAAAACCACTGATGAATTGATCAAGATAATAATTATCTGATTATTGATAAAGATGATTTATAACTTAATTAACTATAACTTAAGTAACTTTAGCATCTTAATTACACAACTGATTAATTAGTTAATTGGAAAATGGAATGGAAATGGAAATATTAAAAACGTCAGTTTATGATATTTTAAACCAAATTTAAAACGCTGATCAATGAGTCCAGACAATAATCAGCTGATTATTGATAAAGAAACAAGTCAAGAGAATAAAATAATAAGAAGAATAAAAAATAAAACCATCTAGGCAGGTTAACTCTGCAGGGTCGATGAAAACGATCCAGAAATCTCTGTGTGTGTCTTCAGGGATCATTTAACTGTTTGTTAATTATTTAAACACTGGTAGAGGTTTAATGCTTTTCCATCCGTCTACGTCAACGAGGCTAAAGTGTGCATCGTTTATTTGTTTTTATTTGATTTGATTTTATGGGAATAAAACAAGAAATGAAGAAGACGTAGAAGATCAGACAAACGTGCTCCATTAAACCTCTGAAGCTGAATGAAAGAGCAAAAAAGATGAATGAGGTGAATCACACAGAGGAAGTCACTCAGGATGTAGTGGCAACATGAACCTGGACTCCTCTGACTCAACACACACCCATGGAGGAGGAGGAGGAGGAGGAGGTGATGGAGGAGGAGGAGGGTGGAGGAGCTGCTGCTGCTGCTGCTGCTGTGCACGACTTAAAAACCATCATGCACCTGAACCAGTGTGTGATATTATGAAAGGAAACAGTTTCTAAATGAAATGAGGAAGTTGATAAATCAGTTTGTGGAGAAACATTGATTGTGTCGCTGCAGCATCAGCCTGAAGGCCCGTTCATATCTCCACATCAGCGGCATTAGCTCTGCCTGCTGCCTGCTTCATGCACTGGAGCTGTTTGATTATGTATATTACATGATTATTATATTATAATAATAATTATTATTATTTTGCATGTTTTCTTGCAGCTCCGGAGCGACCGGCGTGTGAACGTGAAGCTCCGCCGCTGCAGGTCCGAGGAGCCCCGGAGAGGAGCTGCCCCCTCCTCCCCTCCACCTCCCAGGTGACACCGCGATAACAACCGGTTAGACAAAGCGGCACAGACGCTTATTGTCAAATAGATTTATTATAAAACAATAAGAATACATTTTTTTAAAAGCAGAAACAACACCCCTCCTCCTCCTCCGTGTTAGCTTTAGCCGACAGATCCGCTATCTGAGCGAGAGGAGGCGGCGGCAGCAGTTAGCATCCGTGCTAACGTCAGCTAGCCGCTCCGCGTTGGAGCATTAGCGCACAATAATCAGCATCTTACCGCTTTCGTGTCGGGTTGTCAGTGTCTTAAGGTGATAGATGTAGTAACGCGACGCTCCGATGTTTATTTAAGGACATCGTAAATGGAAATCCTGCGGTGTAACAACGTCCATCGCCGCTGTTTTTCCTGCCATCCGCCCCACTTCAGCACCGAACACCGCCGAGCCCCTGGATGCACTGCGCAGGCGCGGTACTGCTGCCGCTGCCGCTACCGCATCTCCCGCCCCGACCGCATCTGCCGCTGCCGCTACCGCATCTGCCGCTGCTGCAACACCACCACCACTATAACACCACTATAACACCACTAACACCACCCTGCAGCATCTACTGTTTGCATTAAAAATAAAATAAAAAACTGCACATTTCACACTAAAACTAACTCATAACAAACTTTAAAAACCCACAGTCTCATCTAGAATGAATAAGATCATCAAAAGCAATAATAATATCCACGTTGCATTGATTTACACAGTTTGCACAAGCTCGAGCATCAGTCTGCAAATCATCTAAGCTCAGATTTTATCTATATTCCTGCAGAAAAGACACATTAAACCAGATCCATAATATTGTTTCTCTAATCTGTCTTAAACTACAAGTGGTTTTATGTGAGAACAAGCAGCAAAGTCAAATAAGACCAAAATCGATATCTACACGTCTGTAGATCTGTGCTCACAAGACGAGTCTGTTACTGATTATATCACGTTTCTATTTATGTGTCATCTGTTCAGTCGCAGACGTATTTATCAGTGTTTTAGTTCATATGCTGGTTGTTTGACTTCAGATCAGCTGCTGAGATCTGTGAGCACACGAGACGAGTCTTTAACTGATTTTATCACATTTTTATTCATCAGTCATCTGTTTGGTTAAAGCTGTAATTTAATTATTAAATGATTATTTGAGTCTTTTAGTTTTTATATTGGTTGAAACATCAGTAGTGACAGTTATAAACTCCATTTTCCTACAGTGTGTGAACACAGGGGGGCACCAAAACTCTGCTCACACCACACACACACACACACACACACACACACACACACACACACCTGCTCTGCTGCAGCACTGACAAACCTAAATTGTGTGTAAATCTACTTGTTAAACATCGTGTGAAAATAAAAGAACATTAATACAGCTGCAGTGACAATTAAGCAAATTTAATCTGTTAAATAATAAAACGTAAAGATGAATCACAAAAGAATCGATTAAAATCTGTTGATTCGCCGTCTTCATCGAACTGTGTGAAGATGATGTGAAAGGTCAGAGATGGATCACGTGTGTGTTCGTTGACACTTTTGGCTCATTAATAGGAATCTGAAGCAGCCTGGATCAACTCCTGTTTTCTTCCTGTAGAAAAGAAATGACTCTGATTTGTATGTGAAAAGGTCAAGAGCTGCAGGAAGCTCCACCGGGCTTCGATGTGGGTCTGAACCGTGTAGCGTCGAGTGTAAACGTCCAGGAAAGATTGAGCCGATCAACGGTTTAAGGTGAGGAGCTGGTGGAGGAGTTGACGTGTGTGTGATGGAGAATGAGGCCGTTGACTGTCGAATGGTCGAAGCGTTTCTCTGACGTTTCACGTGACAAGAAAGACAAAGACGACAGGGTCTCAACATTTTCATTTAAATCTACAATTTTCTTTCTGTTCTGAACATTTTCAGCCACTTTTCAGTAAAATATGTCAATTTTCTGTCACTTTTCACCGTGACTGATCTTCTCTACTGAGATGATAACATACAACATTTTTTTTTTTAAATATTTCACACCAGTATCTGCTCTATGAAAATATGCATCACCTCCATTTTCTGCGCCCACATTAGCAGCTCTGTGATAATGTTAACAAGTTGTTTTTCAGACATTTTATTAAAAAACTAGAAAATTCGACGTTGTCAGAACTGGAACCATAAATGTTACAATCTGTCTGGTAGATGTTTGAGTCCAGAGTGAACCTGTGAATCAACCATCATTGAACTCAAACTTTTGCTTTTAAATCTACAATTTTCTTTCTGTTCTGAACATTTTCAGACACTTTTCAGTAAAACATGTGAATTTTCTGACCCTCTCCGCTGACATGATAACACACTACATTTGTTGTTTTCTCTGTAGCTCTATTTTCAAAAACATTTTAGACCAGTATTTGTTCTTTGCAAACATGCATTTTCTCCATTTTCACCACAACAACTTTGTTGACTGCAGCCATTTTTGCAGCTCTGTGACAACAACAACAAGCCTTTTATTCAAAACTAGAAAAGTCAAAACTGTCATAGACGGAGCCTTAAATGTTCGAATCTACCTGGTAGATACTGAGATGTTTCAGTCCACAGTGAAGCTGGGAATCAACCATCATTGCCAATTTACTTTTTCTTTAAATTTTAAAGAGTTTACATTCACTTCTGATGTGACTGACCTGCTATACTGACATGATAACATACTAAATCTGTTTTAAACTATTGCAGATCAGTATTTGTTCTCTAAAAAACATCATCTCCTCCATTTTCTGTGCCCACGTTAGCAGCTCTGTGACGACGTTAACAAATAGTTTCTCAGACATTTTATTCAGAAGTCAACCCTGTCAGG
This sequence comes from Polydactylus sextarius, assembly GCA_016801845.1. Classification (NCBI taxonomy): domain Eukaryota; kingdom Metazoa; phylum Chordata; class Actinopteri; family Polynemidae; genus Polydactylus; species Polydactylus sextarius. The sequence continues at coordinate 15,568,910 of CM028911.1, read as the reverse complement.
ACTGGAACCATAAATGTTACAATCTGTCTGGTAGATATTCAGATGTTTCAGTTGGATATTTCAGAGCAAAGCTGTAAATCAATCATTACTGTCCCCAGAGCAAACACCAACAGCAAGACCAACAAAAAAAAGGATGTGTATCTGCCAACCTGCAGAGCCCAATACCATCTCCTCTCCAAGTCGGTGGACTTATCTTTCACCCCGTGGTGGTTGTATTTGTGTGATTTATTGAGCTGAGCTCAGACAGCCTTCTGGGGTTTTTCTGGAGTTAAGTCGTTTGACTGCTGTTCGCATATATGTGTACGTGAGGGTCAGCGAGATACGGAGAGAAGCCTGAAGGAAGGAGATCGAGAGATGGATGGACGTGCAGAGAGATACGGTGAGTATACGCCACTCGGAGCCCGAGGTTGTTCTTATTGTTCCTTCCTGCACATCTCAAAGAGAAATCACAGGAGCCAAATGCACGTCGGGCGAATCGATAGCTCATAACCACAGCAGGCGTGTTGCTTCCTGCATCTGAGTGAAAAAATAAGGTTTAAGTCCTTAAACTAAATCAAAAGGTGGTTAAGTTTGATCTGACTGAACTGACCTTTGTTTTCTACAGATTCTAAGAGTCTTTATTGATGTTAGCATATTATAAATTTTAATTTAAAAATACTCCTGAAAAAGCAAAGAGCCGGTTGTTAAAGATGCAGGAGCTGCTTCTCTTCAGATCCGTCTCATCCGAAGGCTCCTGTTCGTTAATGAATTCAGCTCCTCTTTTCTCCTCAGTGATGGATTTGAAACTCGGCTCAGACGAGTGTGAAGACTTTATGTGTTTTTCATAAGAAGGAGGAGATAATATAGGACTTAATATTGGTCTGTGTGCTTCATGACTCAGCTCTAAAACTGAGATGTCTCTAAAATATTTTAAAGTTAGTTTCACTGCATCATGAAATCCACTCCTTTAAATACGACATTTGTTGTTATAATATGATAAAAAATGAACAATCTTCTTCTTCTTCAGTTTTATTGAACCAGAATCGTGGATGTTTATTGAATTTGAAGTGATGAAAAACAAATAATTTGACCTCAGATCAAATCTGAGATGAATCAGACCAACGTTCGTCATCTGTTTACCAGCAGTGATGATGATGTTAGAGTTTCTCCTCTTTGGTCCAGGCTGAATTCTCTCAGCAGCTATAAAATGAAGATGTTAATGGACAAATGGTTTCACAAAACAACGTGACCAACGATCTGAACGGCTGTAACCTCCCAGTTGACTGGTTGATTTATTGGTCGACACATTCTGGTTCAACCAAAATTATGATTTTGTCGATTTTTTTTTTGAGTATCAGTTTCATATAATTTCAATACAAATGCGCCACAGACCAGCGTGTGTCAGGGCCTGGTGGTTAGGAAACAAACTCTTGCTCTGATTGGACCAGCCCAGTGTCAATCAGGTCGCTGATCTACAGGTTTTATGACCGAGCGGCCGTTCTGGACTTTTCCAGAACTCACAGGTTCCTGGTTTGCCCCTGAACACGTCACATCAGTAAAAAACAGTAAACTGACTAGTCTGCGTTAGGTTGCTCCGTCCGTTTGAGTCTATGAACATGTCAGAATTAGTATATTTCAGTGTTTTAGCCTATAATTGTTGTATCAGCTGGATGCTGAGCCTCCTCTATCATCCAAACGCAAAAATGATATCAAGTTAATAGTCTGTTCGTGTCTCGACCGTGAAGCTGAGCTCTGATGTTCAGTCTCGCTCTGAACGAGGACATGCACATGCATGAGTCGATTATTATAACATGAAAAAACAGTCGTCTAAATATTCCTCAACAGTTCGTCATGATATCACTAGTTGACAGTATATTTTTGAAAATCATGGGCTATGATACAAAACGCCGTCAGAGCCAACAGACTCGAGTGTGAACCAAATTAAATTCAGTGCAAAAATAATTATCAGCACCTCCAGGATTTCAGGTCTTTTTTCAGATTGTTGGGGTTTAATTCGTCTAATTTGTCTAATTTCTCAGCAGCTTTATAAAAAAAAAAAGTTGCAATAAAAGCTGTGATGTTTTTAGGTGTTTTGTTGCAGGAGCAAATCAAAGTTGCAAATTCAACTTTACAGGTGAATTAACAGTGAAGGTATAAACCAGAGTGTTAGTGACGTGTCTGGAGACATTAAAGCAAAGAAATAAAACTAAACTTGGTTAAACTTTGACCTGATCGATCATTGTTGATGTTTAATTCTCATTTTCTTCATGTTCCTTGTTTCTGTTGAATATATGTTGAGTTTACTTTAAAATAAAACATGTTCTAACAGTTTATCTTATCTTATCCATCTCATTTGTCTGATTTCTCAGCAGCTTTTCTTAAAAACTACAATGAAAGTTGTGGTGTTTTTAGATGTTTTGCTGCAATAAAGTTCAATATTACAACAGCTCACAGAATTCACAGGCGGTGTTTGTATCTTTATTGGTTAAAAAATGTTCTTTTTTGTATTTTCAAATGTAAATAAAGTCAGATCATAAATAGTTGGGAAGTAAAGCTACTAGTACAGGTAATCACCCACTAATTAGAAGGTTGGTGTTTTGATTCCCGTCTCCTCCAGTCTCTTTGAGCAAGAAACTGGACCCCAACTTTCCTCTGATTGCTCTTTCATCAGTTTGTGGTTGAGTGGTCACAAGACAACTAGGAAAGTGTCTTTTAAATGCATCCATCCGTTGTTCCTGGTGTCACGCTGCTGCTACGTTTAAAGCTGTAGTTTTGAGTGAAATGTCTCCACAGTTGTTAAATGGTTGTAACATTTGGTTCACAAAGTCATTTTTCTTTGTGGTGAAACTGTAAAAAAAAAAAAAAAACATCATTAACCAGAGGAGTTGTTAGTATTTCAGCTCGACTGGGCGTCAGACGCTGTCTTTTTATTACGATGTAAATGTCGAGGAAGCTGCTAAAACCAAATCTTCTGTGTGTTTTTGTGTTCGACGTTTTCCTGTTGTCCTCAGGTTTTTGTGGCGTTCAGGGACACGTGTACGCAGGAAGGAGAGAGATGATGCATCTACCTTGAAAGCACAAATGATGTTCACCTTCAGTTCGATGACAAATACGCTGCATGTGTTCAGGTAATAATAATCTGTCCCCGAAAATAAGACAAAACCTTTATTCTCTAACAGTTCAAGCTACTACTAGAGCATCTCTAAACTTTTCTTTTACATTCACAGGCACAGTTTGTTCCACTTCTCAGTTTTTTTTTAAAGAAATGTCCAAATAGTAAATGGGTAGTAAAACTACTTTTTCATCGGTTTCCATGGCATCTCTTCTTTGCTCGACATCGACTAAAAGGACATCAGTTGGAGAGAAGCAACAATGGCTGCGGCCTGGATTTAAACTCCAAATTACGGCAGTTACCAGGTGGGGATCTTATCTCAGTGAGACATCGTGGCAGCTCTGAAATTGGCCTTTCAGTGGATTTGAGCATCGCCTCCCACAGCGTCTCTGCACGCTGCTGCTGTCCCGAGGCCTGACTGTCAAAGCTGATCCATCAGAAACAAATCTTACGTTTTATTATAATGTCAGAGGTGGTGTGATATCTCTGTAGATGGAGCTGAAGAAAAGGAGCAGCAGCAGCATTGATGCTCTTTTCTTTTTATGGAAATGTTCTGTAACATCTATTTTGCATTTATATTGCCACTTCTTGTTGAAGCGTTTCTGGTCACTGTATCTATAAGAGTATCATTAATTACAGGGGGAACACTAATTATTATTATTATTACAGCACACGAGAGTCGTGACTGTGGTGAATACCCTCCTCAACAAAGACACGAAGAGCAGCACTAATGAATGTAAAGCTTCCAAATAAGCATGATCCACTTTTATTTTATTCTTCTCCGTCTTCTCGTCTGGGGTTTTAGTGCATCTTGTATCCTCTTATGAGTGATGTGTCTGAAAAGGTACTTGCGACGTGTTACCAGGCGAAAGCAGGAAAGACTGAAAGGACAGTCTTACACATCAGAGAATATATCATCTCCAACACTTTTTCAAATTGGAACAGATCGTTTTCTCACCACTCGTTGCCTCCTCCAGGCTCCATGCCTCCGCTCCAGAGACAGACCTTATGGTTTCATCTCTGCAGCGTCTTGAAATATGTTCTCTGGGATGGAAAGGTGTTATTTTTTCTATTTTGGTCTTTAAAAGTCAAAGGTAAAAATGCACATTTGTGACGATAAGGTCATGAATTAACATGTTAATCAGCTGTGATGAGAATCGTTGGTGGATCGATCCAATCATGACGCGAAAACAAAAAAAATGACTATTTTTAATTTGTTCTGAAACTAGAACTACAAAAATCATATAACTGCACAAGAAAAAAAGATTATTAATCGATATAATCATCAGAAATTAAATGGGAGCCACTTTAAAGATTTAAAGGTTAACGTGTTAAGTTACATTGTAATAAGTGGAGTTAAATTAAAATAAATTAGGGACAAGGTCTCAGTTTGGTGTCGAGAGAAGAGCTCGACATTTTTCATCCAGCGTCTGAATGTGAAATGAGTTCGTGTGGAAGTCGCCCTCGGTCCTTTTTGTTAAAAGTCACAGCTCAAACTGAACGTTTGGAAATAAATCCTCATCTCTGTGTTTCCTCATTTAATTCCACACATTTCTCTCTAAAATAAAAGAGGTTGACGCCGACACTCGGCCTTTAAAAACGCAGCTGATTAAGTGATGTGTTGATAAAACAAACACATTTAGAGACACTGAAGCTGCTGGAGATAAAAACACGATGAGTGGAAAGTTAATTAGAGTTTAGTCCTTGAATTGATCAAACGTTTGTCACAAAGTTGATTATTATTCATGTGCAGTTTTTCACGACTTCACCTGGAAACTGTAAATCAGTTTTAAATCCATTAGCGAAGACAATCAGTCACTTTTGTTCTGATTTATATCTTCGTGGTTGTTCAAACAAATCTGCTGCTAAAAATAATCCACAGTATTTGCAGTTCATCTTCCTGTTGGTGACACTTTCTAAACTCACCGAGCAACTTAAAGAAACATCTGAGGAACAAAGTGAAGACGTGTTAACATGTTTTCTACACGTCTAAAGACTTCACTCCTGTAAGTTGAAGCTAAACTCTGAGATAAGTTTGTTTATCTGTGAAAAGTTGACATTTTAAAGATGGAAGTTGTTTTTTTTTATTCTATGTCAGTAAATGTGCAGCGATACCAGAAAGATTTCAGTCGTCATCGTCGTCATATATTTTATCTGTGAAACGTCAAAACTTGTCGACTGCAGAGCGACGTTTGTTCGCTGCAGCATCAACCAAACAAACGCATCCAACCTCGGCTCCGTCTCCGTCTGTCAAACCTCCTTAAACCAGCTTTAAATAATTCATCTTCATCGCTGCGTCGCTGTGCTGAATTCATCATTCATCGACTCTGTCAAGAGACACTGGAGAATATTCAAGTCAATGAGGTTTCCCATCTGCTCGTGGCCGATTACTGAATCTAGAAGCTCATCACTCGACAGAAACGGCTCAGTCCTCTTCATATAAAATGTCACAATCGGTCATTTCTACTGATTTTTTCATTTTAGAGAAGAAAACCTGTTTTTCTTCTCTGTCTCTTCAAAATGTATAAAAACACGCAAATGCAAACACAAGGTCGACACGTCCGACCTGAATTTATACCGACATTTCCAGAGAAATTTCTCCTTCAGTCTCCTCCGAGGTAAACAACACAAACCTTCAGCTGCTGAGGGTTTTGTCATAAACATTTGGCTGCGTGGCACGTTTGGTATTTATGGAAACTTTGGGAACTTGATCAGAATTTAAAATTCCACATTGACCCGAATTTAACACGACTCCTCTTATTCAAGACCCACAAAAAAACACAAAAAACTAAAACTAAAACTAAAACAAATAATGTTTGTTTTCATGTTTTCAAGTAAGTTAATTGTAATAAAACACTGGTGCAAAAAAAACATTTCCCTCATCAGGCTAAATAAATAATAATAAATAATAATAAATGAATAAATAAACTGGTGGCGGTGCATTCAGGAGCCGTCAGAAAACATCGAAGTAAACTGTAATGTTATACTATTTTATAGTAATTATATTATTTATACTTGTATAATGTTTGCTATAAAGTGTGACAGCGCCACCAACTGGTCGGACAGATAAACTACAACGTTTTCATTCGACTTTTCGTGTCTTCAAAGACATAAAGGACAACTTTTTTTCAGTCTTATATTCGGGTCAACATGGTAATAATGTGACATTTTTTGTCCTGTTTATTTAAAATAAACTTCTGTGACTTTGTTAGTTGCTTAACTTGAATTATATAGAATATTTTTATAGAATTAGTCTCAAATTTATGACACAACTTTCTCTATTTTATTTAAATGAACTCGTGACCTCGGTTGCTTTAAGCCCTGGTGCTGTGCAACGCACTGAAATCTGCAAACATTTTTATTTTCGTTCACTCTGCAGGTGTCTATGGGCCCTTTTTATCTTGTGCTCTCGCAGCAGCGCTGCCTGAAATAATCATACCATTTATCATATTCAGACGTAAACCAGCTACAACAACAACAGCAACATCGAATCATTGATACTCTTGTGAATATCTGTCGTATTTAAGTGATATCATCTCCTGTGTGTTCATGTTAGTGCTGAGACTGTTTCTCAATATAAGATACGATTCTGGAGAAACATTTTCACATGTTAAACTTAAGCACAAACTAAAAAAAAAAAAAGGCAGAGGAATATGCAGCATTTGAGATATTCTTGTAGATGGAAACATCACCATCAGTCTCTGAAGGAAACCATCTGAACGCTGCTGTAAATATAAATAACCTGGTTGTCTTTCATGGCTAATGATCCTCCTCCTCCTCTCTCAGAGGATACCTCCCCCCTTCACCTCCAGAGAGAGGTTGACCTCTTGACCTCTACTTTGATTTTCATGCAGCTGAGGAACAAATGAAAAATGTCTGTAAATAGTCAAAGATGTTGCCAATTCGGCTTTTAGATTAAATATTGTGAACAACTGATCTTTACAAGGGAACGTGAAAGGTTTTTGGCAAATGTACAGAAAAAAAGGAGGATTAAAAAGTTCTGAAATGGCTCATGAATAAAAAAAAAAGTACATAAAGGACATAAAGAAACACATGACTCAGGATTATTCTTCATTTATGTAGACAGGTCACATAACTTGGAGCCGCATTCATAAAACTAAATCTGTGCAAATTTGCATATGCATCCTTTTCTTTCTGTTGCCAGATTCATAACGACCTTTTTTTATTTCCAGCAGGCAACAAACTACTTTAATTATCTATGTGCATATTAATATTTGAACCAGATCAAAGAGGAGGTGCAGTTTCACACAGCAGAGTTTATATTTCCTGCAGCATTGATGTCTATAACATAACTGGTTTGATATTTGAATCCTCATTAAAACCTCAGAGATTAAAGTGACGTCCAGAGCAACATGAACCAGAGTCTATTTTACCATGAACACGAGTCAAACTCCCCTCAACAGATATTCTACGTTGGTTGAAGTAATATCCAGTTTGACCGTCTTTTGTTTTCACAACCAAATAGTTAACAATGAAAGTAAATGGGGCAGTCAGCCAAACGTATCTAAGTTGTCATTTTTTAACCACTAATAAAGCTCAAAATATCACTTCACTTCAGCAGTAGCATGAATAGGGTCCCTACACATAAACTGAAGTAATGACAATGATTTTTCATTTTCACGGACACATCGACCTGTTGTTCAGGAAAATGATGAATCTGCTGATGTGGAACAACCTTCATCACCAGTTGTTATAAAACCAGACGTTGGGTAAGTCTTGTAAAACAGTGTTTTTAATAAACTCTGGGTTCACTTACTAAGTTATCAGTACTTCAGTTTATGTGTAGGGACCCTATTCATGCTACTGCTGAAGTGAAGTGATATTTTGAGCTTTATTAGTGGTTAAAAAATGACAGTAGTTAACAATGAAAGTAAATGGGGCAGTCAGCCAAACGTATCTAAATTGTAATTTTTTAACCACTAATAAAGCTCAAAATATCACTTGTAGCTTCACTTCATTCATATCTACGTTTCATCTCTGGAACATGAAGCGTTTTAATAGATGTACGTTGTGTGTTTTAACAATAGATTTTCATCAAGTGTGTCAGCAGGTAACTGTGACAAATGAAGAGGAAAAAAAAAATCAATAAAGTCACAAACCATCTGAACAACACTGTCATCGTCAATGTCTGGTGAATGTCAGATGTTTGTGGTTTCAAGTAGCAATAAAAGATTAGATAACTGTTAAAAGAAAAGTGACAATATTAAAGTTGTTTTTATATAAGAAGTAGAAATTAAGTGATGATCATAAACTGTGCAGGAGATGAAGGTGACTCCTCCAACTTGTAATAACTTTATAGATTTTATTTACAAATTTTATTTGACGTTAGATTAAAAAATAATTCACGAATCTTCTGCTACAATTGGAAACATTTGATGTCAGAATTTAAAAAAATAAATAAATAAATACCAAATAACGTCTGAATATGTGGAAACGAATCCTGTGCTGGTGATTTCAACCACAATAATTTCCCTCTGACTTGTTTTATGAAGCCTTGGATAATAATTTGAGCCTCGTTCAATCTCTGCTCTGATGAGGACCATCATCCTCATCCGACTGTTGCTACCTATGACTCATAACTGTGTTGGTTTCCATGGCTACTCTTGTCTATCTGTGTCTGGAGGGTATACATCATTTTGATATAAACTTGTCTCCATCCTCTCTCTCTCTCTCTCTTGCTGTGTCAACCTCAGTCTCTCCTCCTTCCTCCAAAACCTCTGACACTAATGACTTGATGTGGAAATGAATTTCAGCAGCTTCACGTGAAAATAGACGAGTTGCTGTGTTGGATTCGTATTAAATTATGTAGCTGGACTTCACACACACCCTTCCTATGTGTGATCACATGATCTCCAGGTCTAACTGAATTATTTAAAGTTGAATATGTTTGAGGAAGCAATCGCTTTAAAGTTTGAGATAATATCTGATGTTTTCATGAAGCAGAGACACTTAATATATTTTATGTTGGTTGACAAGTTTAAAGGTGTTTTAAGGCTTTAAAAGTTAAATTATCTCATTAAAAAAAATCCCTGAAATGACCTGATCTAATGCTTCTTCTTTCAACTTCACGCTTGTTTAACTGACGCTCTGAATCATTAGTCACAAACGAGCAGTGATGAATCTGAAAATCCAGCTGGTTTCAGCTCCAGTTCAAACATCTTTTTGTTGCTTTTATTCTCTGTGATTCTCCTCGACGTCTCCAGCTCTGACCAGGTTAGAGTTTCCTCTTCAATCATCACGCTCTTGATGCTTTTTTATTTTTAGCGGCAGGTTTGTCTCGTCTTCATCTTTTCTCACCCGTCTTCACCTTCACCGTGTTCTCGCTCTTGTCCATCTCCTCTCGTCTCTGAATCCCTTTTGTCTGTTATTTTTTTCTCTTCAACTCTCTTTTACTGTCGTACCTGCTCCATTTATGTTTTTTTTAAAGCCAGTGATCCCCTGAGAGGCTTTTTACAGCCTCTTATCAGAAACTGACAATCATTTCTTAACATGTACATAGATTTTACACCCATCTCTTCTACTGTTCACTGCACAGCGGGGGCTCCATCTTATCAACACCATTTTCCCTCTTCATCCTCCTGCTCCTTCATCCCTTCCCTCCTCCATCTCATCTAACATACCATTACCTGCTCTTAAATGTCCCTTTAGCTGTTAGAATATATAGACATTTACTCCAGTGAGTGTATATTTTACCCTAGTTTCTCTTTGTTCCAGCAAATGAAAATGATCAAATAACAGCAGCTTATCTGCAAGTTACTTTACTATATTTATACGGTGGATTTTAGACATGAAAATCCACGTCTTGTCATAAATTTAGTTTTTACAGACTAAAATAACAGCTTGTGACTCACTGAACAACAATTCAAAAGACAAACAATCTGACAATCACACCTTCGTTTTTATAGTCATCGATTGAATATGTGGAGGAATAAAAACATCCAGGATTTCACTCAAGGTTTCTCATTCATTCTGTATGAGATGACTTTTCTGTTTTTGGTCTGCACAACCAAATGTGTTGCCTTGAATGCCTCTGATTGCAGAATCAAGACCATAAAGAAACTGTGTCGAAATCGTTCTTAGAGAGAGTCGAGCTCAGGAAGCAACGAAAAAGCAAGATTTTAAGATTAGTTTAGCCAGATAATGTAACCAAGTTAGATGTTAGGATATACGCATCAAAACGCATCAAAATGATGCATCAAATGATGCATCAAAATGATTTCACATCATTTCAAGATGGCGGCCCCAGTGAAGTTATTAGCGAGTACATACTCGAGGATAAATTAGCTGATATGTTGTCAGATTATGCCGAAGACGCCTCATTAATAACAACAATAACATTTCTTCCAATTCTTCCATTTCATCAACATCCATCAGTCGGCTGCGAGCCGCCATCTTGAAATGACATGAAATCATGTGAACGGAGGAAGCGTTTTGATTGGTCACCTGAATTTCCACCTTCAGCACGTAGCTCAAGTAGAGAGAACACTGAGTTTGTTGCCTCCCGGGCTGATTTAAAGCCTCTAAGGCAGAAAAGTTACCGAAAATTACTCACACACAGCGAGATATCTGCTGAGCAAACGGTCTCGAATGACTTTTTGCTCAGCAGACAGCTCTAGTGTGCGGCATTGGTATCGATTGATACCTCAACTGAGTAGGAACTAAAAAAGTAGCTGAGTAGAGACGTGGAGAAGACCTGTCTTTGTGTGGATACACTGTAACTTTAGTCATCATTTTAGTTTCATTTAGTTGCATCACATTTGTCCAAAACTTTTTGCACAAGAGGTGAGACGTCTTCAAATTAAGATGTCAAACAGGACAAACATTAAATCTGCTAGCCGTCACTGTGCTAACATGCTAACGTTAACATTTGGTTAAAAGCTCCTCTTAGCAGATGTGTGTTGAGACGTTAGAATAAAATATATTTTATTTGTCCCGCAAAGGGAATTTTATCTGCTTGATAGGATAAAAAACATGGAAATAAAAAAATGGTGGTGGATGTTTCCAGCTGGGACATGACAGAGTCACAGTAGCTGTAGCGTCGGTCGACAGCGAGTTATCACCATGACTTGAGACAACTGCTCTGATGTAGTTTGACCAAATGCTGACAGGAAACAGCTCAATGTCCGGAGCAGCTGCTCAGTAACACTGATGTGCTCCAGGTTACTGCATCTCTCCTTAATAAACATTGTGATCCTCTCGTCCTATATTCGTACATTACCCATAGTTACAGACGTAATCATGGTTTGTACCATATTTTCTCCTCACAACGCTCCACTCCGACTGCCTCTACCTTCTCTCCTTAAGCTGCCCCGATAAAAAGTAAGAACATTTTAGTTGAAAAATGTTGAAAAGTTTAGGTAAAAAGAGGAAAAAAGTAATAAAAATGAGATGCTGCTGTCAAACTGGCCGCCACTCATGCGGTGCCATGGCAACAACTCAGAGAGTAAAGATGTAGACGTTTCCTGTAACATGAGGAACAAACGTTCAGATGTGTTACCTCAGCTGTGTAATTATCAGTTGTTTATCTCCTTCAATCTCAGCCAGAGTAAAAGTACAATGGAGAATATGACATTCAGTAATTCATCCATGAAAAGGAAATGTACATAGTTGCTGCAGTTTCTGCTCTGCTGATACTCAGAGGTATCGAGTCGGTGCTGCTATGACTCAGTGCTGCTGGGAAATGGAAAAGGTTAATTATTTTAGTGATCAGAGAGGAAACATTTATCTTATCTTTACATTTCTGCTTCCTTGAAGGAACCATAACTCACTCAGATAAAATACACACAAACATTTTTTTTTTCCCAGAGGAAACTGAAAGTGTTTTTATCAAGACAAAACCAGCTTCCTGTTCATTTTTGGGGGATTTCAGTTTGGCAAATCTCTAACACTTTGGCAGCATCACGCTTTCACCCTCCCCTTCGCTATCGCCTCTACTCAACTGTTACCTCGGTGCAAGCCTCCGTGAAAAGCATCTCTGCTCTGTAATTAAAAAGCCTAATTAAAACCAGAGGGATGATCTTCCTCTGACTCCCGTCTGCCCACTCAGCGCGCCGGGAGGGAGGGGAGAAGCTCAGAGACGCAGCCGTGAGAACCCTCTCGTGGTGAGGATGTCGGCAGCGTGACAGACTGACGATCCACCGGGAGGTTGAGGCGGAGGCGAGTCGATATCTGCCGTCAGGACTGTTTCTGTATTCAACGCAACAGGCTCTTTAAATCCTAACAAACTAATTAGCTACTTCACACGGGCAACAGCTTCCACTAAAGGATGAGAAAGAACGAGTAAATCACGTTTAGATTCCAGCTGCATCCCCTCGACACGTGCATCAACCCCCACAGGACCAATCAGTCACAACCAATGTCGGTTCATCAAACCTTTCAGTCTCCAACCGGAGCTGCTGCATTTGTCGCCGCCGCCGCACAAAACACAGCTGGTTTCTGTGAAGACGCTCGCCTGCCCTGCAGACATCTGTGTACGAGGAACTAAACAACATGAAAACATGAAGATGATTTTCTTTTCTAAAAACACCAGCAGGTGTTTTTCTCTGTCCAACAGCTTGAGGAGGAAACACAGAGATGAGGAGAAAGTGAAGGCCCGTCGTTGTTTTAACAGCTACATGTTACCACCTTGTGGTTGGAGCTTCTCCAAACCTTAAATTCACAAGTTATGGTTGAAAACATGTTGTGTTCAGTCTAGAAACTTCTCTCTGATACATTGTAACTTTGGTAGAACTTAAGTTTCTTTTGGATAGTGACGATTTGAGGACAACCTCAGTTTTGTCACTGTTTAGTTTCAAACTAAGATGTAAAACAAGGGAAATATTAAATCTGCTAGCCATCGCTGCGCTAACATGCTAATGTTAACATTTGGCTCAAAGCTCATTTTATTAGAAAATAATGTTTAAATTTATGAGTTAAGACTGAAAACATGTTGAGTAAAGTCACAGGAACCTTCGACCTTTTGGCACTAAAAATAAAAATGAATGATTTGGAAAAAAACTGATTATTTTACGACTTTCAAGCTTGACAACAAAACATCTGTTGGATCTTAAAATGTCAGCATCACTTTTATAAAACATTTAGAAACACTGACTTTGTAGATGGTTCCACATGCTCACACTTGTTCTTTTATTTTTATCTCTTGCTAATTTCTTTACAGTTTCAATAAAAGATTAGAACCAGAATCACATTTCTGCATCAGACGTAGGAATAAAGGAAGATGAAGGGATTTATAACCGAGCTTTTGTTAATATCTAAACAGATGTGTTTATTTTCTTAACTCATACTTGCACATTAGAGCATTTTACATTTTATTATTTCTTAACAAACATCTCTATCATCATCCTGCAGCAGCAGCCGATGGTTTTAAACTCAACTCTCCTTCCTGCCAGTTTCACTGAATGTGTCAGTGACTGTGAAGCATCAAAATTCACTGAACAACCTCATGAAATATTAATGCTCAATGTGTCTGAGTGAGGTGATGCATTTCTCCTCTGGTTACTCTGGAAAACATTTTGTCCCCTGACACACACACACACACACACACACACACACAGGTTTTTTGTATTTATCACCTGATGTTTTTGTGAGACTCTCCAGCCCTGTGTGTTTTTTTTCCTAATCCCATCATTATGTTGTATGTTTGTCCTGTTTGTTTTCTGCTCCACATGGTGTTTCTGAATTTCTGACTCTCTCTGGTTTCCTTCAACTCACCTCCACACATCTGCATCTCACCCACCTGATTCTCCTGCAGCTTCATCACCAGTCCTCGTCTCGTTAGTTTGAACCTCATCAACTCACCTCGTCTCTATCTTTGCTCCAGGATCAACAGTCTCACCTTGTCCAGTCTCGTCTACTTCACCAACACTTGTCTCAGTTTGAGAGGAGGATTTTCCTCCATTGCTGCAGCTGCTGTAACCTTTGGCTGTTGTGTTTACAGTTAATGTCCTAAAACTTTCTGATCTTCTGAAATGGTGTGGCCTCTGGTGACTTCTAGGTCCTGACCCATTTCATCCACTTCCCCTAGACTTTGACTCTAGGACTCGGTTTTGCACATTGCTGTGTAAAGGTATGGTGTCCTATTTCTTTTAAGAGCAAGGTGAAGTGGTTGCTCGAAGGGAGAACCAATGCAGACTACAAACAAAGTGTGAGATTTAATTACTAATCTTTTAGTAGCATCAGGTATTTACAGAAACGGATATTTCCTCGTTCTCCTCCCGTTGTCCTCATCAGACCTATAGGTGGCAGTGTAACGAGACACATCAAGCATAATCAGTCAGACCTGAGACACCTGATGCTACGTGCAGACGTGAAAACCCGAGTTTTCCCAAATCTCCACTTTGGCTGCAAGTTTCAGAAATAATGAATTTTCAGTGATTTAAACCTCAGTTTTCGTGTAAATGAAAGACAAAAACACGTGGATACGTCATCGTTTTTCCAGATACTCGGCTACGTGTAAACGTGGCAGGAGAAGAGGATTTTTCTATGCTGCTGCTGCTACTGTCATTGTCCATTGATCCTAAAACTTTACGATCTTCTGAAATGTGTGGTGACTTTTAGACTTTGTGAACAATGTAGTGAAGTCTTCTCCAACCTGGTCTATTAATTAGTTGTGTATTTATAATATAAGGGTTGTTGGTTAGATTCCCGATTCCTTCAGTGTCCTTGGACAAGACACTTGAGCTCATACCGTCGCCGCTGGCTGCTTTATTATCATGTGAATGTGTCCGTTGTATAGAAACACGTATGACTGACTCATAAAGCTTCAAGTGGTCATGAAGTCTAACAAATGGTCTGTATAAGTACATAAATCCATTTATTTTGTTATTTTTTCTCAGACTTTCAGGATGAATAACAGATTTGAAAACATTGTAAAAGTCTTGATAGATACGACTGAAAGAAACTGGATTTTATTTTTGTGTCAGTAGAGAAAAGATCAGCAACACTTGAGCAGCAGCAGCAGCAGAAGAAAGAGGAGAAGTTGCTGTAGCAAGCGAACGCTGACCAAGTGTTTTCTAAAGTGTTAACTGTTCTATCAATAAATGATTATGTTGCCGAGATGAATCAGGAAATAGTTTCACGTTATTTAACCCACAGTTCAGTTTAAAGCTGCGTATCTCTTTCACTTTGACTGAGTGGTACGTTAAAAGAAAGACACTAAAATGTGATGAAGATATTTTTACTTGAGTGTTTGTGCTTCGCTTGTGTTAAAGATGATGATGATCTTCAGGATGAAGGCTCCTTCTCCTTATTTACACAACAACATTAATGTATAGGGCATATTTTATGATAACGTGTCAGTTTTTTTTAAACTTTGGCTCAATTTATTTCAGTTTACTTTAGACTGGAAATATCTTATACAGTCAGACTTGTAACACTTGCGTTTGCATGTTTATTGCTTCAATATCCTTGTCAATTCTTGCTTGTTCACAATAATGTCTTGCAAAGAAGCTAAAACAAGCGAATGATTTAATAAATCAGGAAAACGTTATATTAAAACGTTAGGTTACGGCTCCATATTCATCAACGTTTAGGACAAATTCAATTTTGACCAGAGTTATTCCAAGTTTGAAACATGACTGTACGTGTCACAATCCTTCAGAAAGATGTTAAGACATTTCAGGATTCATACCATGTTTCTTCCAAGTTTCACGGCGATCCGTTTGGACGCCGACGTCCGACCATCTGGCATCATCACAGCACAGCAACGAGTGAAGCTCAGGAGTCAAATGATGAATGAAAACGTTCCAGTGACCTCTTCTGCTGCTCAGAAAAATGTCTCTGTTAATGTCGGAAACGCAGATGAAAGACCTGTATAAATGTCACGAGAAGCGGACGCCCACAAAGAAGAAGACGACGAGCAAACGGGATGAAATTAATGAGACGAAAAAGTCCAACTCGGATGAAATTATTGGAGAACAACGAGCACAGAGGACGACACTCAGGTGATTCATCTGTCTTCAAAAAAAAATCAGACATCTGGCGTCTGGATGTTGATGCAGATCGTTTGGACTCAACCTGAGGACATATGGTTTTTACATCATTAAACTGCACATGAAATGTATTCCTGTTCACATAATTTCCTTTATTTTAGGAGCTTTAATTAGTATCTGGTCCAGTGATGTGACAAACGACACTTTGAAACGGTGAATTAAAAGAGCAGCATTACAGTCATTTGTTCCTTCGTCTCGTCACAGAAGAGTCGAGTCGTCTCCAGTTTTATTAAATAAAAAGAGACAGAAATCACAACGTTATCATTTCAAAAGCAGATCCCATAAATAAATCATCCCAGATGTGAAAAAGAAAGACGTCTCCTTCTGTGAAGACGGAGAAAATTAACGTCAGGTTAGTTTTATTGAACATAATCACCTGTTTGATGCCTTCAGCCGCTGTGGAGACTGATTTCTTATTAATTTTTCTTTTCATATTCAAGTGTCAACATCTTTTTAAAGATCTGTATGTTTGTACTCATCAGAGCAAACTAAAACACGTATGAATATATGTAAAGTGAGTTTCATTTCAGCCGTGAGGTTCTTGCATCATATTCTTGGCACATTTCAGGAGAAATTCCTGATAAATAAACACCTCCACCGTTCACGTCTCGCTCACAGTGACTGTGATTCCCCTGCAGACTCGAACGTCCACATTGCCCACGCCAGGAAATAAACTAGACTTGATGCTTTTCTCCACCTTTTTTCATCATAAATTGCATAACAATTCAAACTCTTCACCTACGACCTTTTGAAAACAACGACAGTTGCTGCAGATTCAGGGTAACTTTTCAACTACTTTACATTACTGGTAAATAAAAGCAGTTTAAAGCAGAAATCCTGTCCTGAACATTTGTAAATCCTTAAATCTTTGTTGGCATGAAGCAGGATTTTATTACCACGATGTTATTACCACCATTTGTTTCAGTTTTGTACGTGTTCGGCTGCAATGCATGTTGATTAAACATCAGCAGCACCACAAGCAAAGACAAGAGACTTTGTTTTTGTGTATTGTTGTGCTCTCTCTCTCTCTCTCTCTCTCTCTCTCTCTCTCTCTCTCTCTCTCTCTCTCTCTCTCTCTCTCTCTTTGTGTGTGTGTGTGTGTGTACACTCATCAATAAAATGAGTCAGCATCCTTTGGGGTTTATTACCCTCATCTCTTCAGCTCGGCTGCGTAGGTGATTAGGAGAGACTCCCTGAAGCTGTTTTCCTGGAACACAGTTAGTCTGAGTGTGTGTGTGTGTGTGTGTGTGTGTGTGTGTGTGTGTGTGTGTGTCTGTGTCCAGACTGATACTACATCCTCTGGGAAGCCTTGTTGTTTGTCCATATAGGGACGATGTTGAATATGCCAGGAAATCTCTATTAGAGATCGGTGAAACATCTGTCTCTCTCTGTGTCTGTGTCAGACTCCACGTTAATGGTTGTTTTGTGGGAAAATGACCTTTCACCTGGCGACTGGAGTTGATGCATCAGTGTGTAAACTGAACCGTCACATGAACTGAGCCACAAGTTGTTAGTGAGCGTGTAGGTGATTTAATTCATCTTCAAATGTCTGAAATAAAGTGAAACAAATTGCTACTTATCGATATCATTTCAAGTGATTAAGTTTATAAATAACTTCCTGTTTTACTATGAAATTGTTTTTCCCTTGTTTGTCTTGTGTCTTACTGTCTTACACCTGTCTTGTTATAGATAGATAGATAGATAGATAGATAGATAGATAGATAGATAGATAGATAGATAGATAGATAGATAGATAGATGGTGGATTGCTTTTCCTTCCTTTTCAAGTTTATCTTTTTGTTTTCATGTCTCTTAAATCTCTCTGTGTACTTAGAGTGTTTAGTTTTTGAGTTATTTTGTTCCTCGACTTCTAATAAACCTATTTTCTCCCCCTACTTTGACGTCACTCTACACTCTACCTTTTTGGATCTTGTTAGCACAAATTAATGTCAGACAAGTTCAATATTGAATCTACTTTTTTGTTCTATTTTTGGAGAATCTGAGTGAAACAACTGACTTCAGCTCAGTTGCAGCTGCTGGATGTTCAGGTGATTTTATTTTTTTAGAAAAATAACATCAAATTGAGACTGAAAATGAGGCTGATGAGAGATGAGACAGGACTAAAATGGTAAAACTAGTAAACAAGTAAAAACAATGAATTGAAAGATGCTAAAACAGATCATTTATTTGATTTTTTTAAAATATAAAATGATACAACAGATCAGCAAATGGTCTCAGTAACAGACTCAACACATGTAGCAGCCACCTTGAATAGAAATCTGTCTTAAGACCCATTTATGCTCTACACAGGATACACATACGTAGACGGTTGGAGCCTTTCGTCCGTCATTACGTGCACAATTTGGTGCTTACTGATCCGTAGCAGTAGCAGCAATAGGGGTAATACCGCTGGAAACCATCGAGGCAGTGTTGGACAGTAAATCTCAGGTGTGACCAGTGACAGGAACAAAAAAGAAGAAATCTCCGTCCACTAGAGCTGAAACTTACGTCGCAGTTTGGATCTCGGCACTTGGCACTGCCCCCTAGTGGACGTGTTGTTAACAACCATAGTGGCAAAAACTACGCACGAGGAGTATGACAGGTCTGATGTTAGGAACACACGTATGTTCTTACATATGTAAAAGGAGAATAAACGAGCCGTTAGAGCAGGAGGAGAAACCAGAGCTGCGTCCGAATCCTCCAACTAGCCGCCTGGCAACAATGAGGAAGTCACGATCTACTACGTATGAATACCTTAGTAGGATTTCAGTAGGAGAAAGGTCCCGGATGGCTTCATACTTCTGGTAGGATTTTGCAGTGTTCAAGCCATGTACACTATGTTAACCCAGAATGGATCACTGTTGAAAACCATAGAAGAAGAAATTTGGCCATGTGTACCTCAGTAAATAAAAGCCATGTACAAAGTTGTTCATGTCACCAATGCAAGTATGTGAGGTTACCTGGTGAAAAGTGGCAGCTATGACTGTGATGCTAACTAGCCGTGGTAGCTAACCCTCTGATTCAAGCTGCAAAGTGATGATGTTGATGTAAACATCTTGGTCAAAGGTCAGGAAAGATGTTGTAGCGGTGTCTGAACTGTGGCTGCTACCGGATGGTTGATGTAGAAGCTGCTACTGTAACGGTGGAGTAGTAACAGTGACTACTGAGGATTCGGATGCAGCCCAGACCAGATCAGACCAGACCAGACCAGACCGATGCATCTGAGTAAATAAACATGAGCTCACTGACGAGGTTGTTTCCAGGCTACGGTTTTAGTATTCAGCTATGGAGAATAATAATCTCTCATTATCATCAATCATCATTTGTGCATTCAAAACACTGAAAGCTCAAAGAGAAATACAATTACTGACCCTTTAGTTCAGCTGCTGCCTGAAAACAACAACGAGGCCACGTCTGTAAAAGTTTGAACAGATGCACTGATAAATATTTTAAATCCACTTTTCCCTCGTGACAACAGACGTGAGCTCATATTTCCTGTTAAATTGCTGTGAATCTGCCCGTTGGCCTGTAGGTCACTGGTGAAAAAGGCAATTTTAATTCTAAAAATTATCTCAAAATGAATCAAATTGGACTCGATGACCTGGAGGTTGTGACATTTTAAATAGAATTTGGGTGAGAATCTGCAGCAGATTTCGCAGCATAAATCAGGATAAATATATTATAGAAGCAGTGATATCGATCTCTATTTTTATACTCCAAGTCTAAATATTATTATTATTATTATCAATATTATTATGACAACTCAAGCATCTCCTTGAAATTATATTATATCCAACTGATGTGCAACAGGCTGAGAAAATTACAACATTACGAAGAAAAGACAGAGCAGGATAATTAGGAGTTTGATTGAGAAGTTCCTCAGGGATTTTCTGTTGGTTGTTGCTGAAAAATAAAGTGACAAAGTGGAAGAAGAAATATGAGTAACTGAAAATGACCTGTGGTGGCAAAAATAACCTGGTTTTCTTATCAGACTCTTTCTTCTATCAGTGTCGGCTTCAGTCACCACGACACGTTGACGCGTCTGTCAGGATGAGATCACATGTCGGCAGCGTTTCCTTTTTACCTTCGGAGAAAAAATACTGTCTGGGAATGTGTGTTTTCATATTTGACACATGGTTATCAATACACACACACACACACGCGCGCGCTGTGACATACACACACACACAATAGAAAAGCACACGGGCAAAAAATCTGGCCTGGTATTTGCGGAGGCAGAACAGTTTCCATGGATACACAAACATAAAATTCAAAGGGATGTTGTTGGAGGAGACGACCCATGTTGGTCATTATCTGGAGGGTTTTGGGTTCACAGAACAGTAAACAGTATTATCATTAGATATCACAAAGGGATATTATGCCACAGAGAAGAACAGAACAGATGTGAATGTGGAGTTAAATACATCAAAAAGGAGGAGAGGAGTTAGTTTCTATATGATGTGGAGCTGCTCTGGAAATAAAAGCAGATTGAACAAGACAAGAAGAAGAAGATTTTTTTTTGCTCAAATGCAGAATGAACTCTACATATTTATTGTTTTTAATCAGACGTGTGATGTGCAGCTTCTTCCTGCAGCAACTGAATAAAAGCAAATGTTGCTCCAACGATGTTTGTTCATTTTATTGATCATACTGTGAATTATCTGCTGGTTTATCTGCTTCAGAGCTTCATAATGTTCATGTTTTACAAGAAAAAAACATAACTTTATTCTATATTTCTCTGTATTTAACAGGTGAAGAAGTTTCTCTCGAGAGATGGTGGAGACCAAACCTGGAGCTAAAATACAGTAAATACTGGACTTACATTCATCAGAGGCTGAGAAGCAAAAGTCCAAATGTTTGATAATGTTGCTTTGTAACTTGCTGCAGGTAAATATGTCAATAAAACATTTACATCTTCTTGTACTGACCCCTAGTGGCCAAAACACCTTTTCTTGCATTAAACTGCAGAATTGTTATCAAAAAATCAAATAAAAATCAAAGTAATCAACCTGTGAAGTTCACCCAAACAGTTTAAAAAAATCTTTCTCTGCTCTTTGTTCATCTTCCTGCTGCAGAGCTGTCTGTGTCAGCTCATTATCCACAAAGACAAATACAAAAGGAAAATAAAAGATTTCACTTATTTTAAAAAACTAAAGAAACGTTTTTGCAGCTGAGCAGTTCATTGAAAGTGCGACCTCGATGGAAACACGTCTTCCAAACACAATCCAGACTTTTTTGTTTCTTTTTTCCACCTTTGTCTTTCTGTTATTTATGTGGAAACATTGCAAAGAGTTTTTATTATTTGCATCATAAATTAGAAAAATACGCTGCCTCGCAGTGACCTGTGATGTGAAATCTCACACAGCTGAGTTGAAGTATTAAAACAATTCACATCTCTCTTCTTCTCATCATCACTTTGCTGTTGTGGAAGAATGATGTTGCTTTCCTCAGGCGGCAGAAACTCAGTATTAAACACCAATTTGTCTCATCATCTCTTGTGTTTTGCTCCGTCAGTGTGTTTCTGTAGCGTCGATCTGTGAACTGTATATAATCCATAACGTGCAGCACTGAGATGTACAACACTGAACCTTTCTCACTCTGTCATCGCAGCATTTCTCCACATCTGCACTGAACTTAATTAGCCTTCAAAGACCAACACACACACACACACACACACACAATGTGACACTCTCCTGCTCACACCACGAGGTGTGACAGGATTAATAATTTCACACTGAAAAGTGAATCAGCTACACCTTTTTTTCTTTTTTTTCCCTCCAGTGTGAGCGAGATATTGGTTCCTCTGTTATTAAACCTGCAAACATCTTTTATTTATTGACGTATAATCACCATTAGATGGGGCTGGAATCAGCATTCACATCGTTTAAACCTTAAATAAATAAGTAATTTGCTGTTTTAATTAGAAAAGTAATAGTTTTACATTAACTGACAAACACATGCACACACAGGTTGAATTAATTAACAGTCCCTCTAAAATATTAAGAGAGAAAAGTCCTGATCTGTGTTTGTTTGGTTCAGACAAATATGCTCTCAGTTTCTATTTGTGAACTGTTTAAAAGACACGATTGCCAATGTATCATAAACGGCATCATAAACAGATATGAAACAGTCTAAATATTTGGATGAGTTACAGCCAACGAGGCCGCAGGAAGGTTAAGAGTTGTACAGCATCATCGTAAAGATGGAGAGAAATATCTCTGTCTCTCTTTGTGTCACTGAAAGATAAAGAAACTCTTCATCTAATTAAATAAATAAGAGAAATGAAGTTAAAATCTAATCTCAAAATGGAACAATAATGAAAGTAAAAATGGAAATAAACAATATCATGATTATTATGACTAAAACAATTTATCCACAGATGTAGATTTTCTGCTGTT
Source organism: Polydactylus sextarius (assembly GCA_016801845.1). Lineage (NCBI taxonomy): Eukaryota > Metazoa > Chordata > Actinopteri > Polynemidae > Polydactylus > Polydactylus sextarius. Next base: position 15,546,412 of record CM028911.1, on the reverse strand, counting down.
TTCAGTCTCTTTTTAACGTTTTGTTCTCAGTCTTTGATGAACAACAGTTTGTGCTTCGTATCCAGATGATAAAATAAAGAAAAGATGACGTTTCTTGCGTCTAAATTATTATTTAGAGACTAAACACTGGATCTTTTCCTGCAGCTGCAAAACACAAAGATTTCGAGACAAATTCTGAATTTTAAACATTTCATCAAGATGTGACGACTCAAAAAGTCACGTCGTGTACAAGGTTTTACTGTGATATGAAAGGTCAGAGTTCAGACCCGTGACACCCACACAAGTGTTTCCTCTTAATGCATTTTGATTGAACTGTGTGGGCATGTTCAGAAAATCCTTGACTGATACGATCTGTCACCGCTCTGATGCAGCTGCTGGGGCAGGAAACGTCTCTTATACTTGACGTTTCCAGTCTGTATGTGCAGGTGAATGGATGAGTTTTCATGTTGAGATCAAGTCTGGAGCTTAATAAGATGAACAGTTTGGCAAAACAGCTCGATGTTCTCGGTGTTAGCGGCTGTTTACTGAGTAAAGCAAAGATTCATCAAGTTCAGTGAGCGATGGTTTGTTGATGCGAGTTCAGAGTTTCACTGCACAGATGCATCACGTCACCGCATCTGTAATTTCTTTAAAAAGGAGATCAGATACATAAGGAAGCTGAACAGAAAAGGCTGCGACGCTGCGGCTGAGACGCTGTGATTGATGATGTTAACGGCTGCAGGATGCAGAGAGGTCAGTGTATGAAGGAGAGAGATAACGGATGAATGTGAAACAGACGAGCAGGGCGAGGTCAGGGGACTGGAAAAAAACATGAAAGACATTTGTAAACGATGAACGAGAACAGACTTGTCTGATTTTACAACAGGAAACTAAAACAAAGATACTTTTACAACATGAAACGCAGCTGCAGGTGTCACTGACCACACTGATGAAGCTTCTGGGGCGTCATGTCCTAAATGTACAAAAAACCAACAGAAACCTTGGGTTCGTCATCCTTCACGCTCGTGGTCGGATGTACTCAAAGTGAACTGAACGTGAAAACGCCATCATGCCAAATTTGTGCAAATTGACGCAGATCAGTGCACCTCGTTGCCTTCATCTCTGTTAAATTGGTTAAGTGTGTTAATCGGCGGTGATAAAATTAAAACATGAAAAGCCAAATGTGACAACTTATCGTCATGGGGATTGTGACCAGCATCGGCGTCTCCCTCAGCTGCCGATGACAGAGAACCGTGTCGCCCACTATCGCCGCCACTATCAGCTCATCTAACCATGTTCTGTCGTCTGTCTTGGAAAAATCATGGCTCTGCTGATGAGCAGACGTTCTCCCACTTCATCCTTTTCCTTTTATTAATGATGTTTTTTGTCCTCTACCTTCGAAAGTAAATCTTTTAGCTCGGACTCTGAAAAGTTCTTAATTTTTTTGCTCAACGTTGCCATTTTTCTCTGAAAGACGACGCAATCATCGGCCTGTTTATACTAATTAGAATATTATAATCGGTGCACATGATGGAGGGGACAGGGTGGAGCGTTTTGCATCAAGTTTATTGTGATGTACAACAAAAATGTGAATGGGATCTGAATTCTTTTGTGCGCTCAGAGGATTTCAGTAAGAAATCCACGCAATTGTTGGTGGACGAAGCTCCTGGTCGTCACAGAGACGACGTGGACTCTGATACTGAAGATAAATGAGTTAAATTACATCGTTCATACTCTGACGTGTTAAAATGAGGAACAGAAATGGAGTTTGTGACCTGCTGTTGTTTTTCCAAACTTTAACACAACGTTTCCAAACTCATGAGTCCAACAATTCATCATGCGTTTGCAGAAATGTCGACACACAAGACTCGAGCCTCGAGATGGTGTAGATGGCTTCTGACTTTATGCTTCTCGTTATGCTGCCACCTACAGGTTTGGATCATAATAGTTGTTGACATTGTATTTTTGCAGATTCGTGTAAAATGAAAACTTTCTGGGAAACGATCTGGTCTGATCTGAAACTAAACGAGTTAAGTTACATCGTTCATACTCTGACGTGTTGAAATGAGGAACAGAAATGAAGTTTGTGACCTGTTGTTGTTGTTGTTGCTGCTGCTGTTGATGTGTGTTTTTCCTTAACTTTAACATAACATTTCCAAACAATTCATCATGTGTTTCAACACAGGACACATGAGGCTTCAAATCAGAGTTGACAGAGACTCTGATTGAAAACTGTTGAAGAAAAATTGAAAAACCTTCTGCTTTTCTATTATTTCCCCTGATGGGTAACAAACAATGTGTTTCTGGATGTTTTTAGTAAGAAAAATAAATATTGTTATGCAACAACTTAATCTGCACAAACAGCATTTATATAAAATATATTCACCTATAAACCTTCTCACCTGGAGCTCAGTTAAGTTTGAACTATTAATTACACAGCTCAGTGAAAACCTGTGGGGGCTCTTCTGATTTATATTAAGATTTTATTATGTTTTCTCTGCGTTTGTGTGACGTTTAACGACTGTAGGAATAATTTTGGTGTTTAATGATGTTGGACCTGTTTTATTTATGTTTTAATAGTTTCAGGCACCAAAGTTCTGCTCTGTCTCCTTTAAAATCAATAATTTAATGAGGGTTAAATAAGGAGTCTCTACGTTATAATTAACTACATTTTTCAAACCTTAATCTGATCCAGATCCTGATCCAAACTGGACTCTGATCAGAGACCAGATCTGTTTGAATCCAAACAGTTTTTGTTGCTTTGTCGCTTTTTGTTGCTCATGAATATTCATCGGTGTATGAATTATCTGTGATTTGACTAAAGCTTTTCTCTGTTATATTCATCTGTTTGTGTTTTGTTCTCATCACAAACCGACGGGATTTTGTCTTTTCACAATAAATCATCCAAACTGTCACTGGAGCAGCTGAAGTTCACCAGTAACAGAAACACGAGTCGCTTCTGTCTGGATTATTTCAGTTTAATTGGTGACAACAACACACGATTGTGAAGAGAAAGAAAAGAACAGTGTGTTGTTCTAACATCTCTAGAGAGCTGCAAATGAAGTTTGAGGACAACACAGAAGACGAAGCAGTCGACATTAAATAAAAGGAAACGTCTTCGTGATGCTGAGAGGAAGTTCGTAGGTTGAAATCAGTTTGTTAGAGATGCTCAGAGGGTCTGTTCAGTCTGAGTTGAAAAGGTTTAACCAGAGGTCAGGTTTATATTGTTAATATATTGATCATAAATTCTTCTCCTACCAGTTTGTCTGTAACATTATGAACCATCAGAGCTGATAAACTGCTTCTAGCTACAAATATTTCTGGGGTCAAACACTTGGAGCCAGTCTCATCTCTGCCTCTCAGCTCCTCGTCCTGTCTTTTACTCGTTCACGTCAGTAGCAGGTCCATCGGTCTTGATCTTCTTCCAGATGAAGGGTGACAGGTCACAACCGAAGCTGTTCCAGGACCTTCAAACAAAGAGGTATGAGAAATTTCCCAGCATGCACCAGGACAAGGATGCAGTTGTCAAAAGAGTTAGCGATTTAATAAATAAACTAATCAATACTTTTAATTTATTAAGCCACTTATTGCTAATCAGTAACATTCGTTAATGAGCGATTGCTCGTTGTCACTTTGCCAATGTTTTCCATTCATCTGATAACAGGATCTTTATTAATGTAACAAACATCTTGTCAGTTTTAATCCGTCAACAACTTGATGGACACAAATGAGTCTGTAGACGCCATCTTTGTTTGTTTGTTGTCATTTGATCGTCATGGAGACGTGTTGCGTTGTCTTATGTAGCAACAAGTGACGGCTTGTGATGACGTGTGACGGTGAAGTAGAAAAGTATAAAAAAAGAGAAATGGGATTGACCTTAATGACCCTGTTGCTACGTCGGCCATGTTGGATTTAGATCCTGACGTATTGGCACAATAAAAGTATTGATTTATTGACAAACTTACATCCAGGAAATGGATTAGAAAGGTTTCTGTGATGATATATTTCTATTTACCTTTTGAAAGTGAAGAACTGTAAAAGTCTCCATCAGCAGGTGGTGAACTGATCCAGCATCTTTTCAATCTGTTAGAAAATAAACTGAAACCATTCCACACACGGCAGCTTCATAATTAAAACACTGATCAACTACATATGTGTCACATTGACCCCAGAGCACAACACAGTTAAGGACTAACACGTGATGTGTTGATCAGAGATGGAGCCGTGTTATTTCCTGAAATGAATGGCACTTACATTACAATAACCACAGAAAACAAATTAGAAACCCACCCATTCCCTTGATGAGCGTTTTTGAGCCGTTTCCATTCTCAAATGAACGATCGAACGCTCCTCAAAGGAAATCAACTGAGGCTTCTTTCCATTTTTATAATTAAGATAATGTCTGGTAACTTTTATAAGAAATCAGCTGAAGACACATGAAACCAGACTTAGAGATGTATTTATCTGAACTGTGCCATTGTGCTTTAACCATCAGGAGCAGCTAAAAAATAAAAAAACCCTCATGAATTATTAAATATAACCCTTCACCCTAAAATCAATGGTCTTTCCTTTTACCTCCACATTGTTGCATTTCTTCACTGCATCAGTCTGAACCCAGATGGATCCGATCGAGTGTCTGTGTCCTCGACAAGAAGCAGAAACATATATAAGGACCAATTAAATCAATGTGGGTTGTTTGTAACCTGAACAGAGCCAAGGTCCTTTTACAGTCAGTGTCCAGTGGAGCCAATTATAAAACAATGGATCTACAGTTTGTACAATAAATACATTCACAATCAACCTTGATGTTGTGGAGAAAAACTTGAGGCTGTTTCAATTCCCAAAGCAAGTGGCCGTGAAATGGAACGAGTCAATGTCAGCGACACGTGTGTTGTTACAAATGGTTTTGATAAAAACAACAAAACCTCACATCTGTTTATCACCAATGAGAAGTGACTCAGGACCAAACCAACACAGATATCATGGTTTCATAGTTGTGTAATGTCAACTTTAACTTTGTGCTCCACCTTTCTTTTGTCAAACATCTTGTTTTCATAATAAATCTGTTGAATCTGCTGATGTGGAACAACCTTCATCACCAGTTGTTATAAAACCAGACGTTGGGTAAGTCTTGTAAAACAGTGTTTTTAATAAACTCTGGGTTCACTTACTAAGTTATCAGTACTTAGAGAGGAAAGAAGTAAAAACAAAAAGAAAAGGTGTTAAAGTGACGGTTCAGAGCAACATGAACCAGAGTCTATTTCACCATGAATATGAGTCAAACTCCCCTCAACAGATATGTTACGTTGGTTGAAGTAATATCCAGTTTGACCGTCTTTTGTTTTCACAACCAAATAGTTAACAATGAAAGTAAATGGGGCAGTCAGCCAAACGTATCTAAACTGTCATTTTTTAACCACTAATAAAGCTCAAAATATCACTTCACTTCAGCAGTAGCATGAATAGGGTCCCTACACATAAACTGAAGTACTGATAACTTAGTAAGTGAACCAGAGTTTATTAAAAACACTGTTTTACAAGACTTACCCAACGTCTGGTTTTATAACAACTGGTGATGAAGGTTGTTCCACATCAGCAGATTCAACATTATCCTCAACAACAGGTCGATGTGTCTGTGAATTCTGTAGGGATCCTATTCATGTTACTGCTGAAGTGAAGTGATATTTTGAGCTTTATTAGTGGTTAAAAAATGACAATTTAGACATGTTTGGCTTTACATTTACTTTCATTGTTAACTATTTGTATGTGAAAACAAAAGACGGTCAAACTGGATATTACTTCAACCAACGTAAAATATCTCTTGAGGGGGAGTTTGACTAAAATGATATTAATCCAGACCATCACTTTAAACACCTTTTCTTTTTCTTCTTATTGATGTAACTGGCCCCAACATGGAGGTTAGTGCTCAGGAAGAGTCTGAAGTTTTCATTTCATCCATAAAGATCCTTCTTCTTCTTATCCTCTTGATATATTGTAGCTCCCTTCTCTGTTGGACCCAACGTTAATATTTCTACTCTTTATCTTTTATCTACTGATGGTCAATCATTTATTTTTATCTTTCTGCAGATTGTAAATGTTATTTTTGACAACAGAATGAGCTCATTGTTGCTTTGTGTTGTTGTTGGAGTTTTTTTTTTCTTTTTTTTAAACAAACTAAAAAGAGAAATTCAGAGGCTCAGACCAGTTGTTATGTTCAGGAACTTTGACTCCATTTTCTCCACATGATTCTGCTTTTTTCTGATTCTTTGCTCCACAAAGTTTTAATATTCACTTTCACTTTCATATCACAAACTGTTTATCTTCATCTACCGAGGGGTTATTATTAATAGTTTTTTTAAACCTTTCTATGACTTGTTGTCATTATTATCTCAGTAAAGATTGAGCTCATTGTTTCGTTTTGTTTTTGTCCAGTGCTCGTTGACCTCTGACCTCAGGAGGCAGTAATGTCCCCTGATTGGATGTAATTGGATGTGTTTAGTGTTTTGTTTTGTTAAGATAAAAACAACCTCATTATATATACAGATATTTTTAAGAAAAACACATTTATTATATGTCTGTGTTTGGTGAACTTTGACCTGTTGACTTATCATGACTCTACTTTCTCCTTTTGTGTTACTCTGATTCTCGGCTCCACAAGGTTTTGATTTTTTCTTTCACTTTCATCCATGTGAAGGAAACTTTAAATCTTGACCTCAGTTCACTGGATGAGAAGTCAAACTGCAGTTAAATTTGAATAAAAGCTGCATGTCGAGATTACAAGAAGTGTTACATTAACATAATTCTCCCGTTTTAGAGGCGAAAGGAGAATTAAAGTCCGACCTTCATCCACATCATCGTCATCTCTTTGTTTTTTATTTTGATTGATTTCCTCTTATCTTCTCCTCTCAGGGTCGTTCAAACCCGTGTTTCTGCTCAACAAAGGTCCTTTTTGGTTTCTTTTCAGGAAAAGGTGGAGGATATGATTGTGATATAACACAAATGCATGGAACATAGGAGGGGACATTTTTATAACAGTGTCTGAAAGGAAAGAATAACTGATTATCATTCTTTAACCTTGGGAAGAGAAAAGCGACGGAGGGAGGGATGATTCAGGAGGAAATTGAATTTAGAGACGCAGAGAGACACTTACTGGAGGGACATTAAGTGACCATGAAAGCTGATGGAGTGGCAATAAAAAAAAAAAACAATAGATTAGAAAACATAAATTCAGAGACAGATGTATATTTATAGTCTTTTTTATTCATTTATTTTTACATAATTGACAGAATATGAAATTCAGTGTTTATATTCTGTTTTTTATGATGTAGGAAACATGTGTGTTCTGAACAATATATATGTTAATTTGCACTAAAATTACACACATACCTGAACATTTCCTTGTTCTTTTTTCTTTTTGAAATGTCATTTTAAAACCACAGGCTGCTTCAGCGTCCTCTGCTCTTCTGTAAGAGGCTTTCAACAAAATGTCATCTGCACAGATTCCTTCTCTTTCATCCATAAAGGCACCAGTCACGCCTTGTTTTTCTTTCTTTTTTTTTCCAGTGGACAATTTGACTTGTACTATACAAATAGAGGAAAAGTACAGGTTTTAGTAATAACATTAACAATAGCTCTGTTGTATTGAAATGTCCCTGTGAGCGATGACGGGCACAATGTTCATGACGCACAACAACACAACACCTGCACTCTGAAGCAGCTAAATTCATTCATTGCTGTATTTTCAGTAGGTTGAGGTTAAAACCATGACTCTGAAGGCCACCAAAATACTTTTACGCCATTGTTTTTGAAATAAAAACATGTATTTACAGCACTGAGAGAATGATGGTGTGATGTTTGACTCACACATCGTACATCAATAAGAGACAAATACTTAAAACTCAGATGGGACAGAAAATGCTAATCAAAGAATAAATGAGACAAATTCAAAAACCAAAAATTAAACCTCAAGAAACAAGTCAAATACAATTTAATAATAATAATAAAAACAATGAAACAACTTCAAACAGTAAAGCTTCAAAAGCCAGTAAATAAAAGTGGATTTTCAAACATATTTTAAAAATGTCGAGTCCTGATGTGCAGAGGCAAACTGTTCCATAATCTAGGAGCAGCTACTACAAAGGTCCAGTCTCTGTTGTTTTGTTGAATTAGATCTGTATTTGCAGATGTCAGTGATGTGGGTGGAGCATAAAAAAGTAAAAGTTCACTGAGGTGGAGAAGTGTCAGCCCGTGTAAACCTTTAAAAAAACAATAGTAAAATCTTAAAATCAATTCTAAAACGCAGCATTTTGGACCAACTGCAGTCTTGTTTTCATAACAACAACTGATGAAGGGTGTAACAGATCAGCAGATTCATCATTTTCCTGAACAACAGACCGATGTGTCCATGAAGAGTGAGGAAGAAAATGTTGAATCTGCTGATGTGGAACATCCTTCATCACCAGTTGTTATGAAAACCAGACGTTGGGTAAGTCTTGTAAAACAGTGTTTTTAATAAACTCTGGGTTCACTTACTAAGTTATCAGTGCTTCAGTTTATGTGTAGGGACCCTATTCATGCTACTGCTGAAGTGAAGTGATATTTTGAGCTTTATTAGTGGTTAAAAAATGACAATGTAGATACGTTTGGCTGACTGCCCCATTTACTTTCATTGTTAACTATTTGGTTGTGAAAACAAAAGACGGTCAAACTGGATATTACTTCAACCAACGAAAAATATCTCTTGAGGGGAGTTTGACTCAATTCATGGTGAAATAGACTAAAAAGTACATTTATTAGAAGAGACAGACCAGTGTTAGTCTGTCAGCTTCAGTACAAATCTCTTTAAACATCATTAAAAGTATCATTTCTTCAGTTTGTATCAATCTTTAGTTAATTCATCAATGTTTTTTTTAAATAATCATAATATTCAAGTGACAAGTTTTAACCCTTTTCTGGCTAAAGGGCTTTGTGTTTTTTTTTTTTTTTTTTTTTTTTTTAATCTTCAGTCTTAATAATAAATATCTGTAAAATTTACATTTAGCTTCATTTAGTCTCAACAAAACCTTGTTTAAAAATCACCACCAGGCACCTGAATGTTGTTGTTGTGGATCATAATCTGATTTCTCCAAAGCACAGAAACGGCTGCCAGGCTGATTTAACCAGCCAGTCGCTTCCATTATCTTATTGGTCCAGATGGATCTGCCGGTTGGCCAAAATAAATGGCCTCAAACTGACATGTCCAGACATTTTTATCTGCTGATTTCTGTCTTTTCAGATTGTTTTTGTTGGTGTTTTTGATTGTTTGTTTAAAAGAAGAAGAGGGTTTTTGCCAGATACAAAGTGTATTTGTTTAATGAAACTTAATTTTCTCCACATTAACCGTGCTCTTAAATTATAAAGGTGACTGTGTGAACTCGGAAAACCTCAGCATGAAACTCAATTATATAATGAACAGTAATGAAATGATGAGTTTCTAATAATACTTTGATAGTAATTCAACGCATCCTTCCTGCTCTGTGGACACTGGGCTCACATCTGGGAGGAAGATGCAAACTCTCTTAAAGGTTATTCATTAAATCATTAAATGGCATTAAACTGTGAAAACTGATGTGTGAAAGTGTGTGTAGCAGTGATGTAGACATGTGTTTGTGTGACTCGAGTCAAGGACAAGTCAGAGAGGATGCTCATATTATAAGTCTGAAATAAACAGACGCCAGACGTGTCAGCAACTCTGATGCTAAACAGAGATTTTCCATTTCAAATAATAAAAACAGAAATTACAGATGATAATAACAGTGATATGATAATAATAGCGCGTCAGTTTGGAGGGAAAGGAACTGGACAGGTTTGAGTGTGTTTTGGTGTCTTTATGTGTGTTATATTTGGCTGTTTGAAGCTCGACTGACAGACGTCACATGAAAGGCTGTGGTGAGTAACAGCGGAAACTAGACATGAAGGTCAAACTGTAGATGACAAACGACTGAGAGGAGATGAGGATTGACGGGTTGTAACCTTAAAAAACAAAAAGAAGACAGGTGAGATGGATCAAAAAGCTGAGGAGAAAGGAAAGAAACATGAGAGACCGGTGCAAGAAAAATGACCTTTATCATGATCACAGGGAGAAAACAGGAGAGTTCAGCAGCACGATGTTTTCCTGATTGAACAACATGTTTGGTTACAACATTGTTGCAATGATTTACAACAGGATTTACCCCGCCCATTTAAAAGGCCAGTGCATAATGCAGTTTTTGTATTTTTATGCAGAGTTTGATAAAAAGGCAAGGATTGTTTTATCTTGTGTGTGTAAATTAGACTTGAATCAATAAGGAACAACAGTTCTGATCTTCTCTGCCTTTTCAGATCTAAAAGTGGCTCTAATATGGACATTATTGTACTAGATCTTTTAAATTGGTATTGAAAGTCGTGTCATCCTGCTCTGGCAGTTCAGTTCATCTCTGTTTCTTGGTTTTCCATCTTGGTTTTTGACAGACTCTTTATCTTCTTTATCTCATCAGTCAATTCTGCTCACCCGGGCACGCAGGTTCACGACATCAGTCGTTAAGCCGGTGCTTAACCAACTCCTCTTCACTCTGTCACTGACAGATTGATCTTTGTCTCTAGTGCACGACTCTCCAGCTTTGATTCTCCAAGTCTTGTCCTGTTTCTGATCCTGTTAGTTGCTTGATTTTTGCAGTATAAAGCATCTCATCTTTCTGTCTCCAACCTTGAGTTTTGCCTCATTTTTCTGGTTTCCGTTCGAAATCAATGCCCACCTACTCCTGATTCCTGATGTGTGCACGCTCTCCCTTGTTTCTTCCTCTATCATCCTGTGTGTTAAACACTGCTGCATTCCCTCTGCTACGTTACATAATCTGCAATAAAGGTCACTGTCATCAAAACTCATGGCGTCACCTGCTGCAGCTGCTTCCTACCACTGAACCACCGTGACAAGTATCATCAGTTGTCTGGAACAGAAAATTGCACCTTTCCCTCCTACACGTTGAATGTGTTTTGATTGATTCAGTCGCTTGATGTGAAGAAAATAAAGTCAATCATTAGACGTCAACGTGTTTGAGTCATCAAACGTTTGCCATTTTTAGTAAAAAAATGCTTTAATGATCTTGATTGTTTCCTATCCATCAATGAAGTCTGCTCACATTTGCCTTTAACTGTTCTCTTTTACGTGCTGTCTTTTAAATGCCGTTATTATCCATTCAGTCCTTCTTATTTTTCTTGTAGCTTCACTTGAGTACCTGGGAATAAAAGAAAAAAAGAAGAAGCAGAGGACTGATGTGACAGAGCGAATACTGAAGAACTGGAGTACCTCCACACCGTGGTGGCATGAATACAGAAGAGGACGGACGAGACAAAGGAGAGAAAAGTAGATGGTGATAATGTTCTGAGGATAAATAGACGGACGGTGGAAAAATAGTAGTGACAAAAGTGTGCGTCTCTTTGTCCATTCATCTGTATTTACAAACATTTGTTTCCCTCTTTGTTTCACGAGTTGCTTCAATTTTCTTGATAAAAACCAATAAATTAACTGGCTTTAGTTGGTTCTTTTACACAATCAAGTGACCATTTATGAAATTACAACAGAAATCAGTCTCAGTTCAACTCAGTTTCCCTCCTGCTGTTGAACCTTACAATCAACTCCTTTCTCCTCTAATGTGTTCAAGTGGTTTCATATCATACTTGTTAATACTGAAACACCAGAAACAGCAAGTGTTTGCATTTATTGTTATCAACCAAATGAAGAGTCGTTTATTTCTGGACGCTAATGGCGCCATTAGCAACATGGCTATTGTGAACAAAGTGACTTTTCCCCCCATGTTGCTTGTGTAACTATGGCAACTGGACTATTTTTGGACTATTTCACCACCTGCAAATATTCCCTCTCAGTATATGATATACCATATAAATATAACAGAATAAAGACAGACACCAGCCACTAATTCATAGATATTTGCATCTTTGCATTGATTTTACAGAGATCTGAGCTAAAACTCCAGACCTCTGGATGAAAAAGTTTCAGTAAAACAACCAGTTGTATCAATACTTATTTATTTATTTTTGTTGTTGCTGTTGTTATTCATCTACTTGAAATGATGCCGTCTGAAAGGAATCAGTCGATACAAACCAACATTTCAAAGCAGATTCAATTTCATTTTTATTATTAAATGTTTGGTTTTTCTATTTCAGTCTACTTATAGAAGAGGAAGCAATTTTACTTTAGTTTAGTTTAGTTTTAGTTTAGTTTAGTTTAGTTTCACAAAATATTAAGATTCAACTTCCTTTTTTTGTTCTTTTTGTAACATTATCTTCTCTGCAATTTAAGAAAATACAACTTTTATCCAGCAGCTACACTGAGCTAATTCAGTTTACCTTAAAGTTATGAAACAATTTTACCCCAAATACACCACAAATGCCCCATAACTGCCCCCATGAGGCAGATGGAAGTGTATGAGAAGTAAATGTATCTACAGTTAGTTTAAATAAATAGTTTAAAAACAGTTTATGTTGATACATGATGACGGACTGAAGGACGAGGAGACACTGATTTGACTTTATAGATTAATATGTTTTTTATTTTGTTTATTATATCTTGATAAATAAAAGCAGGGCAGCGCCCCCTAGTGTCCAGTCATCGCTGTTTCTGTTTCAATGAATGAAATGAATGAAACCTGATTTAGCCAATAACAATAACATTTTGTCATCATTGACACTGCACCGCTCATAAAACTAACACCAATTAGTTGTGTGTGAATATAATTTTAGGGGCCATTGCTTGGTTTTAATTTATAACTTCATATCTTCTTGCTCCAAAAATGTGTCGATAAATTATAAAAGATTTACTGCCAAAGCTCCTGAATCTTAATCTGCTTACAAAGCCACGACTCAGCTGTTGAGCGGTGGGATGATTTTTATCTTCTTTTTTTTATTATTTTTTATTTTTTTTGTAGACCCAGGGGAGCATGTGCACTTAGAAAAGATCTGAACCAAGAATTGATTGCTGGGTTGTTGCTCTGAGGTGAATTAATTGGAAAGACAGACAGATGTGGGCGACCAGCCAAAGCAACAGAGCTTCTGATGCTTCTTCTCTGCTTAAAATTCAATCAGCGACGGTGTTGACAGCTGCGCTGTTATCTGCAATAATTAAAACTGAACAGTCTCTTGTAGCCACTGTACCAAAACTGTCACCTGTGACATTATTAAAAAAAAAAAAAACTTGTGGAGCTTTAAAAGCAGATAGATTTCTAAAAAAATAAAAAAAATAAAAAACTGAAATGTAACAATGAAATGTAGCAATGACACAAGGTCACTGAGTCCCTACAGAGACTCACAAGATGAGTCACTCTGATCACTGTCATTATGTTTTCCACCTTGAAGCCACTAACACCAGTCACTTTTCTGAGGAAACTGAATTCTGCACTTTCCTCTGCAACAAAGGTAAAAACGTGAAGTAAAAACAACAAAAGTTTGGTTATGAATGGTTCCATTTTTCTGATGTTTTGGTGAATTACTTCCTCATCTGTTGTCTGATGTTATTGAAGCGTGAAATAAAACAGAGAAACATGAATCAGGGGAAGAAGATTTAGACGCATGTAACCCAAAGAGAAAAAAAAAAAAAAACACTCACAAATGAAGACATGTTTCTGCTGAGGCCAAACAATCTGAATTATCGTTTGTATCTGAACCGAATTTAACAGATAAACAATGTAAACAAGTCAAATATTAAAGATAAAGATAAATTGTTGCTGTTCACAAACGCTGGCAAAAAAAATAACCTTTTGGCAGAAGTAATAAAGGCTGTGAGTTTCACAGAATGAAATTAAATACATTTATCAAACAGGCTTCATCAGGGAGCCATTATTTCAGAGAGAGAGAGAGAGAGGAAGCGGCAGCACAATGACACTTACAGTATGTGTAGTGTAATGAAAAGACAAACCATAACTCAACAAAACGCACAGCTTCAAGGTGACCACTTATCCCCGGATTGTTTTTTATAGCATCATTTAGGGAAAGGAAGTTTTAAATCACAGTCTTGTGTCAAAACACGTTTTGCATTTCACAGCCTCAGTGTTTCAGTCATATGACTTCATTTGTTCGAGACACGAAGGATCTGACCTTGAGGTGCACGGAGACGGAAGAAATAAATGAAGGGTGAGTTGGATGGAAGCAAAAAGATCGAGGGCACTGTGGTGTAAAGTTTCTTTCTTTCTTTCTTTGGAGTTTTGTTGTAAGTTTTCCCCCAAAGTATCAGAGCTACACGTTTCCTGTGGATAAAAGTAACCAAAGCGTTAATGTTGGAGCAGATTTTGTTTCTCTACATAACAAACGAAGATGAATCAGTGAAACTTCAGAATCAGTTTAACAAACGAGGAAATAGTTTCTGTTTCAGACACAAACACGTTGTGGCACAAAGTGTTCAGACTCCAAAGAGACTGAGCTCGAAGTTGAGAAACTTTCAGAAACATCTGCTGACGTCCAGATGTTACCACCTGATGATGCGTCACAGACAAACTGATCGAACTGATCGAACTGATTGATCCTGGCGACGACTGTTGCAAGAGTTCGTCTTGGAGCGACGACGCTGACAGAAGCTCAGAAAACAAAACCTGTTGGAAAATGTGCTACTCCATTGTAGCCACAATAGTAATTTGGTTTTCATGCACAACTTATTTGCTTTACCGCCCTCTACAGGCAGGAATTTACATGACACTGACGTGTTGCAACTACTAACCAGATCCTCTGGGATTTAATGATGTGATGGCAACTATTTATACTCAAATTCAACCAATACCTGTAAATTTTGCACAAAGCATCATTTTTTTCCAGTCAAACATTGATCCATATGATCTTTTAGAAGATGAAGGAAACGTGAAATAAAAAAGTCTCACATTTACCTTCAACATCACTAAGGACCAAGAGAAACAGTATCCAGGCAGAGTTCACCACAGAGGAGGAAACTGTTTTATATTGTTGTGGAGCAACAATATAAAACAGTTTGGAAGTCGTCTGTTGAGAAACAACTTTGTCACCGAGAAACACACAGAGAATGTTAGAAACACAGGGAGGACGTCACTGACTCACTGGTTTATACCTTCACTGTTAATTACTCAGTGAAGTTTAATTTTTTAGTCAAAATATCTCAACTTTTATCATGTAATCAGAGAAATTAGACCTCAACAATCTGAAGAAAGGTGTGAAATCTTGGAGGAACTGATTAACGGTCAGAACCTTTTAATGATGCTCTGTGTGACCAGATTCAGAGAGAAACGTTGTTCCAACTATTAAGACAAAGGATAAAAATGAGTCAAGTTGTTGTGTCGCAACTTTTACAACTTTTATGTAAATGAATGAACGTGTACCAGAGAGAGAGCAGAGTTGAACGACGCTGGAGGAAAGAGGAGGAAGATCAACACGCGACCTCCGGTTTGCCCTCTCCGTCAATCCTCGCTTTGTTTGACAATATTTACTCCACGGACAGACTAAGAGCTGATGTGAGCAGGTTCCTCTGAGAAACAAAGACGTATCTGAGCGTGGTTTGTTTACACGTGTTGGAGGCATTGCAGAGGAGGTAGTCCAGCATGTGACAGTAACATACACCATGATCACAGGAAATGCAGCAGGATTATAAATAAAACATTTGTGCCTGTGAAGCTGCTCATGAGGGCGGCGGTGCAAGAAAAGTGGGAGGTTTAAGAGATTCAAAGTTAAAGTTACAGTTAATCTCCAGATTTTGTTTTTGGTTCAGACAGAAACTGAACCAGAAACTGTTTGATTAAAGCTTCATTCATGATGCTCGTCACATACAAAGTCAAAAAGCTGTGATTTATTCCATCATAAATCTGCTGTAGATCAGTGGAGGTGACCAGAGCAGATTTAATGTTCATCCACCTTCACTGTTAAGTCCGTGAAGGTTTCAGCCGATTTCACCATCAAATCGTCAAACACCCGACGTCTCAGACTCTCTGAGCTCTTTTATTTTTTTATTTTTTCCAACTTTCCGTCTGTTGGCATTTCTGCAGACGTTACCTGAGGGAATTTACTCACAGCTCATTGCTTTTGTGACTCCAAACACAAAGATCACCAGGGAAAACCGAGAAGCATAAAACGACAACAACGTGAAATAGAACAAATAAACTTTAATTATGTAGAAACAAACCGTGTTCACATGCTGATGTCAAACCGTGGCTGTAAAGAAAGTAAGAGACATAATGTGACTTCATCACAGTGACAATGTAGCACCACATGTTATCATCCACCAGCTGAAGTCATCAGGTTTTAAACAGTCGGCGTCGTCTTGTCACAGTAGTTTGTCACATTATGTCTTTAAATGCTTTTAATGATGAGGCAGCAGCTGCTGTTACGGTTTAATTCAGTCCTGGACAATAGACTGTGACTGTTAATGTATAGATCAGTGTGTCGGACTGTTTCTTTCTTTTTCTTTATTATGTTCCTTTTCTTCTCTGTGTGAACTAAACAAACATTTTGATTTAATTAAATTTCAACTAAAAAAAAAACATGACAATAAAGACAGATTTGTGTTTATTATGAGCTGGGTTTCTTTGTATTTGTTGGGAAACATTTCTCTTTTATTTCTTATTTTTATGATAATTAGTTTGAGTCAACAACAGCAAAAAAAAAAAAAATAAATAAATAATCCCACAAAGCAGATGTTGAATTTATCATCTTTTTCATATTTATATGAATCCATATTTTAGTTTAAAAGTATTTTTACTGCCTCGTCTCTCAGATATGATCTGTTACAGTATGAAGAGGCAGGTTAGTATCAGTTGTTACATTGATAATAATAAAACAAAAGCTACAAACAACCTGGTTTGTGCTGTTAACCGTTGTTCCTCTTTGTCAGGTCGTCCGCGTCTGTATCATCATTGTTGTGCGATTGTTCCTCTTGACCCTCTAAATAAACCTGCAGTTGTTTTTTATTTGTTTGGACAGAAAATAGCTCCATAATTTCAGTAGAAGTTCAGATATCAAGAGCGGCGCTGAGTGTTTTTTTTTTTTTTTTACAGGCGTCAAAGGCTGCAAATTAGAGGAAAAAAAAAAAAAGAAGAAAAAGGAATTCAACTCCAAATGTGTTGTGTTTTCTTCCTTTTGTCTCGTCTTCGGCGTCGATCTCGTCCGCGACATAAAAGGAAAACTCCTCCATTGTGTGAACATCTATTGTGAATCTGTGATGTGATTCAGTCCGAGCTGTTTTGTTTTTTAAATGTCAAACATCACTTGCTTCAGATAACATCACGTCTACGTGACGCTCACGCAAACTTTCCCACATGGAACATATTTCATCAAACATGACAAACGGCTGCAGCCAGAAAGACTGAATGTACATTTGTCTTTTTATAAACAGATAAGTCTGAGTAAGAAGATGGATGATATGAGAAGACACATCTGTTTCTATGTTTGTACGTCTCAGAAGCTGCAGACATAAGTTAAATTACATTTATTGAGAACAGAGAAACTTATTCTGGGAAGATGAGATGGAGAAACGTCTGGTTGGACAGTCTGATGGAGGACGGTTGGTTGAGGTGGAAGTTTTTCCCGAACGGACGAGTGAACGACGGCAGAAAAAGAGAAAACGGTTTTAAAGTTTGACACTTAACAAGCGTTTGTCTGAAGTCGAGCGTGTCCAGTCGTGGTTGGATGAAGACAAGATTGAAGTTTGGGCCCTGAGAGAAATCAGGAAACTAGTTGAGATTCAGACGGTGAAGTTTCTCTAATGTTTGAGGCAAAGTGTTACAATTTATCCTTTAATATTTAAAGAATAAAAAAAGGTAATAATGTAGATTTATGTCATGATGTGTCAAATCTTCAATAAATAGTTGTTTTTTCTAGTTTTTTTTGTTGATGTGGAGTAAACTGAGCTGCAGCTCCTCATTTATCAGCATCATGTTGTTTTCATCCACATTCATTATCATTTTAACAAAAAAAACATAAATAAACCCATTTTTTTCTTCATTACTGTTAAAAAAGTCCATTAATCTGCAGCAGAAAAGGAAATTACGATGAAAATGTCAAAGAAATAAGTCACTTGTTTTGTTTTTCTGTCATTATATTTTATATCTGATGTTTTCATCTTCTGTCGTTTTTCATCTTGTCTCTGAAACGGAAGTTTAGTTTAAATCAGACTCTTCATGTTCGTCTTGATTTATTTGTTGTGTTTGTCTGTTTCTAAAAACACATTTTCTTGTTTTTATCAGAACAACTTCTCCACTTCAAACAAACATTCAAACTTTTTTTCTAATATCTTGAGTCTTATTTTATTAAACACGTGCATATAAACAGATGCAACAACTGGATCTAAACATCTGTAGGTTCATTTCAGAGTTGTGTTTTTTTTGTTTGTTTGTTTTGTTTATTTAGTCTTGACACAGGCTCCACGTTTCTTTCTTTGTTCATGACAAACACTGATCATGAACAACAAAAAAACCTCTCCACTCCAACTCTCTGTCTCCAGAGACATTATGTCTTCGGGTCGTCCGACCTTCAGGAAATCTTTTCAAATTTGGCACAAACATTCATTTGGACTCAGGGATGAAGTGATTAGGTTTCAGTGCTCAAACATCAAGGTCAGTGTGGTTGTACTCAACATGTTTTTGGCCATAACTCATGAATTTTAGCACTAATTACCTGGAACTGAGTGGGTGGACACGTACAACTGTGAAGCATCAGTCTGAGTTTAGACACTGTGACGGATGGTTCAGACACAATGTAGTTAAAGTGACGGTCCAGAGCAACATGAACCAGAGTCTATTTCACCATCAATACGAGTCAAACTCCCCCTCAAGAAATATTTTATGTTGATTGAAGTAATATCAAGTTTGTAAAACAGTGTTTTTAATAAACTCTGGGTTCACTTACTAAGTTATCAGTTCTTCAGTTTATGTGTAGGGACCCTATTCATGCTACTGCTGAAGTGAAGTGATATTTTGAGCTTTATTAGTGGTTAAAAAATGACAATTTAGATACGTTTGGCTGACTGCCCCATTTACTTTCATTGTTAACTATTTGGTTGTGAAAACAAAAGACGGTCAAACTGGATATTACTTCAACCAACGTAACATATCTGTTGAGGGGAGTTTGACTGGTATTCATGGTGAAATAGACTCTGGGTTCATGTTACTCTGGACCATCACTTTAAACCTCTAAACTAAATGAAATGTGTATTAACATCTTTGTATAGATTTGTACCAACTCCCTGTATCTCTTGCAAAAGGCTCAGTTTTCTTTCCAAGAAGAAATCAATCACTTTGATTTTGCACCTTGTAGTTAAACTTTATGTGTTCATGCTGTGAATTTTAAAGAGAAAGACAGTGAATATGTAAATATGCGACCTGATGTTTTCTCTGTTAGATGTGACCATCAACTTCATCATCATCCTCATCATCATCGTGGCAGCAAACCAGAGACACACAGCTCAGTGGCAGCTCTTCAGAGGAATAACAGTAATATTCCAGAGTGTTAAACACATTGAGCATCGATAGCTTCTCTCTTCAAAGCGTGTGCAGGCGCTGCCAGGATTCAGCTTTGAAAAGGCCAAAGTAAAACTGGCTGCAGCTTTTAATTACAGGAGTTAAAGCTGTTTGGCTTGAGTTGACACCAAAGTGCTGAAATACAGTCTATCCATTCACACTGCAACATAGTTTAGTAGTTCATTTTCTCATCTATGTGTTTCCCAGAACTAGACTTTTTATTTGAACTCTGGTAGAAAGTGTGAAAGCAGCACACTGAGCTATGAAAATCATTTCGCTTGTCTCAGCAGAAACAGTTCACACTTTAAAGCAGCACAGACATGATTGTGCACATTAATATTCTACTATTATTCCACTTTTTAGTCAAAATCTGGTCTTATTCTGTCATTAACATGTTCTGGTTTTAATGTGTGGTTATGAAAAGCCCTATTTCTTTAGCGAAATGACAAATAAAAATGTTAATTTCACCTTAGATTGCACCTTTTCTTGGATGTTTCCCAGAGAAAACCATATTCAAAGTGTTACTATAAAAGTTTTGTGAGTTGTACGTTTCCTCTGAGGCTACCGAAGCCGCCCAACATCTCAGAAACATTAGTGAGGACATGACCTAATGTTTCCTCTAAAGTAAAAGCGTGCAGCTTTACTTTTTTTTCCCCTAAAACTGAAGCTTAAACGAGACCCAGTTAAACAAATCAAGTGTGTATCTTGTAGATTTACAACCGTTTCATTGTGAAAATTCCCTCTTGCGTTAGAGGGAGGAAAACAAAACAAAACAAAACAAACTTATCCTTGAAATGTTAACAACCATCTGTGTCCTGCTCGTGTTTACGGAGACTGAAGCACCAGTTGGAGCAGCGCAGCTCCGTCTCACACCAGTGAATCATACACCTATCAGCACAAAACGAGCCGGGAGCTCGACCTTATGTGTGTGCATATGTTCCATGGAAACACTTTGACCACCGACCGTCTACGTGGCAAAAATAACAAACATAAAAGAGCTGGAAAAACAATATTTTTTACTTAATATGAAAACCAAACAGCAGAAGTAACTAGACAATTCCCCTGCAGGAAATCGCAGAGTGATGCAGTGGCCGCAGCAGCCTACGCTAAGATGATATGTTGATATGATACTATGATGCTAAGATGCTACAATGCTCCATTATCCATAATGAAATGATTTGTGACACTCATCTTATCCTTATTTATTCACAAAAAAGGAATTATTCGCATCTAGTGTTGCGAATAATTCCCTTTTCACCTCATCTTATCCTTTTTCTATAAGTAAATGATTTGCGACAAATCATTTGATTCACGAAATGATTTGCTAGTCACAAATCATTTCATTATGGAAGGAAAGGAAGGAGGGAAATTATTTGCGTCTAGCGTCATGAATAATTTCCTTTTTCAACTTATTTTGTCCTTTGTCTATATGGAATTCAGCTTTTCATCTAATTGCATTAATTTACAACGTGGAAGATTGGTGCACTTATTTGGGAATTATGTCACAAAAAAATTGTTTTTGGAGAAAAAAGTAATAGTCTGGCCAAGGCACATGTTTTGATATATAATTTGTCTATGTGCGATCAACTGTCATGACGTTATTAATGTTCAAAGTTTTTAAAAGGAGAAAGTGCGTACTCCTGAAACTACTGCTATTTATTCAAAAAGTAAAGCAGATATCCACAAAACTCTTTTACACTGACCGCTACAAGAACACATGAACACACAGATGTCATCTTTTTCTTCCTAGTGTCAAAAATGTGGACACTGGAGCGAGTTCAAAACAACTCACATTTCTGTTTTTCTGGTTGAAACCACTGGATGAACTATTGGGCAGTTGGCCTGTCCACTTGTCACTTTGAGGCTTCTAATTCAAAAACTGTAAATCCTATAATTTAGACAGACACATTGTGGGAATCAGGACAAGTGTGACTTCAACTTTGGAGAATATTATATGTGTAGAGTGAAATTTGTGGCTGTGAGCACAGTTTAACTGAGAAATTTAGAGAATTTTTTTTGTCTACACTCTAGCTGCTGGAGCGACCACATACACACTCATTGTAAAGTCTGAATTTCTCCAGAATTGATCACGGTCATTGTTCTGTGACTGATCAAAAAGTATACGACCTAGAAAAAAAGTTGAATGCCTCATCAACACAGGAGAATTTTGTTTCCATTTTAAAGTTTTAATGATGTATCTAGGTGAAAGTATGCCAGAGCAGAAGAGGTTTGAAAAATGTTGAAAAATTGCATTTTTTCCACCTTTTCCCATTCATTCTCTATTGAAAATTTTTCAAATGAAATTTTTCCCCAAAATGACCAAAATAATAGCATAATGAGTCCGATTGAACCGCACACTTTGGTGTATTATTTGTCTGTGTGCAACAATCTGTGATTGATTATTTGAAATTGAAAAATGTATAGAAGAAAAATAAAAAGAAAAAAAATAAGAAGAAACATGTAGAAGAACAATAGTTTACAATGTGTAGCGCTGCATCATTAACAATATCACAAAAAGATAAAGATTTCCCTCTTTACTCTCCCACCTTTATAATTAGCTGACGTTTTTTTTGTTTTTTGTTTTAATTGTGTGGGTTTTTAATGATTAAAGCGAGCGTAGAAACAAACTAACATGATGACTTTGAGTCGGAGTAATGTACCCGTCGAATGCTTTTGCTGCGAACAGGCCTGCAGCACGTTCACTAAATGATCTTTGCCCATTTATGCGCCTCTCTGAAACTGTAATGAGACAAGCGGGGACATTATCTTGATTAAAATCAATCCCTATTGGATTACAACGTGCCGCGTTCCCTCGCTCGGCTTCGCTCATTAGAATACAGCACAGAAAAAGAGAAAACCAGAAGTGAGGAGACTCCTCGAAGCGTTACATTCACATGCACAAACGACTTATTAGATAGAAAGAACGATAGAGAGATAATCCCTGGACCCGTCTGCTACTGTCCTCAGATCTGACAAACAGAAACAGGCTGTTTAAGGTTTTAGACTGAAGAGTTAATTTAGATATTACAGATTCAGTTTATGTCCAAACATCGTCACTTATTGGTGGTTTGACATTAACAAAATGAGATGTAGAAATGAAGAAGAGAGAGGGGGAGGGAGACAACAAAATGAGGGATGGGACGAAGGGAAAGGACGGAAAAATGTGTTGATGGGGGAAGGAAAGAAAAAGAAGAAAGGAAAGAGATGAATTTAGGAACAAGAGCGAAAGGAAGGATGGAAGAAAAGGGAGATGAAAGGGTGAGAAAAAACAAGAGGAGAGAAAATAAAATAAAATGAAGGTCAAAGGGTCAAAGAGAAAGTTGGTAAGAAAAAAGGAAAGAATGAAGGAATAAAGAAAGATAGGATGATGGAGGAAGGAGAGGAAAGGGATGAAATAAGGGAGGACCCAAGGAATGAGGGAGGAATGAAAGATGGAAGGAAAAGGAGATGAAAGAAGAGAGGAAGAAGAAAACAAAATGAAGGGTTGAACGAAGATAAAGGAGATGAAATAAATGGAAGTGGAAAGAAAGGAGGAATAAAGATGAGATGATGGAGGAAGAGAAGCGACCAAGAAAGGGAATGAGGGAGCAAGGAGAGGAATGAATAAGGAATGAAAAGGATGGGAAGAGGTGAGAGAGAGAGACAGGAAACAAAATGATGGGTTGAAGAGAAAAGGAAAGAATGAAGGAATAAATAAAGATGAGATGATGAAGGGAATAAAGAAAGAAAGAAAAAGAAAAGAGGGAAGTGAAGGAAGGAAGGAGGAGAGATGAACACAGTGAAGGAAACAAGGGATGAAGTGAGGAGAGAGGAAGGAGGGAACAGAGGGAGGAAGAAAAAGAAGCGAAGTCATTTTCATTTTCACCTCGTCGTTTTTTTTGTCCCGTGCAGACTCGCTGGTGCCGCGCGAGGCTCGTCAGGAAACTCGCTACCAGTCTCGCGCAGTTCTGCAGTTCTAACCCTCCTCGCTCCACTTAGACACCGGACACGTGCATGCGCGCGCGCACACACGCACGTTGCCACATTCTTCAACACGGATAGAGAGAGAGAGAGAGATTTCACGTTACTCGGGATCCGTCCTGCGCCTGAAACACCGCGCGTCACCGGAGCTCTAACGGGACAGAAACAACAACAACAACAAAAAAAAAATACAAATAATAATAATAATAATAATAGGACACCTGACTGGAGGGCGCGAGGAAGGAGAAGAAGTACGCGCGCGCACTCCGTTAATCGCACATACCGAGTAAAGGACCATGGAGAGCGCAGCCAACAGCTCGGACGCGGATTACCGGAGTCAGCTCCAAGCGCTTTACAACAGCAGCTTCTGTCTAAACTTCAGCGACACGATGAACAACAACAACACAAACATCAACAGCAGCAGCAGCACGAGCTTCAATGGGGTGAGATGCGACGGGGACCGCGTGCTGCCCGGCAGCGGTGAAGACGACACCAACCCGGTGATCATAGCGATCGTTATCACGGCGCTGTACTCCATCGTGTGCGTCGTGGGGCTTGTGGGAAACGTGTTGGTCATGTACATCATCGTCAGGTAAGAAACGCGATCAAAGACGTTTTTTAAACATTGTTTTAAAGTGAAACACTCAGAACCTGTTGCTGCGTTAACTGTATTGGACGTTAATGTGTGTGTGTGAGAGAGAGAGCGTGCGCGCGCGCTCAAGTGTGTGTGTGTGTGTGTGTGTGTGTGTTTACGTGGCCAGCTGAGACCATGTGTTGACACCTCAGCTGCTGCTGCTGCAGTTCGTGCGTAAAAATGACTCCAACATCGCAGGAAGTTGCTCCAGCGCGTAATCGAGTAAGAGAATGAAAAAGAATTTTAATTTAATATAAAACATGTTTATGAAGATAAAAGCATGGTTTGTGTTCTGTGTTTACATCTTTCACGTCCACAAAACCAAAAACTAAACAGATTAATGAGTCTGATGATGATGATGTGACTCCAGTGTCTCTGTTCTTATCCAGGTCACTTCCAAACCAAAATCTGTGTCGACATCTTATTAATTCATGCTCAAACTTTCTTATCACAGCCAGAGGATTTTTATTCCTTCTAATAAGCTGCCACAAGAAGTAAGAGTTGATAAAAAGATGATGAGTTTAACTTGTTGATGAGACCATGTCGCTGTGAGAACCAGGATTTCATTCGTGGCCTTTAATTTAAACGTGAAAATCTGACATTTTTGTCGGTTTAGACGAGGATCTTTCAGGTTAATAAAAGGTTTTTCAGATTTGAGGATGAAAACAGAAGGAGGTGAAGTGGAGTGGAGGGTTTGAGAGGAGACAGATTATACAGGTGATAAAGGTGAAGGTGGTTCATCATCTTCTTCATCTCCTCCACCACCTCATCATTATCCACTTTACTGGTGTGAGAGTGGAGGAGTGGAGCTGTTGCTCCTCTTCATTAGAGAAATTAGAGTTTAAAACTCATCTAATTCTATGGTTATTATAATAATAATAATATATTTTCATTTCTCTGTTACTCTCACCTCCCTGCTGTTTCCAGGGGAAATGAAGTATCAAGCAAATGTTCATTTGCGATGCTGCACACATCACACACATCACCATCACCAGCATCATCATCATCATCCCCTTCAGTTCAAGTGGAGCCCAAAATAGTTTGTTTGGCTGAGAATGTGCACATCTCCACAGGTCGTCGCCCCCGTCCTCCCTCCTCCCCCATCGCCTCTGTGGCGGATGTTTTCACCCCAAATCGCATTTAACAGAAATGCTTCTGCAGCAAAACAACAAGCAGACGGAGGTTAACCCACCTTCTGAAGAATAAGTTCAGAAGCTGTTTTGTTTTAATGAGCTTATCTACTGTACGTCTGGCAGAGGTACAGCAGAGTTTATGATGTCTGAGTCGGAACAGGCCGACTGGGTTGTGTATTGGAAAGTATTTTGATGATAGATGGTGGTGGTGAAGGTGAAGGGCGTAGCTCCAGCTGTTTCAGGAGGGGAAACAGATTTAGAAAATGAAATGAGCTTCAAACAATCAGGACTGAAACTTGTGATTGTGTTTTAGTTTTGTGTAACTTTCTAATGAAGTAGGTAAAAGACGGATCCCCGGGGTGATTAACATTCATCAGGCTCTTTGCCTTTGTCTCCGTCTCTTCCTGTCTCGTGATATTTTGTCTCACTCTCTGCAGACTGAAAGGGAACAAGCTATTTAGCTAATGGCACACAGTAGATATTTACTTATAAATGAAAATGTAGACTTGAACTGGCCGTGTCAGGTTTTACAGTCACAGACTTGAATGCAATTTTGCCAGATTAAATAGAGCCGGTGGTGGATGAAGGATGAGTAATGTTAACCTTAAAGCCATAAACCCATTTCTCTCTCATCCTTTATCTGTTTCTGTTCGTTTGCTGTCTTTGCCACGTCGTCTGTTCGCTCCACACTTCACATCCGCAAACTTCTTGTGAGCAAACAAACACGACCAGAGATCTACATGCTCAATCGGAAAAATCAATCGCGGTTGAACAGAAACCAGTGGGTTTCCACCAGGAATACGCCGCCGGTGTAGAGTGCTTGCTGTTACCATGGTAACACTGATGAGTGCAAAATGACTCCACCACTTCCCCAAACCCAGACCTCCATCACCTCCATCCCCCATCCAGCTCCAGAAGAGCTGATGGAGACGTGTTTGGTCACATTAGGCTGCAAAGTGTTTCTGAAACTTTGTGTTTAAAGCTGCATTAATTTCCTGTATCATGTTGATCGTCAGTGTGATGTTAAATGACAATAAGATCAGAGTCTACAACCCGGAGATGAGTTCAGAGATACAATGTTTACATTTTGTTACATTTTGCTACAGTCTCCTGATTGAACAACGTGTTTGGTTGCAACTGTTCAACAATCTTCAACAGTCTTATCAGGTTGTTTTCTCTTGTTTGATCATTGTGTCCAAGGAGTTACCAAATCAGAGCCAACATGTGTATAAACCCTGCCCATTTTAAAAACCTTGGTCAGTAGTCGTAAGGCTGGCGTCATGTGACAGGACATTCAGCTCTTCTGTTTCTGTTGAATTAAAGCTTCTATGGCGACACAACCGTGCCAAAACTCACTTGTGTACACGGGTGAAAATATTATTCCACGCACGTAGATATGTTCTCTGCGCGCACGTCATGTCTTGTAAACAAGACAACAAAGGTAAGACATGAATCATGATCGTGTTTATGAATCGCTCGAATGATATTGATTCTGTCGCTGCTGGTTCAGTCAGTTTTAGTCGGATCTTGATGAAACTTGTAGTTTTAGAATCTACAGACCACTGCTCTCAGCAGAGACGTCGCTTGTTTGTTTACAACGGGCCGTGTTGAGACGGGGGTCACGATTTGTGTTCACGTCTTTATGTGGAGTTTGTTTTTGCTGTTTTAATTGTTTGGAGCTTAAGTTTGGTGGCTGCAGAAATGGTTTATATCAGCTTTTAGCTGTGATTCTGACGTTTCTGAGGATATAGCACATGCTGATGTTTATTTTGTGGACCTGGCGTGACAGGCCGTGAAATCAGACATGATCCACTCTGCCCCCGATAATAGGCGTTGGGGGTCAAGAGGTCAACAGGCATTTTAGACTATTTTTGACTCTACAAGTTTAATTGAAGTTGTTAGGCACTAGGTAGTTAGTGTGTATTAGCCACATTAGCACCCCCAGCAAACATTAGCTAGCTTGCTAATATGCATTAATTCAGGGGCCAAAAGAATGAATGACTGCCATACGTAATAGTGAACAGTAATACGGATCAAATAAAGACATTTATCTAATTTCATTGTTTATTAAAAGTTAAGGTTTGTGAAGGTACCATCTGGCCTTGGGAGCTAGCTAGCTAGCTAACGTGGGATGTGAAATGTGGAATAATATTTTCATTTGAGAGTTTTGGCACGGTTGTGTCACCATAAACTTCATAGCTTTAATTAGCTTCATCAAGGAAAAAGTGACCAGACTTGTTTAATGAAACTTTAACGTGAACTTGTTGCTTCTTCACATCTTCTCCGACCTTGAAACTCCAACATCAGATCAACTTCTAAACATCTGTATCTTTGTTGTTGTTGTTTATGTTAGTGTGAAACTGGTTTGACCTGGAATATACTCACTGTTTGACCAACAACACTACACACAACTACATGTGATACTGGAGGTCACCACTTGGGGGCAGAACACAGAAATCAGATACAGAATTGTACAGTCGTAGATTTTTATTGGTTCCACAAGGGGAAATGTATCTGTTTGACAGCATGACAATCATGAAAATAGATTAACAGAAAATAAATTTAGTTTAGTTAATTTTTTAATAGTTTCTAGTCCAGAGATGAGGAGGAAGATTAGTGTGTGTGATCGTGATGACGTGAGAACTCCTCTGATGTAGTTCGACCAAACGCTCAAAGCAAACAGTTCATTGTCCTGCAGCTGCTCAGTAACATTGATGTGCTCCAGGTTACTGCATCTCTCCTTAATAATAAACATCACCATCCCCACGTCCTTTCTCTTGTCGTCTCGTTACCTCCCTGTCCTCTGACAGGTCTCAGTGAGACACATGATGCTGCTCTGTAGCTGGTCAGCACCGTGACAGATCGTACATTCCCCATAGTTACAGATGGTGTTGATGGGTTGTACTGTCTTTTCTCCTCACAGTGTTTAATTCCTGCTTTGCTTCCCCTTCTCCTCCACCGGGGAATGGGGTCTCGTTGGGTTGTACTCTCGAGCAGCACAATGTCATCAGCTGATCACTGGTGTAACAATAGGCTTGCACATACAGCTGTGATGCGTCGTCAGCAGCAGGTATCAGTGTCCTCCAGGCTTTATGATGTTATGATCAGAGATGAAACGTCTTGATCTTCTCTAATGGTGTTTCTCTCGATGCTGCTCTGCCTCAAACAACTAACCTGCAGTCGCTTGACGAGCTGTCGACACCTGGCGCCTGCTTCATGTTCACACAACATAAAAGCCTTTAAAAAAAACAAAAAACAATTTATCGCAGTTTTAATGCAGCAGAAAAACGTGACAATATCTGTGAATGTCAAGGAAACGAGTCAGAAAATCCCTCATTTGATGCTTTTTAACCAGACAAAGAGTTTCACAACTTAAAATCTTCTTATTCAGTCCAGATACGAGCAGAAACTGAAGAGATGATAACTGATAAACGTCTGTTTTATCTGAAGTCACAACTTCACAGAACAAAAGCTGCAGGTTTGTTTTAGGAAAGGATTTCTTTAGCATAGACAGGAAGTGTGATTACTGAAAACATGAATCCTTTTCATGCATATACGGGTGCGTCGGTGTTATCTAAGATGATATTCTCTACACTGCGTTTTACAGACTATAATTATCAACTACAATTATCAGGAGCTGAGCTGTGTGGGATGGAAGAAAACGAATGGCTCTCTGGGTATGCGTAGTATTTTTTTTCTTTAGAGGAAAATTTTTTATGTGCATTAATGAACATCCTCATGCATAATTGATGAGGTTGAGACTGTGTAGGAGCATCCAGCATAGACTCAGATTGTTTCAGGTGTAAACAGATGAACTTTGAAGAGAAGACGACTAAACAAACAGTCGACGTCGGTGCCTCCGGCAGCTCAGAGCCAAGTGTGTGTGTGTTTGAGCACTTTTCACATCCTTCTCCTGCTTGTTAACATTTGAAACTGTGAACTCTGACCTCAGCTTTGTAACATGCAGCAGTTGTATAATATGGCCTTGGTTTTCACTGTTAGACAACGTGGTACAGGTGGAATTTAAATGCATTTGATATAAAAAAATTCAATAGAAATGTTTCCAGGAATTGTAACATCAATTGCTTAACAAAAAAACAAACAAACTGAATTTTCAGTGATGATGATGTTAATCTGTGCTCTTCTTTATTAAATTTGTGTATCTGCACACAACAGAACGGGACACGGCCTAATTTATTATTAGGGAGACAATTACAAATCGGGAATGTGCAGAGAGGTAATTAGGGTGTCCTTCCTGTGTGTGTGTGTGTGTGTGAGTAATGACAGTCTTAACACCACCGGACACTGGTGGTTAATTAGAGCGCTGTCAATCAGGGTTCAAACAAAAAACACTCTGCAAAAGAAAGAAGGAAAGAAAGAAAGAGACGACATTTGCAAAAAGCTGCAAACCGTCTTGAAACAGATGTGATTTCTCCTTCAGTCTCAGAATAGCAGCTGGTTTTTGTCTGTTTGCATCCATCTTGTCATATCGTCAGCCTGTTGTCTCAAAAAAAAAAAAAAAAAAACACTTGGTGATGGTTGAATCAGATCTGTAAAAGTCACTTGACGGCGCTGAGTGATTGACAATGATGAGAAAAGATGATTAACTAAAAGAGGAGGCAACAGGAGACAGATTTTGTCTCCTCTACTCGATGACTGATGGCAGCTCTCGGCTCTTTTGTCCATCTGTCATTTTACGAAGTGACTCACCGCTCTGATTCTTTATGCTCTTTATTTTTCCCTCGACACAGAAGACGAAGCAAAATAAAACAAACCAAACACAACAACAACAGAAATGAAATTCGCTGCAGTTTGAGAGTTGAGAGCTGCCAAACCTTTTTCACTGCTGTTGCACTAAAATGATTGTGGATTTAAAGACAGAGGCCAAGGATGTAGAGACACATTTTACAGACGATTTTCACTACATTATCATTAGTGTTTCTAAGCAACAAGCTGCTGACAACAATGTCAACAAGGATCCATCTGAGTCCGGCTTGAATCTGGTCCCTATTCC
Source organism: Polydactylus sextarius (assembly GCA_016801845.1). Taxonomy (NCBI): domain Eukaryota; kingdom Metazoa; phylum Chordata; class Actinopteri; family Polynemidae; genus Polydactylus; species Polydactylus sextarius. Next base: position 15,516,193 of record CM028911.1, on the reverse strand, counting down.
TCTTCTATTGTCAAACGTCCACGGATGGAAAAAAAAACAACATTAAAGCAGAAAGAAAGTAGATCAGAACACAATACACACAGTGTGTGTGATAAATAGTTTCACTTGTTATGAAACATCATTTAAAATAATTAACAAAACATCAACACTGTAGTTTTTCCAGCTCTGTATTGTAACAGTTTCTTGTCGTATCAGGTTTTTTAGATGTTTTAAGTCGAGCTGTCAATCCTCCAACGTATAGATCTGTTTCTTTTTTATCATTATTGACTGCTACTTGATTTAAATTCACTTCAATACAAAATGGAAATGATCTGTCAGGTAATCTGTCTGGCAGGTAATCAATCACACCGCTGCTGTACTCAAGGTTGAAGGAAAATACATACGTTAAGATATAAAACAACACACACTCACACATATATAATGGTTGCATTAAATATGAGTAAAGATCACAGCAGAGTTGTTTCTCAAGAAGAGCAAAAGATAAATTGTGTTTAAGGTTTCGGATCATGTCGGTGAAAGATGTGCATCAATTATCAGGTCGTTCTCTTTGACCTCTCTCATTAGCCTGTGTATTAATCATACATCTGACGAGTTTCCACCCGTTTAGAGTTTGTGTGTATGTACACGAACATCGATCCATTAGTGTCAATTTTCAACCAGGACAATCAGGAGCATTTCAACATGTCTCCTTCTTTACTGCTGATGGATGTTTTTAATAAATGTTCCCGTCAGTGAGGACACAGAGAGAAGGAGATCTCACAAAGAAGAAAAAAAAAAGACAGAAATGTGTCGTTCTAATTAAAACGAACTGTTCAAACTGAGCTGATTTGTAACAAACTGACACAAAAAAAGAAACAATTTTCAATTCAATGAGCTAAATTTAAAACACTGGGGAGCAGTTGTTGTCAGTAACACAACAACACCTGTTGTTTGTGTCTCGTTCAGGAGGAGAAATGTGTCAAATATGTTTGTTGGAGACAGTTCCAGTGTGTGAACACATCATCATCATCATCATCATCATCACCACCGCCAACACGAGCGTCAACTTCTCCAACATCTGTCACAACAGCGTCGCTCTGTCGCTGTGTGACCTCCCCCAACACACCAAGATGTTTGTCTCTCATCGTTTTAGTTTTGGGTTTTTTAACGATTCATCTCGTGTATTTATCTTCAGTTTTCTGTGCGAGTCACAACTGATAAACAGCAACAGTTCAGGAAATGTGTGTTATGAAGCTCAACACACTCAAATATGAAGTTATATCTAATACACCTGAATTCAAACAGACTCTGTTTATCACTTTAATCTTATCAGTTTTTTCTTATCGGACTCGTCTGATGTTTGTTTAAGTTTAAAGATAAAATAAATTACTGCAGCGTAGATATGAGGAAAAAACCAGGATGTAGTTTGAGAAGAGGAACAACTTGATTTGTTTACTCAATAAAACCAGTTGAAACGAGGACAGTTTTGATCACAACGTCCTCATTTTTTGATTGATTTCATTTCACTTTTCACTGTGACGTTGTAACATTTTCTGGACGTTTTGTTCGACGCTGTAACTCAGGAACAGAAGCGGAGATTTAAACCATATTTCCGTCGACAGAAGCACTTAAATCAACCTGTTCCACTTCACTTTGTTGCTTTTGCACACATCATTTGTACTTATATGAATGAAAATAGCAGGTGTGCTTGGCAACGCTCTCACCGAGTATGTGCATGTGACCTCCTGCTTTGTGATCGTTCTGTCTAAACATAGTCTGATAAATGTAATAAAGTTATCAATCATTAAATGATGACTTCTTTTTCTTCCTCTGACTCACATTCAAACCAAGGCCTTGTTAGTAACATAACATCGATGAAAAGTTGAAAAGACTTTAACGTCCAAGAAACTTTCCTGATTCTTTCTAAACGTATATTATTGTTGTCACATCTGTTCCTCATATTCTGAGAAACCAAACAAATTTTGCTGCAGAGTTGTTTTTTTAGAAGTTATTTGGATGTTTTCACATAGTTTTTGATCTGTCCTCAAAAAGCTGCAGCAGTAAACCACATTAATCATTTAACATCTTATTTTTAACCACAGATGGCACAAAAACTCCTTAAAAAGAAACTTATTTGTGTTGAATTTAACAGAAAAATGTATCATTTTAATATGATTTCTGACCAGTACTTCCCAGCTGATTATTTTACAAGTATTCCCCTTTTCCCTTTTCCCTTTTTTTCAACGTCACTTTGACTTTTCTCTGTTTATTTTTCTTTGAAACGCATTTAAACACAACTCTTAGTGACTGGTTTGTAAGTGTCAGGATAAGCGCTACATCGTAGCTGCTCATTGACGACGTGTGCGAGTTCGTTTACGAACGTTTAATCACTTTCTGCTGCTCGTTCCCACCACTGACTATATAATGAATTCACGTACTGACACGATTGTCAGAGAGTTGGAACATGAGATAAATACGTTCTGTCGTTACTTCTTCGCTTTTCTCTTCGTCTTCTGAATATTTCCCTGCTACATCACCTTTAAGATCTTCAATACATTTAAAAGCATCAAGAAAACAATAAATCTAGTGTCTGACTTTAATGATCTGACATGATTTTAACTTTATTTATGACTGAAGATAAATTATTCTACATTAAATCTTCGTTTATGTTTAATAGTCAAGAGCTGCAGTAAATATTTTATCTTTCAACTGTTAGAGAAGCTTAAATGACCCTATTAGTCAGTTTTTTACTTTTAGAAATGCATCATCTTTAGCTTGAACGATCCTCTGGAGAGTTTCACAGCGGCTGTAGTCGTCCATTATTCACAGAAGACGCAACAGATACAAGAGTTAACACAATTTTTCATCATTTGTTTTTGTGGCAGCTGCAGTCGGAGGTTTAACTGTGGCTTGAAACGAATATAAACAGCTGATCTTTTTCTGCTGTAGCATTTAAAGATGGAAACGCTGCTCTGTTGATGCAACATAACACACATCTTGTCATTGTGTCACAATGTTTATAAGAGTCGTGTCTCCTCATTTTTGTTGTGTTTCCTTTTTATATTTTCCTTTTATAAAAGTCCACATTCACTGATTCACAGTGAGTTGAACATTAATGTCACATCTGTGCAGTAAACAGACGTCAGCCTCTCATCACTGTTTCACAACAGAAACACATGCCCAGCAGTCAGACGTGTGCACCATCACACCCGGTGCTCCCTCATCCATCACACTGTTCGCAGCGAGCATGGACAGTGTTATTGGTCGGAGCCAGAGGCGTACAGATGCCTGTTCACATGAGCAGCTTCTGCTTCTGTTTCTGAAACTGGGACTTAATGGTTTATCTGCACCCAGCAGCAGCAGCAGCAGCATATGAATCACACACACACACACACACACCGGCACATCTAATGATGAATTATGTTTAACTTACAGTGAAACAAAAGCCACGAAAATGTATCAGCTTATGTTTTAAACAGTTGACCTCAAGTGTGTTGGTTTCATCTCGACGTTTGTTGAAATACGGTGACAATCTGTTGATTCACTCCAGGTTTTGTTCCTGATACAAAAACACAAAGGTCCAGTCTGTTAACATTCCCAAACTTATCTTCTTAAAACATCAAAGGAAACAAAAACTGTTTATGACTCCAACAAACTCACAATGAAGCAGAACATCGGCTGTAAACTATAATAAATCCTTGTCCTATTTTATTTTTTATAGACTCTCCTCTTACAAATTAACAATTAAAAACTGACTGAGATTTAAATTTTTTCATTTTTTATTCAAATGAGTAGAATATGTTCAGAAACAACACGTGTATATGTTTCTACAGAGGAACATTTAAACAAAAAAAAAAAAAAAAAAAGGACAGCGACGTTTCATCATCATTATGTTTCTTTTCATGTTGCGTTATTACCATCACGCTCGCTCACGGTTGTTGCCATGGTGAAGCACGATCCTCACATGTGAAAACAGACAGTTATCAACCAATTAACATTCAGGCACATTTCAACGGCTCCATGCCGTGTACCATTTCCATGAACCGGGGACATGCTGTGTGGGCAGAATGCTTTTTCTCTCCTGCCTGCTTTTCCCATGTGTGTTCATACGTCTGTGTTTCTTTTCTTTTTTTTTTTTTGTTAATGGAGCCACAAGGAAATAGGGTTCGGACGTTTGTTTTTATGCAGTCAATAATAATCAGGTTCATCCTTTTGTTACTGAACAGCTGGAGTTAGTTTGGTTCATCAGTGGGAGAAACAGCGTCTGTGACGTCTGTTAGCATCTGAACATGGATGGAAATAATGTTTAATTAATAATTATTGTTAATAAATGTGAGAAATTGTGTCAGATTATAAAGAAACAGCAGCATTAAACCTGAAATGGAAAATATAAAACATATAAATGATTCTTTGTCTTTTTACAGAAATATACAATAAAATATAGATGCACTCAAGTAGATGAATAAATAAAAACAGATAAAACTTTAATTTATTCATATTTACATTCACTCATCAAACATTCAGACATTTGCAGTTAAAGTGTCTTTGATGAATCTAATTAATAAATAGATTATTGGTTATTAGCACTAATTAGTTCAGTTCACTTGTATCTTTACAACTATTGGATGTTTTTACCATGAAATTAAATTTTCCTACATATATAGTTTGTAGTTTTACAACAATGTACAGACTTTGATGTTTCATTTAGATTTAATTCTACTTCTATATTATACTAAATATCATACTAACTATTCCACAGTTTCCATCTTAGTAAGGAGATAGATAGATTTGTATTTTTTGCATGTTAATATCAGGAATAGACTAAACAAGCTGCCCAGACTGGGGCTAGCTGGTTAGCATGCTAACTTTAGTAACACTGAGATGCAAAACAAGAGTTTAACTGACGGTCCAGAGTAACATGAACCCAGAGTCTATTTCACCATGAATATGAGTCAAACTCTCCCTCAAGAGATATTTTACGTTGGTCGAATATTGAGTTTGACCATCTTTTGTTAACAATGAAAGTAAATGGGGCAGTCAGCCAAACATATTTAAATTGTCATTTTTTAACCACTAATAAAGCTCAAAATATCACTTCACTTCAGCAGTAGCATGAACAGGGTCCCTACACATAAACTGAAGTACTAAAAATGATTCATCATTTTTCTTGCTCTTCACAGACACATCAGCCGGTTTTTCAGGGAAATGATGAATCTGCTGATCTAGAACACCCTTCATTGTCGGTTGCTATGAAAACAAGACAAAACTTTTTTGTAAAAACACGTTGCTCATCCAGATTCATCATTTTCCTGAACAACAGGTTTTGTCCATGAAGAGCGAAGAGGAAAATGATGAATCTGCTGATGTGGAACATCCTTCATCACCAGTTGTTATAAAACCAGATGTTGGGTAAGTCTTGTAAAATAGTGTTTTTAATAAACTCTGGGTTCACTTACTAAGTTATCAGTACTTCAGTTTATGTGTAGGGACCCTATTCATGCTACTGCTGAAGTGAAGTGATATTTTGAGCTTTATTAGTGGTTAACACGAGTTTGACTCGTGTTCATGGTGAAATAGACGCTGGGTTCATGTTACAGTAGCTTTACTTTCACTTTTGAAGATTATTTTGTCGATTCAACAACTGAATTTTGTTGCTGAGTCTCAATGATTCAGTAAAACTGGTAAATTAACGACAGTTAATGCTAACGTCGTCTATGTAGCGATTTATAAGAGTCTGTTTGTGAATCTGTTTTTTTCTAGCTGCAGTTTTCTATCTATTGAAAATGTTATCGGAGCTAATTCTTCTTATTAAGCAACTCTCAAAGAGCTGCCTCTACTTTCTTTCAGTAACAAATGATGTTCATTAAGATGCCACAAAAAATGTTGTTACACTGTCGAGACAAAAGATTATTTGGCTTTTATTGAATTTATTTATGATATTGTAGAATTATTGTAACATATTAAAACAACTAATCCTCTTTATGTAAATGAACTCAACAATTTTACTGACACAGTTTAAAATAATTGGATTATTTGCAGACGACAGCCACTTTCTGTCTTCTCTGACCCGGAGCACATGATGTGATGACTTTGCAAAATCGTCTCTCGTCTCAGTTGTCTCAGGGATAATTTAGCATCATAATTTACTCGTATTTGTGGAAATAAAAAAAAAAAAAACAGATGAGAGACAGGAGAAACAAGAAGTCATCACACTCGTTTTCTCCCTCACGTCTAATGGTTTGATAGAAGGTTATGAATTATACATGATTTTACTGAAAACATTGTTTTGGATGATTTTAAGGTCCATTACCTTACGTCTCTCTGCTGCGTTTGTGCTCCAGTGATTCAGGAAAACACCAAGTCCAGGTAGTTTAGAAACTGATGGAAGCATTTCTGCTGTCGAGTGTTTTTTTTTTCATTTACAGAAGCAATGTAATGAAGATTTAATGTTTGTGGACACTTTCTTCAGCCTGAACTAACTGTGGCTGAAAGAGGCCGAGAAACACGTGTAAATATTTTATTCACTTGTTTGTTTTATTGATTTAAAAATGTGACAATGTTCTCATTCACTGCAGCACAAATAAAGTTTTAATTTACAACAGAGTTAAAGGATGAAAAACACCTCTGAGTTTTTATTGTTTGACTAAAATTTAGTCGACTCCACCAGTGATCTCCAGTGGTGGTGTCTGGTGGACTTGGTCCTCTGATGGTTGGTGAATCATCAGTTAATGATCATAATGTGTGAACAGCCCTAACGACTCCATCAGAGGCCGTCGGGACCTGGTCTGAGACCGGGACTGGATCTGTCATGTTAGAAAACTGGAGGAGTCTGAAGAGACTGACAAAGAGCGACAGCCAATCAGAGGAGGGATGTGAGATAAATGCTGCTGCCATCTCACTGATTCACTCACAACCACGTTTAAAAGTCTGACGTTTTAACGCTTTTTCTTTCATTTTCACTTATCATCATTTTCACTTATCACTTCATTTTTCACTTCACTTCTACAAACTTTCCCGCGTCTGATCCAGATGTTACCCGGTACCGGGGAGGTCTGCTGCTGATTTCAGCTCCACCGTGAAAACCAGCGTGTTGTCGTGTGTTTACATGTTTACACTGTGGCCAGTTTTTAAGTGTAAGTCCAGTTTCCTGGACTGTAGCTGTTATAGGTAGTCACCAGTCAAAGACCTCAGGAAAATCCACAATGACTGGTTGAATTTGTGTTAATAGTCGTGATTGTAACATCATTAAATCCTGGAGGATCTGATCAATGAGTAAGAAGATTGTTGTCATGTGTTTTTTACATCTAAATGTCTATTTCTGGAGTCAGAGTCGTCGTCGTCCAAATCGTCGTTTCCTTTGTGTCTTGACTAAACTCAGTGACCAGACGTATAGTTTGGTGACGTCACGGTGTGATCGGGAGTCAATCACTGACGAGTCTTGTAGTTTTAAAGAAACATAGTGAAGAAACATGATGTTGTGAAGACTCAGACATTCAAAGCTTTGGAGAAACACAAGCTATCATCAGAAGACAAAGTCTCAAAGTCAGTAAGAGGATGATGAAAATTACCTCCAGCTCCTCGGTGTGAGCTGACAGGTTTTTACTGCATCTTGAGGTGTCTCATCGGTCCCCGTGCAAATAAAGCCTGAAATAACAAACACACTAAGCTGTCAGTGTTAAAGTAATCAGATTTTAATGAACTAACTGTCATCTCTGGTTGTTAAGAGGATTTAGGATTATTGAGGAGAGTGCTCCAACAAAACAGAAGTAAATTACCTCGGCGGTGGAGTGACAGTCGGGGTTTAATAAAGTGAAGGCCGTTGGGTTTAATGTATCATTGTCACTTTGTGAATGTGGACTAATTAAATAACATTACAGCAGGGATATGTCCAAGTAGAGTTTAAACAGGATAAAGCAGCGACAGTACAACCACTGTGGTGTTTTGGAAATCAAATTAAAGAATTAATCGCTCATTTAGTAAAAAAAAAAATTCTCATAGAAAGTTAAGATGTTTGTAGTTTAATCAACTTATTAACTGTTGAGCTGCTTCATCTTCTTTACAATATATTTCATTCGAGATAAGTCCTGTTGTTTTAATGAAACAAAAAAAAAAAAAACATTTGATGATTTTAAGAGGAAGGACGATGAAGTAAAACCAGGATTGAAGCAACTCTCAGAGGCGTAGCTCTAATGAACAGGTTCATTATTGGTTGATTAGCTCTTTAACTGTGTAATGTCACTGTGCTGAGCTCAATAACAGCTTGCAGGGATATTGACCTCACTGGGGGGCCTTGTAGTCGAGCTGCTACTGACGTTTAACACGATTAAAAACACAACCAGCTCGACTTAAAACACCATAAATATATATTATCTGTGTTTCTGCAACAGAATCAGGAGAATGATTGGGTTATAATTGTCGTTTCTGAAGTGTTTTAGTTGACTTTTTGTCTTTAGGTCGTGTTGAACGTGATGTGATCCAGTTTCACCCTTTATCAAACGGCAAACATTATATTTTTCTTCCCTGACAACAGCCGTGGACAGTCGAAGCATTTCGCTCCATTGTCAACTCTCTGTGTTGCTAATGGATCCACGCTTTCTCTTCTGATTTCTAAAAACTCATCCTCTATTCTCCGAACGATTCGCTGGTGATTTACTGTAAAAAAGTAACCTTGACATCGATGGTTTGTCCTTTATCCCGATGATGCAAAGCTGCTGCACATTGAGAGGCTGCTTTATGAATGTGATGCAAAATAAATGTGACATTTATCAACTGTGTGTTTTTATTAAGCTGGAAAAAAAAAAGATTTTAATTTGTTTAGTTGTAACTGTAATTAAATCTCTGTAAGAAATGATTCGTTGCAGTTTTTTTTTTTTTTTTTTCATCAAACATTTGCTCTTTGTGCTCTGCAAACAGCCTGAGGAAAGTCACTGTTTACCCTGCAGGCAACTCCTTAAACGGAGCCATTAGCGCTGATTAAACAAGAAGTTTGCTATAAGAAAATGTGCTGTGTCGTCGACTGGAAGGATTTGAATTATTCACTAAACGTCCAGATACTTGATGGTGCTCACGCAGCAGATTCTGCTCTGATTGCAGCTTTAAAGGAACATTAAAGTTCACAAACATTTCATAATTTCTTGGCGCTTTGCTTCGTAGCGATGTCATCTTTATTATGAACTTAAATGAGAGTCTACATCTTTATTTATACTTTTAGATTCAAGTTGTTTATTTGACGTGTTGAGGAAATGTCATTTCATTAAAGTGTAACCTCTGCAGGAAGATTTTCTAATTCAAATGAACTGAATCTCCTCTTTCTTTCCTCCTTGTCTCTCAGATACACAAAAATGAAAACAGCCACCAACATCTACATCTTTAATCTGGCTCTGGCCGACGCTCTGGTCACCAGCACGCTGCCGTTCCAGAGCGTCAACTACCTGATGGGAACGTGGCCGTTTGGAGACATGTTGTGTAAAATGGTGATGTCCATCGACTACTACAACATGTTCACGTCAATCTTCACTCTGACGACCATGAGCATCGACCGCTACGTCGCCGTGTGTCACCCGGTCAAAGCTCTGGACTTCAGGACGCCACGAAACGCAAAGATCGTCAACGTCTGCAACTGGATTCTGTCGTCGGCCATCGGGCTGCCGGTGATGTTCATGGCCTCCACCGCCGTCACATGTAAGTCTCTTACTGTGACTTCAACAAACCAGTTAATCCTGTGCTTTCCGAGCTTGAAAGAACCAATTATTTACTCCAGCCAGACTTGAAATTGCCCCAAACAACTTAATAACACTGTGTGCTAAACAAGCAAAAACAAAGCCAAGAAAAAAGAAAATAATAAGAGATTTACAAACAACATGAGGGAAACGCTGTGCATGAAAGAAAAAACACATGGTTTCACTTGAATTAAAACAGTTATTGATTTTATTTAATGTCATACAAAACACAAATTAGACGAGGCTGTAAGTGGTAATGACCTAACAGTGTCGTCTTTAGGGACATTTTGAGATTTTATTGCCGACTTAAAGGGTAACGAGTTGACAGGAAACGAGAGGAGACAGATGGGAAGTGACAGAAAATAAATGAGCAGATCTGCACTGGGAATATTGGAAAAACATAAGCAAGAGGGAAAAAAATCAACCACCTGGTGAAGCTGTTTTTCTCTCTCAGGAGTTGTTTGTTTGTTGTGGATATATTTCATTATCTTCTGTCTGTGCTGTCACCTGAGCAGCCTCCAGTATCGTCGACTGTAAGCTGATCTTCCCTCATCCCTCCTGGTACTGGGACACGCTGCTGAAGATCTGTGTGTTCATCTTCGCCTTCATCATGCCCGTCCTCATCATCACCGTCTGCTACGGCCTCATGATCCTGCGGCTCAAGAGCGTTCGCATGTTGTCTGGTTCACAGGTATAAAAAAAACTAGTAAATAAAAATCACAAACATAAGGCAAGTTAATAGTATATAGTTATTTATTTTCCACTTTTGACACCCGAGGCACTTAATTATACACAAACAGTTTGAATTCATTAATAAACAAATACACTGAACTCATTTCTCTTAAGAGAAAGCAATTAGGGGGAAAAATGTCTCCAGGCCTGAGGTTGAGGCTCAGTTGTAATTAACTGCAGCAGAAGGTGAAATGACCCAACGATAATAATTTACAGCAGCTGCACGTCTTAATGCTGAAATATACAGATGGAAAATGGAAAATCAAAGTTGCTGTGGATGTGATGTGTTCCCACTCATGGAGCAACTCTCACCTTTCATCCCCTTCTTACACCTTCTCCGACACACTCACTTATCCATCTGGTCTTTTTATTTCCTCCTTCTCTCTGCTCCTGCTTCCATCTTTATTATCTTCCTCACCATCTTTTAAAACCACCGGCTTCACACACTCACACAGGAGAAGGACAGGAACCTGCGGCGGATCACTCGTATGGTCCTGGTGGTTGTTGCCGTCTTCATCGTCTGTTGGACGCCGATTCACATCTTCGTCATCATCACAGCCTTGATCAACATCCCCAGCTCCACGCTGCAGACTATCACCTGGCACTTCTGCATCGCTCTTGGCTACACCAACAGGTACACGTCAGATTATGCCAAATTAAAACTGGCACTCCCATATTTACCCCTCACACACCTGCAGAGGAGCGTTTATATCCAAGAGGTTTTTATCAATGACTGAAAGGAGACTCAGTGTTGATAGATAAAGAAGAAAAATCCCGATAACATGAACATAACAACTGATGTTATCAAGAAAATGCAGTGATACTGATAAGAGCAAATGGTATTAGCTTTGTGATAACATACATTTATTGGTTTATCTGTTTTTGATCTTGTATCGTGATCTTCTGGTGTTGAACTTCGACCTTGGTTTTTTCGTTGCTCTTGCAGTAGTCTGAACCCGGTTCTCTACGGATACCTGGATGAGAACTTCAAACGCTGTTTTCGTGAGTTTTGCACCCCGAGTCCTTCGGTGCTGGAGATGCAGAACTCGTCACGAACCGGAGCCACGAGCCGCAAACTGCCGCAGCGTGAACACAACAGTGCAAACACAGGAGAAAGATCCAATCAGCAGGTAGATGAAGTCTGTGTTTATATATAAAGCTACAGTCTGCAGTCATTAGTCTTGTTATAACCGTGACGTGTCTTATCTCTGCAGGTATGACTAGCCTTGGAGGGGTCGTCGGTGGACTCTCGCTGTTGTGGCGGCGTTGCCAACGACGACCTCAACTCGGAGGTCACGCAGGTCACCACAGGGCTCTGACCACACACACAAACACACAAACATAAACCACACGTACACACGTATTTAAAAAAAAAATACAAACAAAACAAATCGACTGAGACACAACAGCACAGGTTATTTTACCGATGTTAACTCACCTTCCCAACGAGCCTCTAACTGTTACTAACTGCATGGCTGTGCTAGGCTTTGACTCAGGCTTGAAAAACAGAAACAATTAATCAATATCCCTCTAATTGAACTAAGATGAAAACTGATATGTACAGTAAACCCAGGCAGATGTTTAATCAGCTGTTGCCTCATTGATTTGACCCTTGTCTTATCACTGTCACTATAGTTTTATCGGTTGTAAAAACAGAAGAAAAAAAAAGATCGATTAATCGCCGCCATGTTTCCGCCTCTTGTTTTTGGTTTGTGGTTGTTGGTGCATGTGAGAGGACCACACGAACACATCAGCGGACAGTAGGTGTTATTCAGACTCATTTACAGACTCTTCCAGACCTCGTATGGATCCAAATACATCGTAGTTTTACACCGTATTAACACCAGACTCCCTGATTGATCTGCACAGCTTCACGCTGACTCCAGCCTCTTCAGGAAGATTGATGATGTACAACTAATCCTTTATTGTCACCTACCATCCCCGTCCATCCTCCATCCTCTGTGTTATCTCTGTAAAGATGTTTTCTATCAGGGCGCGGCGTCTTCTACACATCAATGAATGTACAGAAGAGAAACCAGCTGTGTTTTTCACTCTGGATCCTTGTGTTTGACCTGAGGATCCTTTAAAACCAGCAAAGACACATTAGTGTGTTTGCACAGCGAACAGAGCGAGCTGTTGCAGCGTACAGTACCGCCGGTGTGTGATTAACCGCGTCTTAACAGCCATTACACAACGTATGGGTTGAAATGGAGTCACTCTGAAGTATTTACAGGTGAACCAAGACTGTACATCTGTTGTAATCTTTAGACTTGCTTGTGCTTGCGTGTTGTGCTGTTTGCTCTTCTTGCCAGTTTGCCTTTTTAGAAACTCTACTCGATATTCAGTGTACAAGTATTTTTTTTTATTATTGTTATTATAATTAAAGAGCTGTAAAGATGGAAATGATTGTATTGATTACAAATGTAAAATACTGTACGTATGGAGTTGCTTTTTTAAAAAATAATAACAAGAAAGATTTCCAACAATTAATATAAACTTCTGAAATAAAAAGATGTATATGAATCAGATAAAAATGTGTTAATCTAGTTTAACTTTATAGTTTTATATTTTATTTGTTTGTGTTTTTGACTGAAAATGGATGTAAAAGACGTCACACATCTTTAGTTTCGCTGCTTTTAGTCGATTTGAAATAATATAACGAGCTACAGTAACAGCAGCATCAGCGTTTGACCACATGTGGCACCAACGTGTCACATGTTGTATTTCATTGCAACAAAATGTACAATATATTTTTGTCACAAAGCACATCATCATCTGAACAAATAAATGTTGTGGAGACAAACGTCGCCTTTTCTAAGGTGAAACATTAAAACAAACAGTGTTGAACACAAAACGAGATGTTTTTCTTTAACCCAGAATCTATTTCACCATGAATATGAGTCAAACTCCCCTCAACAGATATTTTACGTTGGTTGAAGTAATATCCAGTTTGACCGTCTTTTGTTTTCACAACCAAATAGTTAACAATGAAAGTAAATGGGGCAGTCAATCAAAAAGCGTATCTAAATTGTCATTTTTTAACCACTAATAAAGCTCAAAATATCACTTCACTTCAGCAGTAGCATGAATAGGGTCCCTACACATAAACTGAAGTACTGATAACTTAGTAAGTGAACTGAGAGTTTACTAAAAACACTGTTTTACAAGACTTACCCAACGTCTTGTCTTATAACAACTGGTGATGAAGGTTGTTCCACATCAGCAGATTCATCGTTTTCCTGAACAACAGGTCGATGTGAATCCTCTGATGTGGAAACATCCTTCATCACCAATCATTATAAAACAAGACGATGAGTAAGTCTTGTAAAACTTTAAAGTCTTTTGAGCTTTATTAGTGGTTAAAAATTGACAATTTAGATACGTTTGGCTGACTGCCCCATTTACTTTCATTGTTAACTATTTGGTTGTGAAAACAAAAGACGGTCAAACTGGATATTACTTCAACCAACGTACAATATCTCTAGAGGGGGAGTTTGACTCGTATTCATGGTGAAACAGACTCTGGTTCATGTTACTCTGGACGTCACTTTAATGTAAAATGTATCATTAGTCCATGTTTAGCAGCAGCAGCATCATTCAGAATAAAACACAACATCTTTTACTCATTTATGTGATTTATGACTCAGTTGTGACTGAATTTCTGGTACAGATATTATTTTCTAATTCATGACACGCTGTAACACAATACGTGTAATTTCACTGTTCATCAGTGTTTTTGTGGAATCATTTTCTTTGCATCTGAATAAAGGATCATCTGCACCGTGGCCTGTGATGTGATGTGTGTTTTCCATTCACATCCTGAGATGCTGCTCGGTTTGTTTTGTTGTGTTTCACTGTTTCACTGCACAGAATATAAATAACAAACCATAAAAAATGAATTATGAGGAAATGCAGACTCTTATTCTAAAGTATATTTTGTAGAAGCGAAGCAGAGATAACTCAAAACCTCTAATCATCAAGAAGAAGCTGCTGCTTCTCACCATCAATCACTTGTTTCCTCCTACAAGTGTAATTTATCACCAAATGATTGCTGTAATGTAAAAACGTATTACAGTGCCACGTGGTGACCTCGTATTTCAAACCTGAGCTGCCGCATCAGCTCCGTGTGTTTTGTGTTTGGTTGTGAATCGAGACGTGAACGTTACTTAGTTAAACTGCACAAAAACTTAAAAATGTAACAAAAGAAATGTTCACGGTTGGTGAAGAAGGTTTGACAAATACTTGGACACGTCTATGGATTTTAGCTGCAAAAGATTTTGTTTTTTTTCTTCTTCTTTGGCAGTTTGTTCTCGTGGGAAATCATGTGAAAACTGCTCTGAAATTCAAGCAGATTTCTGTGAAACAGGTTGAGAATTTGATTAAACCATAATGTACATTTGTGTAATTTTTCATGATTTTAAACATAAATGAAAATCTGATGTAATATTCTGCATAATTTCTGTCTGACTCTGCATTTTACTCTATTAAATCTAATGGAATGTAAAGATAAAAAGGCGTTATTCTTTATAAATCTTGTATTAGTCCATTAGTCATATTAGCCTGAAGGGGCATCTTGTTTAATTTTCACCCCCTCTGTTCCTCTGTGACCATAACGTCTCGCTCAGCAAGTCGCCTCTCACTTGACATATGGTGCCACATATAACAAGGTGTTGAGGGGAAGTGAAGGAAAAGACAGCGACATCCTGTTTTCACACCATTGTTTTGTTTTTCACAGCGGGATTAGAAATGATTTTCAAGACAAAAAAACAATAAAAATCACTTTAAATTTCATCCAAAACATGTGAAGTGTTCACGATCAAACATCATGACACAAGAGTCTCAGAAGCACGTGGGCGTGTTTGTGACGAGCACGTTGAGTCGGGTGTTTCAACACACACACACACACACACACACACACACACACACACACACACACACACACACATAAACACGTGTCTGTCGTAGATCCAGGAATTATCTCATCGGCGTTGGCAGCGTGATTAGTCCCGTCATGATGATTATTATCAAGAGGCTTTAAAATGTTGAACGTCTCCTCTCATACAAACTTCATGAGCTGAAGCTGCACAAAAACATAATCAAACAAAAAAGTATTCAAACAAACAAACAAACAAAACAAAACAAAACAAAATCTAATCAGCACATTTTCCAAAGGCCGAGGATTTATCTTGAGAGGGAAAAAATGAGATGTTATATGAGATGATTAAAGGATATTATGTCATAAAAGAAAAAAAAGAAAACACTGTCATCTATAATTTTCTCCTGAATGTTAATCAGTTCATGTTTTATCTTTATTGAACACATTTAGAAAGGCACAAAATTAAAAATCAGTCATGCGACGTTATTAATAATAATAATAATAATCATCATCATCATCATCTCTCAACAGTTAAATGGATCAGAGCTGATTTGGTGTCTAATATCGTGCAGGTGTTTCCCTCCAAGGATCAATAAAATATTAATGATTAATGATAATGATGATGATATAATGGGGTAATATTGATCTAATATTGATCAACGTGCACATTCTGTCCATCATAGTGTCATATTTTTAAAAGGTTTAAGTGTTTTTTAACCTTATATAATAACACAATATCTGGAGCAGTCCAGGTCAAAACAGGATTTTCACTTCCATGAAATGTGATTTTCTATTCACTGGAAGTTGTGCAGCAGCGTTATCAGCTTCATACTGTACGTTGCTGCTCCGCAGAGAATTTATTGTGGCTTTGCTCAGGTCACCACCAAAAGCTTTGAGTACACAGGTTAAAGCCTGTGATCAATGGAGAAATTAATGAGTTTTTAACAACAAATAAACACAAAACCTTTATGAAATCCGAGGCGAGGCAGAGACGGATGAGACCATGAGCTCAGAGCCGTGCCAAATCCGATTTAAAGCGTCCAGGCCTTGATACAGCGGCGACTGTGAACTGTCACAGAGCCGTAGTTTCCTCAGGCTATTTCACACCTAGATGAATGGCTAACCGGCTGTCATCACATAACCAAGAGGAACATTGCATTTTGCTCATGTGGTTCACAGCACAGGGGAGTTTCTCAGGTGTGGAGAGAAAATGAAACTTTGTGGTTTTTGTTTCCTGAGGAAACAGACGACAAGAAAAGTAAAGATAAAGACAAAAGCAAAACAGCCAGCTGTACATCACGTTATTGTTTCTGCTGCTAAAGCAGCGAGCAGTTTGTCAGCTGACCAATGAGCCACCTCAGGTCGTCTGTGGCCCAACCAGGCGTCAGTGTAACAACCCTGCAGGGTGTCGTTTGTTTTCACTTCTTCTCTCTATTCACCTCCGACACCAGGTGGTTGGAGAACGAGCTCTGTTGTTGGCAGCTGGTTTAAATCACCACAAGTATCGCTGACTCCATTTTTTTTACTAGGCTATCACTCAGCTGGACTGTGGGGCACAAGAGCCATCCAGTCAGGTAATATTCCCATCCATCCCTGTGATTTCATTACCTTTTACTCCTGCTAGTGCTTTGCTTTGCAGTTCCCAGGACCGCTCACTAAAAGATTGGCTATCAATCCTTAATAATCTTACCCCTGTGACTGTTATTTTACAGAAACTGTAGCTGTGTGAAAGTAAGATAAAAGTGAAACTATTTTGCTTGTGGCAGAATACAAAAGCAAAAAACACTAAAGGGAAAAAATGTGCATTGAATCTGTACGTTTATATGTCGCACACATGCACAAACATCCATAAAACTCTGCCTAACCTGTCACTTTACTCTATAAACCTGTGTCCTACTGTGATGGAGCATCTTCCACAGACCTTATAGAGCAGTTAATAAGGTGAATTTTACAGAGACGCAGCAGCAGCAACAACATAAGACCTGGTTTGTAACGATAGGACACATCTCATGGACAAACTAACACTGGTCTAATTCATATTCTGGATGGAATCAATTCAATTTTCACTTCAACCAAGAAAATATTCACATAATTTAGGAAACTGGAGCAAATGACAACTTTTCTATGTTTGACTGAAAGAGATCTGACTACATTTAAACATGAGTATCAGTTGACTGATTGCAGAGACCATTACTATCTCTTAAAGTGATGGTCCAGAGTAATATACGAATATGAGTCAAGCACCTCCTCAAGAGATATTTTACGTTGGTTTAAGTTGTTGTATCTTCTTCCAGGAGGGTGTTTTGTAAAACTGTGATGTAGAAGATATGACACTTTCTTCACTGCAACACCAAAGACTCAGATAGTTTGATTTTCAGTTCTAAAAAACAGCATGAAACCTGAGAGCATCTTTCATTAGAGTCCTTATCTTTCAAGTGTCAATGTTTAATTCAGGGTCTTAAAGTGACGGTTCAGAGTAACATAAACCAGAGTCTATTTCATTATGAACACAAGTCAAATATTTTACGTTAGTTGAAGTAATATCCAGTTTGACCGTCTTTTGTTTTCACAACCAAATAGTTAACAATGAAAGTAAATGGGGCAGTCAACCAAACGTATCTAAATTGTCATTTTTTAACCACTAATAAAGCTCAAAATATCACTTCACTTCAGCAGTAGCATGAATATGGTCCCTACTGATTAACTGTAAAAATACTGATAACGATTTGTCATTTTTCTCACTCTTCACAGACACATCAGTCTGTTGTTAAGGAAAATGATGAATCTGCTGATGTGGAACAACCTTCATCACCAGTTGTTATAAAACCAGACGTTGGGTAAGTCTTGTAAAACAGTGTTTTTAATAAACTCTGGGTTCACTTACTAAGTTATCAGTACTTCAGTTTATGTGTAGGGACCCTATTCATGCTACTGCTGAAGTGAAGTGATATTTTGAGCTTTATTAGTGGTTAAAAAATGACAATTTAGATACGTTTGTCTGACTGCCCCATTTACTTTCATTGTTAGACTTTAAAGATAAAAACTCTAATTAAAAGTTGCAGTAGTTTTAGAGCTATCACAAATTTACAAAACTTCCTTTTGGAAGAAGAAAGATTTTCTACCATTTTACTAAATAAATGATCCATAATTAAGTCTATTTGTGTTCTCTGTTATATTATTTAACCTACTTATATTTGTTTTTATTGCCTTTTATTGTCTTATTAGTCTTGTCTGGCACATATCTGTTACATTTGCAGTGAAATATTTGTGAGGCCAAAGCTGAATTTCCACATGAATGGACAATAAAAAAAAAAGAATCAATCCCAAGTTTATAAAAATTTAATTCAGAGTATCGTTCCTTTAAAACAGATTAATTTATAATGGAACTACTAACACAGGTCTATAATTTCCTTTTTTTAATGAAAGAAAAGCTGCATTTTAAAGCTGAATAAATATTCATAGAAAACTAATTTATTAATGGAAACTTCATCTTTCATTTCCATCCTTCGTCTCCATTTTCTCTCCCAATATTTTTATTGTCATTCCCTGGAATCTCTAACGAATTCAAACTAAATATATCAGCTCATTTCTCTGAAATGATAAAAGCTACAATCCATAATTTCTTCCTCTTATATCTTTATATTTTTCTTAGAAACACAGCCTGACGACTGTGTAGTCGAAGATAAATGAGGACACATCCAATGCTACATGTTTTCATTTTTATTTATTCATTTTAAAGCGACATCATCTTCTGAGTGTCCTGTAATTAAACATGTAGAGGTTGTTATGGAAGTTGCTGTGTATTGATGTTGGGAGTGTTACAGTCTGAAGTACGACGGCCGCTCCAGAAAAGGTCCGTTAATAACGGTCACGATCAAACAGTGAATGGAGGAATGATAACATAGGAGGCTTTATTAACATCGCCTCTTATTCTTTCTTTCCTCCATTGATCTCATTTCTCCTCCCTGAAGTGGACGTCAGGAAACTAATGACGTGGATGTAAATGTATCTCGCTAATTCTTATTCAAATGCAAAACCAAATCCATGGATCCGTCCTCTGATTTAAATCCAGTTTTATCCCTCTAACTAACTGACACTGCTGATACTGATCCCACTTCATCACTAGGGACTGAATGTTGGACTGTATCATATAAAACAGGAAAGTGATCTGGGTTCATATGATCCTCTTGGAGCTGAAATAAGGACGACATCCGCCTCACGCTGCGTTACGCTGCCTCGACCTCAATCACATCGGTTTCTACCTGCACCTGCTTTCAGGAATCTAATCTATATCCCCTGTAGATGTTCATGATTGTCCTGAAACACTGTGATAAATTACTGTAATCCCTCAGACCAAGTTATTGTCACCGGGCATTTTTTCTTTTCTACAGAGTCGCTGAGTTGCACAGACGATCAATAGTCATGAACAGCAGAGCTCATGGGACCAAACTGTGTGTGTTGTCTCTCATGATGGATGCTGTTCCTATGCGTGAACATCCTGCAGTGACTCCAATTCCCACAGTTACATTATCACAGCAAACTATAACAGGTTGGACACGATAACGCAGCGAAAGAGTCTAAATCCAGGAAATGAAATTGGCTCCAAACGTACGTTAACTTCTAAGAACAAAAACCAAAATCAATTTCTAATGTAAATGCAAATTGTTCGGTTCAAAATGTGGAAAAATAGAAAAAAGGAACAAAAGGAGGATGTGATCTAAATATAGTTTATTAAAACCAGTATGTTGCCTCCAGATGAACGTATCTATGAAGTTAAGACGGTCTAACCCAGTGGACGTGACCCGCTGAGGACGACAACCACTAACTATTTCCATCTGCGTCCTTGTGCTTCATCTGCTGCTTTTAATAAGAAACAACAACAAGGAGGAGCTGATTCAGCTCAACAACAAACACACTGATAATCATAATAATAATAATACTGAAAACTGGAAATGGAAAAAGAGAAGAAGCTGCACAAATGTCAACTGAAACCTGGAAAAAAACCCAAACATATCCAACATGTAAATGACAACATTCAAATAAACTGAATATTTGCATATAAATAAAACTTTCATCATCATAGAGCTTTTTAGAATAAATAAACAATAAAAAATAAAAATACAATTTAACCACAGATTTCATTTAAATGTTAGTTTTTACCAAATAAACGATTTATCATTTTATCAAACATTAAACACATGTGGTCATAACGATATTATTACGTTTCTGTTCGTTCTGCAAAAACATTTTTATAAACACAATCTATTGATCTAATATCAATCAATTATTAATTATTAATTAGTTTTTAATCAATTATTAATTAATTTAATGTTAATTTAAATCAAATATAAAAATATATTGATAATAAATAAATAAAAATATAAATGTAAAATATAAAAATTTGAAATTTAAATATGAAAATATTATTATTATTTTTCCCACTTTTTTGGCATAAAACATCTGATGAACACATGTTTTATAATTCACATTAATAAAGATTTTGTTTCATTTTTGGGGGAAAAATGTTAATTAGCGTGAAAAGTAAAATGGCCGCCGTATAAAAGGTTGTTGAACGTCACCTGTGTCAAACCGGACGTCGTCTCTGATTGGCTACTGACGTTCAGGCCTCACAGTTTAAAAAGGAAGCAGAAGAAAATAACAAGTTTGACCTTTTGTTTCTTCAACTGTGGGATAATGGAGCCTGATGAAATGACTGTGAAGAAAACCAGAACTTGACCTTGTGAAACTATGGTTTTTCTCTGAATGTTTTTTTTGTTTTGTTTTGTTTTTCCACCTACACGCTGTTTTTTTTTCTTCCCACTCTCTCTAACAACCTTCTTCAAACATAATAATTTTGTTGCTCTGACATTTTGAACAGACACGTCACACTTCAACATCTCATTACTACTCTCACTGCTTTTATTCTAGTGTCACTTTGGTTTTTAGTTTTTGTTTTAACTGGAAAAACCACAACTGAGGAATGGACAGATTTTCACGCTGCGTGTTTTGTTTTTACTGCTCATTTGAAAATGTTTGCGTGTGAACAAATTAAACCAAAACAATGTGGAGAAGAGTCAGTGTTGTTGGAAAAACAATAAAACAACATGTTGGTCTTAGTCAGCACTGAACTGGCTGCAGAACATGTAGCATCTGAAATGAAATGGTTGCAAAAAGAAACCATTAAATGTCTAAAGAGGTTCTTTATGCAACAGATAAATGTGGTTGCAAGTATTTAGCACGACAGGAAGTAGAACTGATGATTGAAATTCACTCGATTTAGAATTAAACAACCACTAGATCTCTCTCACAAAAATGCTGAATGTTATTTAGGACTCAAAGACTTTCTAAGAACTGAGAGTAACCAGGTAATGGGTCACCTGTTTATTTTTTATCAATAAATAATTAGTAAACAGCACAATCACAACAACATATTTCTCCCTGTTTAAGCATCTTTAATAATATGAATTAAAAAAAAACATATAATTCAATACAGTATCGTAACAAACTATTATAATTATACTGAACAACTTGTTTTGTTTCGCTGTTTTACGTAAATTAAATGAAGTAAATAAAGTGGGAACAAAAAAGTCGCAGCGTCTTTTTTTCTGTCCGGTTCCTTTTTATCGTGGGACCAGAAAACCGGAAGTCGCCGCTGTTTGTGTGAGACGACGCACGGTCGGATCCGCGTCGTATTTAACTTCTTCTGTCTTCATCATACAACACTTAACGTGTTACCAAGTACGTGTTTTAGTCTTTTTATTGATGTGTAATGATAAAGAAGCTCATATTTGTTAAAACGAGTCGCTTAGAATAGAAATATTGAACCAACACCGGCTAGTTAGCGTCTTGCTAGTGTTAGCATGCTAGCGGTGTGTTTGTAGCGCCAGCAACTCTCCGAAACGAGGGTTTGTTCGCTTTTATATCAAGTTTGTATTTAGTATAAACTGATTTGTCTAGATTTGGTGCCGTTTTTTGCAATTAGATATGATTCTATTTTGTAAATAAATGTTTATCTTGTCGCTATGGGTCTGGGGACGTGTATATTTCTGCTTTATTTTGTTACATTTAGCTCCATCCTGACTTGTTTCTTCCTCCTTTCTGTGTCCAGATCCTCTGAGACTTTAATCTCGGTGAAGATGACCGACAGATACAACATCCACAGTCAACTGGAGCATCTCCAGTCCAAGTACATCGGTACAGGACACGCCGACACCAGTAAATGGGAATGGTTGGTGAACCAGCACAGAGACTCTTACTGCTCCTACATGGGACATTTCGACCTGCTCAACTATTTCTCTGTGGCTGAGAACGAAAGCAAAGCTCGTGTTCGTTTCAACCTGATGGAGAAGATGCTGCAGCCGTGCGGACCTCCAGCAGACAAACCTGATGACGCTTAGATTACGTCGTGAGTGTTGGATCTGTTTTGTTTTGGTTTTGTAGGATTTGTTTTATTTTAAATGGACAAAACAACTCGTTTTTCTACCCAACACTTTTACTTTTTAGGTGCTCCTAAATTTTCCACATGAACCTCCTCCAGCACGGACTCTCCCTCGACAACACTCGAAACCCGGACCCAGACCTTCCTATAGTTGTACATGAGTGTCTCTCTGAGACTAAAACTAAGTCATTAGAAGGAAATAAAACCTGCATTAGTTGTACAATTTACTGCCAAATCTTTGTTTTTACTCATGGATCTGTATTCTTCATTGAAACATCTGTTATTTTTTAATTAAAATGAGTCTTTCTCTATATTTTTTTTGTTCATATATTTGATTCATGGGTCAGATTCATTGTTTGTGTCGTTGCATTTTAAAACTACTGAAACATACAATAGATATTGACTTAGTGCCGTGTTTGGCCACGTTTAGAAGATAATAACTCTTCTTTTCTTAAAGAAAAGATTAACACTGATCTACCTGAGCGTCTTTATTCATTTGCTGTTTTGTCAAATATTCATCTCTAAAATCTGCCACAGCTGTTCAGTTATGTGACTGAGCTGTAACTTATGATTCATGTCAGATTTACACCTTCAGGAACCTCATGTCCAGTATGGAAACAGTTTACATTTTTAATGTTTCATGCTTCAGCGACGTTATATGTCCAGTGACTGGATGGTCATGAAAACGAACCAGTCAAGATTCACTAACGATAACAATTTGTTTTTCTTTTTTAAACCACAACGACTGAAAGAGAAGATGAAACTGATTTGGTAACAGATAAACTTTCAAAGCCATTTTCAAGATGAATTTTTCAAGAAAAGAGCAATGCGTACCTTGTAATACGTCAAGGTTAGGGGTGAAATACACGGCCCAGCGCTGGTGTAAAGGAACAAACTCTGCTTCTTTAATCATTGTGCCAGTTCAGCCAATATCAAGATGATGTTGAGTGATGTTTGTCAGGTTCAGTGCATTGATCAGATCTGATTTTAGATAAACAGGTGACTGAGCTGGACTGAAATTCAGGTTTTTTTCTGGCATGAGAAATCGTAGGTGATATATATATATATATATATCTGTCTCCTCTCTTCCAGAGGGAAGAGAGGAGAAAAGTGAGTGTTCAGCATGTGAAGGGTCTTTGATGAAACTACTGGTTCTCTGCAGGAGTCTCTATCTATCTATGTATATACATATACATATATGCATATATAGCAGAGTAAGCACTTTGTTTGTTGGACTGAACTTTCAGCTGCTAAACTGAGCGTAAACATGTGATATTGGATTTTTTTCATTGGCTGTAGATTGAATTTTGAATCAATGGACCTTGAACATTTTGTTCCTCAGTCGGGATGAAAGAAAGAGGAGGAAAAAGGGAAATAGTGAATGTGGGATGATAGTTATTATAATAGTATACGCTAGGAACAGATGAAATGTGGTGTGGGAATTTATTTTTTTATATATTTTATAATAAATCAACAAACACGGCTGGTTAAGATTGTTTCACATAAAAGTATAAAACTTTTCGATGACTTGCAGACTCAGCAAACTCTTGTCTGTTTTCTAAGCGTCGGTGTCTCTTCCTCGGAGACAGAAGATCTTATCTTCCACCTGTCGTCCACTGAGCTTTGATACTTTTTCTTTTTCATTTCTGAAGAGCAAATAACAGAAATGAAAGTGGTGATTTTGGTTTAAATCATCATGAAACGTGTTTAATTAGTATCAGCGGCTTTAACAAACTCCCACTGGTGACCGTAATGTTTTTATAATGTGAATGTCCTTGGTGGTTTCAGTAAAACAACAGCGACGGTGTTTGAAGCTGCAGCGACGATGAGATGTGTGACTGGAAAAGAGCAGCGGGAGCCGAGTCTGGAGCTGCTGACTTCAGGTGGTTTATCACCGAGTCACAGACTCTGGGCGGGAGAGAGGATGTGATGCATGACTCATTGTTGGATTGAGAGACAAGTCAGTGGGCGCCAAGGAAGTTCTTGTGTTATGCATCACGTCTGGGTGTGTGTGTGTGTGTGTGTGTGTTTGTTTGTGTGTGTGTGTTTGTGTGTGTGTGTGTGTGTGCAGGGGTTTCTTCGTAGGGTAAGTCCTTGCCATCTGTCGTCGCTGTGAGTCGTGGAGACGACGCTGCCAAATCAGGCGTGAAAGCAGCAGGAGGTCTGATGCTGTGGCGTCACACACACACACACACACACACACACACACACAATATATAAAAACACTCATAAACTGCTTGACTTGTTCTCTCTGTGACACAGGCACATAAATAGACATCTGCTGCTCAATTTCTCCTGACATCATTGGACATAGACTCACTTTTTTTTAATGATAATTACGACTATAACGTCCATCCAGAGGTTTTTTGTTTGTTTTTTTTTTCTTACTGTTCAGAGGAAAATAAAAACATTTATTGTTTTACTTCTGAGAAAAGCAGGAGAAATGATTTAATGGCATCACATCACATCACATCTCAGGCTTCATTTGCTGCATTGAGACGACGTTTGCTTCAACAACAAATATGTTGTGACAGTTTCTTATGTAACAATTGGCTTTTTAAAATAAAAATCTTTCTTAAACTGAGGTTTTATTTGTCAAATTGTAAAAAAACAAAAACCAGACGAGTGAAGCTGAAACAGCTTGTTCATTCTTGTTTATTCCTTCACAGAGACTATAAATACTGAGTCCTGCCTGCCAACACACACACACACACACACACACACACACACACACGGTAAAGGCTTTCACATAACAGGAACATAAAAACTGTTTTGTTCCCTCATAATACACATCTTCTATCTGCAATAATTCCTGTTTTGATCAAGTCGTGAAAATGAATTATCACATAAATTGAAACAAACACAGGTTCTGTCTTTTTATTATATTCTACATATACATACATTTTATTATTTTATTTCTTTGGTTATGAAGGAATTGAACAAGACGCAATTAAAAAAAACAGACAGAATAATGTCATAAGTTTGATAATTGATCACCTGGCAACATAAAGTCTCAACAGAAGCCATTTGCTTGAAGGTTTGACCCATAAAAATGTTTTATTTCCAGTAGACTAGACAGTTTACAAAGCTTTTCCCTTAATGGTTTGATTAGTAAGACATTATACTGCAATTAGTAATCAATTTTTAAAGTGCAGAACTTTTTCTTCGCCTCATTTCACGTTGTTTTTCTAATCTCCTGAGGCACTCGAGCTGAAACCTTGAGAGAAATGAAGTTCAGCTCCATTAGAAGTTGTTCAGCTCCTGATGATGAGGCTGCAGCAGCTCTGACTCTGAGGTGATGAAGTACAGACTCGCCTCAACGTCTTGCAGCCCAACACCCACTGAATCGATATAAAGTGGGATGGCAGCTCATCATCACATTCACCTCTGGGACCGTTCGGGTTCCTGCAGTGTCTTCACAGCAGAAGCAATTAATTCTGTTGCTCCGCGCGACCTTTTTAAAAAGCTACGGTCAGATGGAAACTGCGTTGGCATCGGTGAATGTTTGCGTTTGTAAATGGAGCCTGACACGGTCGGTGACATCTGTTAACGACCACTTGGCCTTTTCCTGTGTTCGTGCTGATGTGAGCGTCTCGTTTGGCCACATCTGCTCTGATCACACAGGAGCCAAAACGGTGAAAAGGTCCAGGAAGTACATTCACCCTCGTCAAATATCAACGCTCACACAATCCAATTATCTATGCCCTTCGATGCCACCCACCTGTTTCATCCACCAATCTTCCCTAACTCTTCTCTTCCTATCGTTCCTCTCCGCTGAACTCTCTCTAAACTCTTGTTTTCTTCACTGCTCTAACTCTCCTCCTGCAAACCTCATCACTTCCTCGCTCTTCTTGTGCTCACAGGAGTGGAAACATTGCAGATTAAACACACACTCCTGCTGCAGCAGAAAAACATATAATAGTTTCTTTGAAGAACCAAAGAGGAGACGTGCAGAAGAGGAATAAAGAGGAATAACGGCACAAAAACAAATACGTGGTGGAAACTAATAATAAAATACTTAAATAAGAATCTGATCTGTAAGTTTTAGAAGCAGATTTGTGCAGAAAATGTGTTTACCAGTTACCTTTTCATAGAGAATTAAACATTTTTCCTTTTAAAAGCTTTTCACTTGTTTTTTTCTTCTTTCTTTTGCAACGAGGACTCAAAGTAATTTGAGAAGTGGAGTGAGCGCAGAATGAACAGCTCGGCAGGACAGAATAAACCCTCTAATAATCACACTTTTTGTAACCTTGCAGGATATTAGACTGATGATTAATGTGCACCGTTTTTCAATTGAGTAGTAGAGTTGCATCACAGCCAAGACCTCCAGGCAACGTGCCAACGACTAAACTGCCTTCCTATCCTGCCGGGGAAACTTTATTAACATGGAGAGTGTGTGTGTTTTACAGCTTGTGTGACTTTTGGGGCAAAAAATGTGGAAATTTCCTGAAGAAGTTTGTGTGTTTAAGAGGTTTAACAAAGGCTTCCTTGTGGATTTAAGGTTTAGGTTTATGGTTTCAGGTTGGAAAAATACGGTCGTGGTAAATTTCAGGGTAAAGTTTAAGATAAAGGTGAGAATTTAGGGTGTGTGTGTGTTCACCGGTGAAATGAGACAGAGCAGGAGGTTTATGACGACTGGTCCAGAAGGGCATCGTTTAGATACAAGCACCAGATGCTGCAGTTATCTCCCCGTCCTCCTTTTTCTCTATAAAACCGATAATCGCCACTGTCACAGAATAATATACACTGAATGTTGAACAAGGGAGCTGCAAACCTGACGCGTGGTCGTGCATCAAGAGCAAATCAAAAAACTTCAATTTACAAGCGTCCTGTTCCTGAGGTCAAACTGCGTCATCTTCAGATGTGCAGACCATCAGAGAGGGTCTTTAAAGTCGAACATAAACTCTGACGATGATTCATGTCTTTGACTGACCGTCGGTTCTTGTCCATATTTCATCCTCGTCCCAGGTCCCCTCCGGTCGCCACTTCTCATCTCGTTGTCCTCTTCTTCAACTCCATTACGCCCACATCCTCTTTAAAAAGCTGCCAGGCCTCGTCCTCTGGATGAGGCTGAAATTTGATACTTTAATGGTCATTCATGTAGCAACCTCCCCGTTTAATCCAAAATACATGGATGTTTACAGCACACGCATTAAGATGACAACCACTTTAAAACCACAAAAATCTTACGTGCACGAGTTTTAAAAATGGTCCAAACAAACAGCCTCCACAGAAAACGACTCATCTGAAATATTTATCAGAAAATCTGTTTGGTGAAATGTAATTTAGTCCATTTCTCCTTCTGTGTTTGTCACAGTGTGTTTGCATATTTCAGACTGAAGATCCATTTGAATACTAACTTCCCGTTTGGATAAAAGGCTGCAGAGCTGCTTTGTTTTACATTTGTCAAATTAAACTGATGCAAAAATAAAAGTCACTATTGATGTTTTGACATTAACTCAACGTCACTCCTGCAGTGTCTTTGTGGTGAATCTCCCTTCATGCACCAAACATCAACACGCCGTCCACATCGTCTTCTCTTTCATCAACCTAAAAGGTCACGTCACTCTGCTGCTCATTGACCTGTACGGTCTTTACACAGCTGCTGCAGTTGAATTCAAGTCACTCGAGTGAAATCTGTGTCTGCGATAATGAAAAACGATGATATATCCATGTGATTTTGTCTTTCATTTGGAAAACAGAGGTTTAAATCACTGAAGATGATTATTTCTGAAACCTCCAGACAAAGAGGAGGTTTCACTCTCATGTGGACGCAGGAAAAACGTTTTCAAAATGCATCAGCATCAGGTGTTCAACATTTGTACTTGGATTCTCACGTGACTATGCTTCTTGTTACTCTGCCACCTACAGGGCTGGATCATAATTGACGGCGTGTTAATGCAGATTCATGATCTGGTGTGTAGGAGGATTTTATTGAAAATGGAGAAAACGGAGAGGAGGGAAATATCAGTTTCTGTAAATATCTTACGTGTAAACGTGGCGTCAGTTAATCTGTCACCTACACTGATGGTGGAACAAACTCCCAACGCGACAAATCTTCACAAATCTCATCTGCTCCCAGAAAATCTTTTGCATCATATTTTATTTTTGTCTTTCAATTGAGTTTCATTTGTGGCTCCAAACGATTACAAAAACAAAGTCATTGAAACAAAACCAACATAAACGTTGGAAAAGTATTATGCTAAACATTAGGGATGCTAAGTGTTAGCAACGGCAAACATTAGCGGTGCTAAGCACAAGTGATGCTAAGAGTTAGAAATGCTAAACAATAGAGATGCTAAACGTTAGCATTGTTAAGTGTTAGCTGATCTAAGTGTTATTTGTTTTGTAATTTAATGAATATGTTTGTATTTATTTTCAATTTAGTAGTTTACTTGTTTGTACTACGTCAGTGATTTTATTTATTTGTATTTATTACTTTATATATAATAAATTCAGTTTTCTTTTTATGTGCAATAAATTTAATTTAAGTTATTATTTGAAATAAGTGTAATTTCAAGTTGTGGTTATTATTTTTTCCACAATTGAGCAGCTCTAATTAACGAAGACTCATCACACTGCTGGGTATTAACAGACATCCTGGATAAACACGTTTTAAGTTTTGATTTGAAAAGCTCCAGGTCAGAGATGACATGTAAGACTTGGTCTCCTCAGTTGTGCTCATGAACAGTTAATATCTCGGCTAAAGGCCTTTAAGAGCTTTAAAAACAAACATTAAAAGCGTAAAATCAATTTTAAAATGGACTTGAGGCCAGTGAGAAGACAGAAGAGAATCGGTGTAATGTGACAGACGACAACATATATTTTGTTACATTAATCACGTCTGGAAGTGATTTTTCTTCTTTTAAATGAAGAAGAATGTCGGCTTAACTACTGATTAATATCAGTGATGCAATAAATTAAAATACAAAACTTGGAGTCACTTTGTTTTGGCTTCAACAGTCGATAGATAAGATAAATTATTCTCGGCTATAATTGACTCAACTGGGGGCAAATATAACAAAAAAAGAAGGTTGTATTAACACCTCTGACGTCTCCAACTCCAACTTAACCTGCTCTAGAACAACTCGACTCTACTTTATCTCCTGCATTTTTCTAATTTCTGCTGCGCCGGAGCTTTAGTTTTGTCTCTAAAGGAAACATCATCCATCATCAACGTGGCCTCAATCGTAAGAGACAAAGATTTCAGAGGACGATTCTTCTGTTTTAGGGCTAATATCTTAATATCTCGGTAGTGGACTGACTTCCTGACTCTGACGTTTCTCCCTCGATAATGAAACTTTTTACAGGATCATTTGTGCTGCAGTAACAAGAAGCAGATAAATCAAAGTAATTACAACGTCACTGCAGCGTTTTTTTTTTTTAAATCAGGCACTGATAAGAAAACACAAATTAAAGGCTGTCTTTATGTTTTATTATATCCTAATATCTTAGAAGGACTTAATTGGCACTAATTACTGCTCTTATAAGTTCCCAGATTGGCTGTAAATTTCTCGTCGTCCTTGTAGCCTCAGTGGAAATGAGTGTTTTTATTATTATTATTATTATTATTATTTTTACTTCAGGAAACATTTTAATGATAAATGTAGCCTATTTATTTTTTAAAATAATCAATTGTGTTGCTGTTTCAATGTCATGATTAACAACATGCATTTTGAGTGATTTTCTCCAGATTTTGTGCAAAGTCAAACGTCAAAGATCAATGAGACTTCACACGTTAGTTAACTACATTAAATAACATGAGGAACTCGTTCTAGTTACTAATACATTCCTGTCTAACATGTTCAAGGTTGTTTTTTATACAGATCGTGTTGTACAGCTTTGCACTATTTGATATAAGAAAGATCAGGCTGTGTTTGATCCAACAGGCTGCTCAGCTCCTAGTTCCTGGTTCCAGCTACTGTTTTAGTTCCTACTCTGTGGAGGAACCAATGGAGCTGAGTCGATACTAAAACGTGACGTGAACAGACGCCGGCCACTGATTGGTCAGAGGGAGTGTCTTCACAAGCTGCCACCAGACGCCAGTTGAGTTGAGAGAGCGTCAACAAAATAATCAAGCTCCATTTTCCAAAACAAATCTCAAAGTGCTACATAAAAAAGTTCAAGAAATGGTAATGTGTTGTAGTTTTTGTAGATTCTTGCCAGGGATCCAGATGAGGAGAATAATAATAATTATAATTTCTGGCGAGTGTGGAGCTAAGTTTGGCCATTTTTTTGAGGTGATGGAAGGAGGTGTTTTATATGTGTTTTAAAGTTAAGTTGACGGTTGAGTCTTACACCAAAGGTTGATGGCTGATGATGATGATGATGGGGGATGTTGCTGCCAGAGAAAGTGATGCTGGTTTTGTAGGAGATGACTGAATCTGATGTGGGGTATCAATTGGGATTGGCTCAGTTTTAGAGCTGTTCAGTTGAAGAAAGTTTTGTCTCATCTACACCTTTACCTCCTCCAGACAGTGACGGTTTGGGGAGCAGAAGATGACGGTGATGGTGAAGCTCCCAACCTCCTGCCTCCTCTACTGCACCACCTCCTAGTGGTTTAACTAGTGTTGTTCTGTCTAATGCTGCTTTCATGTCGCTCTGCTGAACCACAGGTTGTGGTCGCATCGACGCTGAGGGTCACTTGCTGATACTCGGTGGGGTTTTTGAAAACACGTCACATCTGCGACAAATCTTTTGGTGTGTGGTGATTTCTACCTGGATAACTGAACAAAGAGGTGATGTGCTGCTGGGACTCACTGACAGTTAACATTAGCCGCTTGCCCATGTTGTGTAGTTGATTTGACTACGATTTTTCCTTGGACGCATGAGTTAATGTCACACGTTTCATGATGAAAGTTGAACCAAGTTGAACTTTGACTGTAGTAAGCGGTAGCATTGTAGTGGTGTGGTTATGGGCGTGGAAACCTGATGATTTCTGCTCTGCTCCATGGCAGCTGCAAACTGCTCTGGTGCTGGGGAAACAGTTGAAACCAAAGGGCTTCAGAGCACAACGATGCAGCTACTGTGTGTAATCTTAAAACGCCATGAGACCTCTTCTATGTAGCTTGATCGTTAATCCTCGTCTGTAAGTCTCTTTGGGTAAAAGCATCTGCTAAATGCATAAATGTAAATAATCTTAACAAGAAAAAACAAAAAGACAAAACAAATGTTTCTTTTCCATATTCTTTATATCCAAAAACAATATACATAGTTTGCACGTAACAGTAGCGATTTCTGGGATATAATTTCATCGTCCTATGAGTTTAAAGATCAACAGAATAAAGGTGTTTCTGGAGTCACTGTGAAATATCCAGTCCTGTGTCTTTGAAAACAAAAACAAACAAACAAAAAAACAATCATGTGACTTTAATGTGAATGTCACATGATCAAGAAAAGACTCAAAGCAACAGTTTGGTTTTGGCTCTGATCTGAAGAAGGATTCGTTTAACATTCACAGATGTAAACATGAACTGGTTCTTACGATCGATGGTTTAATTTCACGTCGTCTGCGTTAGGTGAGTTTTTATAGGGTTTTTTACACTCATGTGGTTTATTGTGTTTACTTTAGCAGTTTCATACGAGGTGAGATGAAACCAGGCTGCAGCCATAAAGGATTTTTTTTTTTTTTTTTTACAAGACTCGCTCCTTGTGATTAATACTGACAAGTTATGGCTACACACCAACTGTCAAGGCCTTTTCCACATCGTCAGCTGCTCAGGACTGAAATATGGCAGAAACAGAAAACTCCTCTCTTTAGTAGTTTACGTATTATAAAGTCTTACAGTCTCTTTTATACCTTTATTCAGTCTTTATACAAAAGATCTTATCACATACAACTTTATTTCAGTATATAAACACTAAAATGTGGCTGTAATCAAACATAAAGACATTTTAATTTAACTCCATAGCTCATGTAAAAATAGTTAATAATTGATAAAGTGTAACGAGGCTGAACTGATGTTTAAAATTTGATAATTTTGGGTAAACAAATAGACGAACAAACATTTTAAATTGTCTTTATATATATCTGCTTACAGCTACATTAAAGTGTCACCGGTTCTGTTTTATCTTGTTTAACTGGTTCAAGCAGCGTTTTTTCTATTTTTCATTTGCGATCAAAGCTGTGACACCAGGTCCGACTGCTTTATTTCTTCATTTTAGTCTTTGATTATTTTATTCCAGCTGTTTTACGCTGGAATAAAACATTCATTTTTTTAAAAATAGAAACTAATTTCACATGACATGCAACCAATCGCTCCCGTTTCCCTTTTCTTTTTTTTTTAATACAATTACCTGGATTATATAGTGCAGCTAAACCAATGTAGGTAAAACGAACGATAATGAAAATATGTGGAGAAGCATCCTGTTTAAAGTGTGAAGAAATAATTTAAAGCCAAAGGTCCAGACAGGATTGTAAATGACTTTTAAACTGAGTCAGTGTCCGTGAAATAGCTGCGCTGCTTTCCGCTGACTGTTTCATAAACTGTTTGTTTGATTCGCTGCCTGGAAACAACAGCAGCTACGTGTTTTTATATCTGGGGAGGATTTAAAAAATAAAAAATAAAAAGAAGACGAGTAAAATCAGAGCTTAAAACATTCACATCAAAGTTGCATTGTATCATATTGGTAGTAAAGTTGATTTCAATGTATGCACATGCTTCATATACATTCTGTACAAAATAATCAATATATATATATATAACAACATGGAAATGAATGAATACTGCAGGTTCTCCTCCGTCACTGTACGTCATCATTTCATGTTTCTGCCTCCGCACGTTCACAAGCACAAAAGAACAAATCTGCCTTTTTCAGTTACTGTTTGTGAGAACGACGAGCGTCGCGATCTGTCGATCACTTGTCAGCAAACGTCTTCATTTTCCTCCCGGTTGATCACTACAGGTTTTTGTTTAGTTTTATAGAAAAATTCACCGAAGTGACGAAGCAATATTGTTTTGTTTAGTTTTTTCTTTAAATATATTTGACGTCTATACATGAAAACTTTTACATTTTGAATTAACGTGCACCTTGACAGAGAAAAATCTATGAAAAATGATCTTTAATTATCCTGACAATAATAATAATAATATGAAGGAACATTCTGACAATTTGAGGAATATTCATGATGGTTGAGTCATTGTGATAAAGTATAAAGACAGAAAATAGAAAAAAAATGTTTTTTCCAAGTGAATTAAATCATCAGACTATTAGTCTATTAGAAATTCAGTTTAGTTCAAAGATGAACATCAAATCCATTAACGTAGATTCAGGGGAAAAGGTCGACTGTAATAAAAAGGAGAAATCTAACTGAGTAGATCAAAAACCAAACCATTAACGCTGGATTGAAGGTGCACGTTAGGTCAAGGTGTAAAAGGGCTGTATGTACCCATCACACCGGCTGACAGATTAAATTGCAAAAGCATGTTCCAGGAAATGGAAATGCACTTCTCCACTTCTTTGAGAGGCCAGTTGATTGCTTCACCGCTTCAGTGTGTGTGTGTGTGTGTGTAGCTGCTGCCTTCTCTATATTCATAAAACCTTCATTTGAAGTCGACCAACCCAAGTTAAAGAAAAACTAGTAAACTTTCAAATAAGAAGAAAAAAAAAAAACGGTTGTGAAATCAAACTCTTTAGCACCAAGTTCACTCTGTGGACGAGCTCCGGCCAAAAGTCGAAATTAAAAAACTTAAGTTAAATCACGAGAAGCAGACCTGAGTCCAGAGTTTTGTGATCAGACTTTCTTCACTAAATAACTCGACTCAGGAAATATGACGCTACACGGTCGCTGTGTATCATCAGGACGGAGAGCTGGGAGGTTGTAAGTCACTAGAAATGGGTTTGATTTTCCATTGCACTTCGCTGTTCCAGCCTCAGGCAGCAACTGCTCACAGTTTATTCTTCATCTACATCCATGTTTTCATCCTCACCAGTTATGATTCTTATGATATAATGCCCTCTAGTGGCAATCAGACTTTAAATATGTCTAAAAATGAACTCCTTTCCCTCCGATCTGTGACATCAGCACACAAACGTCCAATCGCTCCCACTTCCTGTTCTGGGAGGATGCCCATTTATGGCCATTTTGGCAGTTAGTTATATGACAAGGCAGACCGTGGCATGAACACAAACTCAAGTACACTAGAGCCCATTTCCTCTGAATCTCTCGTTACAAGACCTGAAGCCAACAAAACAAAACAAAATAAACATAAAATGCTCTGGTGATTTATAATAAATAAATGGTTTTAATCAGAGCGTTGTTCTCAACACACCACTGTTCTCACTATAGATATGTGTTTTATGTTTCACTGAGGCCTTTAGACACACCTGTATTTGTCTTAATAGACATAAATACATCAGAGGCGAGAGGATCCCAAAGTAAAGCGGACTGAGGTTTCTGTCCTGAAGGTCTGGAGACGACGAGGAGAGTTGGTGAAGCCGATGTCCAGCTGGCAGTGAGAGCGTTTAGGGCCGATGAAATCTGACAAAAAAAAAAAAAAAATATTATAAAACATATAAACGACAGATTTACGAGCTACATTCATCATCTTATAACCTACAAACGTATAACTGAGACACGGTTGGAAATCTGGAACCGTGCATCAGCAAACTCATCCAAAAACTTTTTAATGTTCACATTATTTTATAATCCAGTTACAGTCAATTATCTGCTGCAACAAAACTCTGAGACTGAGGCTTTTAGAGAAGATTCATGACTCATTGAAACGAAGACAGTGTCAGTTTCAGGAATCGTTGAGGAAACTAAACTAAAACACATGAATCTCAGATTTATCTCTTTGTTTTATTTTTTCATAATCTGATTTGTTAAAGTGCAGGAGATTTTCACAATTATTAAAAAAAAACATTGTTACATTTTCTTTTCCCTCTGTGCAGCAAAACAATAGAAAACAATATCACACAGATTCAATAATAAAATACAACCTGAGCGTTACTGGAGTTCAACGCCTGAGGCTAACGAACTGCAGTAACCCAGGTGTATATCACGACTTTAACATCGTTAGTGGAAATGGCTTTGAGGGACCAGAATATTATAAATATTGATGAATGAGAGTGAATATCCAGCAGGATTTACAGTGATGAATTACTAATGAAGCGTGAGCTATCGTTCCGAGTCGAAGATAAATGGACGAGAATAAATCGACCGCGTTAGTACCTGGTGAACTGTTTGCTGTCTTCATGAACCTCCATCTCTCGGCTCTTAAACTCATTCAGCTCCTTACGGATAGCAGCCTGAGGGGCAGAAACACACACACACACACACACGTCATGTCAAAGTACACACTGATGATACTTCAGGGAAGGTTTTTACTTCAGGGAACTTCCCACAATTCATAAAATAATGTTGTAATATTTCAGTCCCACCCTCTAAAGCCTCTGAGGTTTTAATGTGGACTTTAGAACAAAGTTGTAGTTCTGATTATGAACAGCAGAGGGCAGATCTGATGCAGAACCTGCCCTGCAGCTCAACCTGAAGGTTTTCCTCCTCCTGTGAGATTTTATTAAAAAAACATTGCACTTACATACTTTCTGTATGTTTGTCAACTTTACATTAGCACAGAAACATTGAGAAACAACACACAACATTCACCACATGGTCAAAAGTGAAGTTTAGGAGATAAATGATAAAGTTAGAAGATTAAAATGGTCTTTTTATGATGTTTTGTGACAACTTTTGAGTCGCACTTGTGTGTAGTGTTGTAACAGTCCTCGTTCAAAATAATCAACAAAACAAAAACCCCATCGTACCTTATCAGCAGGCGTCAGCCGTGTCCATGGTTTATCCGCCCGCCGGTCATAATCCTTCGCGTCTGTTACTTCCACATATTCGTTAAAACGCAGAATCCTGCGAGCGACGAGCTCAGCCACCGTCGGCCTCACACTCAGCTACAAACACACACACAAAGTCAAACCACAGTCTTCATATGTCAGGAAATATTCTTCAACACAAACTATTCATCATCACTCTACATTTTGATTAGTTAAAACATTTCCAGGAAGTTGGTGTTATATGTTATTTGTAGCTGCAGTTCCACCTGTGTCCACTAGATGGCCCTTCTCTCTGCTCATATCATCTTTTCTGTCTCCTAAAGTGACTCATGAGGCGGAGCGAAACATATTAGCAGCTAAAAATAACCTCTGTCTCTGTCTTTTCTGCTCTATCTTCAGTGTGTATGTGCGGTTGGTGTTTACACTACCTTTCTGGAGAGTCTCCTTTTAATTTCTTGCTTGGCTTCGTGCTCCTCTGCTTCATTCTTCTCTGCATGTATAAAAACCAAAAGAGTCATTTCACACCTGCTGTGTCTGTAACAAATTTCTGCTTCTATTTATAATGAGGACAAGTGATTCATTATATTGAAGCATGTTCACGGTTATGAAGCGGTGGGACTGCCACAACATAAACATATAAGAACGAGGGGGAAATCGTGACCTTTGACTGAATGAATCATGTGAGTTGAATTTGTAATGAAGACATTTGTTATGTCAAGTACATGTATGTGAGGGTGAAGGACTAATGAGTGACTGAGCGTGGGATGCTGGTAAACTCCTTGACCTTTGGTTTTCCCATCAGAGACTGAAACACAAGCGTCTGGGATTCACAGATATTTATCACATCATCTTCTACGAAGTTTTTGTTTTAACAAAGACACTGATGTTGTGAAGGTTCGTTCTTACTCTTTTAAACAAATGTGTTAACTTACGTCTTCAAACTACCTGAGTTGAAGTGAGATTTGTCACAATGTAACTAAAACAAAAACAGACCTCAGTATGTTTGATTATTGGCTCAGTGTCACTGTATCTGCCTCATCCATCACATTAATGAGAGACAGACGCTCGTATCAAAAGATCTGACGACTGAACAGATGGAACACCGTGATGTTCATTTCCTTCTCCCTATAATGATTCTTCATATCATTTGAAATAGTGTAATATATTATATAATAATACTCTTTAGGCTTCTGTGTATCACATATCTTTTCACTTTTATGGTGGAGATAAAAAAAACTTACGCTTGAGGATGTTTCTCTGCTCCAGCTCCTCTGTGGTGGGTCTTTGGCTCAGACGCCTGAAAAGAGAAAACTGTTCTGAAACTTTTCAACGAGATGCAGATAAAAAATGATTTTAACACAACGCTGACATGAATTTTCACAGTAACATTTGTGGAAACAAAATAAATTAACGTGCCTCATTTGTACTAGTACATCACACAAACCCATAAAAAACCCAATTATCTTTCTTTGTTATGGCTCCAAAGTGCTGCCAAATCTATGAAGATTCACACCCTGCTACATTTTCACAGCTCGTCATGTACCTGACTAGTTTGCAGCCTATCTGTTGGCGTAGCTCGTGTCTTTCTGTCTCTGAGCTTCGAGGCAAAATGTTTTTCTCCTCCAGCTCTTTCTTGCTGGGTCGGTTCCCAAGCTTGATGTTCAGGGTGTCTCGTCGGCGGATCTTACTGGCCAGAGAGTCTGGAACAGAGAGGACGCAGAGAGAATTCATTACAGGCAAATCTACAAAAACAAAGCAGACATACGCATGAACACGGCACCGGGATGTTAAAGTTGTTGCTACAGCAGAGGGTGAATTACAATTCTGACTACAACTGTGAGTCACAATGGTTGATTCTAGTTTTCAATGAGCTGAAGAGTAGGAGGCCGAATTACCTGTGGTCAACCTCAGAAACAACGACAGATATCTGATAGTGAATGTCGTAGTGAATCTCTTCATTTGACATTTACAACAGCAGGACTTAAACACGGAAAAAAGTTACAGTTTCTGCATTGTGTAGTAACTCCTATAAAAAGTTGCTGTGTCCTGAGGTCTTGTGACATGATAGACTAAATCTAGACTTTATCTACAGACATGACTTTGTTTAAAAAGCGAAACTGAAAATTGTCTCTTTTGTAAAGTTGATGGATCCTATAGAAACATTTAAACAATAATAAGAACAGAGGTGTGGACTGTTTGTCCTCTTAGGCTCCAGCACATCTGGTCTTGGTGGTTTGGGATTTTGACTCTAAAATGGAGTTTTCTAGAACCCCCCAACAGTAAATGGGTGAATATCCCTACTAGCCTAGCAAAAATGAGAAAGCGACAATCTAATATGTCTGAATACCTTAGTAGAAGTCACCGGGAGGTTGAAAAATGTAGAAGAAACTTCGCCCACTAAAAGTGACATCTGATACTGACTGGTTAGTGAATGACAGTGGAGACAGAGGCCGGGGAGAGATTATTTTGATATTTTTACAATTTTATTCAAAGTTTGTTTAGTGATAACAGGGGAACAGTAAAAGGGTCAGATGTCCTGTGACGTTTAACTTCCTTTTCCAACCGTTTCTATACAAACCTTAAAAAAGTGACTGCATTAAAACGCAAATACAGACTGGTCAGTAAATAAAACATATCCATAGTCATTCACATCACCAATGTGAGTAAAAAGTCGCCGCTATGACTGTGATGCTAACTAGCCGTGGTAGCTAACCCTCCGCTTTAAGCCGCAAAAAATCATGACGTTGATGTAAACATCCAGGGTCACAAGACAGACAACATGGTGGTGATGTAGTACGTCTGAACTGTGCTACTACTGACTGGTTGATATGTAGCAGCTGCTACTGCAACGGTTGAGTAGTAGGACTCAGCAGTAGCAGTGACTACTAAGGATTCAGATGCAGCCTCGATCTGTCAAACAGTTGTTGAGATATTCTAGAAATTCTGAGGCATTCTAGAGCCCACTGACAGCTTTTGTTTGAATCCTAGAACTCCCAGAGGACACCCAGACATTCTAGAACTCCCAACGGACATTAAATAATTCCAGAACTCCTAAAATATGTCCGGACGTTCTAGATTCTGCCAAACTGCCATTTGGTACATTCTAGAACTCCCAGCGGACGTCCAATAATTTTAGAACTCCCCATGGATATCTGGACATTCTGGAATTCCCAAATGGTAGAATGATGCCCAGACATTCCAGAACTCCCAAATGGTGGTTGGGACATTCTAGAATTCCCAAAAATGGTGGTTGCGACATTCTAAATTCCAGAACTGTCCTGCCAAGCTTCAGCTACTGTGACACACTCAGTCATGTCTCAGTTTAATGCTCAACGTTACTCAATCCTGAGTGATACATGAAACACTGGTCTAACTAATTTCAACCACAAACTGCAGATACACATGACGTGTCTTAGTATGTATAAAGTGTTTTCTGGTACAGGAAGAACAACATGAACTAGTACATGATTACATCACAGCTGGTGATGCCCAGTCATGAGGAACTTCTCCAAAATGTTTGCAGAAGTTCAGTGGATGGCAGACTGACTTCATTACTGTCAGATGTGTTACAAAAAAAGTAAAGTCATACTATTCGTGTACTCATCGTCCTCCTCCTCCTCTTCCTCCTCATCTCGGTACAGGATTGGTCCGTCGGAGTCTGAGTCACTGGTCTGACTGTCTCTCGGCCGATCGGGGATCACCGTCACCACGGCCTGATCCGTTTTCACACTCAGGCCCTGAGGCTTTTCAGCTTGGCCCTCTGCTGATCTGCAGGAAACAATAAGCGCGCACATTTGTTAAGTGAGAACAACTGCGTCTACTAAATGTTACTGATTTATTGTCTGATGATTAATCAGTTTATTTAAACACTTTCAATATGTAAATCATGAAAAACTTCTGTGTGGATATAGATGTTGTGCTGACATGAAGTAAAAAGGAACACAAGGAATGTTTTAGCAACTTGCACGTCTTAGTGACATTTTTACCTCGGGCTGTTCTCCACAACAGTATCTGGTTCTCCTTTCTTCTTTTCTTCCTCTCCTGCCTCCCCTCCCGTTCTTCCCTGTTTCCCCCCCTGAGACCCGGCGTCTGTCTCTTTCTCTGTGAAAGAAGTCTCCTCGGTAGCAGTGTTAACATGGTGAGACTGGTTCGTAGCTTCAGGAGCAACACTTTCGTTGGTTTCTTCACCCACAGTCGTGGAGGTGGGAGCTGATGGAGAAGCAGCCTGGTTTCCCATGTTTTCACTGCCCGAGGCTTTAGCTGAGACAGACTTGGCGTCTGAGTCAAGGGTCGAGGGTTTAGACCCTCCAGGCTGTTTAGGAGTCTCTGCAGAGGCTTTTTGAGGTACAGAGGAAGAGGTGGAAGTGTCTGATTTCCGGTTGGTCCTTGCATCTGTCTCCTTAGTCTGAGCTGCAGCTCCAGCGTCTTTAGATGCACGTGAACGAGGGGTGGAGCTGGAGGCGGTGGTCGATTTAGTTGCTCCTCCTGACTTCTTTGGATGGGAGGATTTGGCTGAAAAGAAGCAGAGGAATTGGAAAAATGAGAAGAGAAAGTTTGAAAATGTAACATTTTTCTTTTCTTCACGTTTTATTTCTCTCTGACAGTCTGAGAAAAACAAAAATTCTCAACTCTCGATGATTCACTCACAACTGGTTGTTGAACTGGGTCGTTCCTTGGATATAATCAAGGTAGGCCAGTTTAATTGCAGATAATTGTATCAAAACCAGTCATAACTTCTGAGCAAACAGACATAATACACATATTTTTAAATCTTTATCCAACAGTAACCAAACACAGGCTAAATAAGACTTCAAATATATTGTTTACCACATCAAAACCTAACAAATATCATTTATTCAAATTTAATTTCAGTACATTTGCATCTGATGACAAATAATCAGATCATTCTTTAGATTATTCAGGCAACAAAATGCAAGAAATGTGTGTCTTTTTTTTTTTATCTTCAAATGTCACGTTGGATATTTCTACAATTATCACTAATCTATAAACAGCTTTGGTCCTAATCTACAGTTTAAAATGTTTCAGTTTATCTGCTGTTACGACACGTTGGGAGTGATAATGTGTTCTTATAAGAATAACTATCTCTTATCACAGCTTTAAAACTGAGCCAAATATAGAACACCTGAGGTAATATCGACTGAATGAGTCTGTGAAGTGTCTTTGTTTGTTGAGAAATTCAGCCTCAGGGAACGGACACAAATTATTCAAATATTAATGAAAAAGCTTTTGTGCCATTTCCCCCAAATAAAACACACACACAGAGAGAGGTCTTTAGAAAAAGACGACGTGAACGTCACATGGAGTTTTATGAGATTTGTTTTGTAAAACACACACACAGGAACAGAAACACACACTGGACGAAGGGTGATGATCATGCACCAGCATCATGCCGTCAGTCAGAAGTTGTCAGAGATTGTTTTTTTTTTTTTCCGTCACGTTACATTGACCTCACTCATACACATGTAGCACAAAGGCGTTTACAGAGCTGCACAGATAAATCTTCACTTCTGCTTTCTCAGAAAACAGACGGAGATTACAACCACACGGCCTCTACACTTACTCGCTTGACCGGAAATCTGCTCGTATGAGAAATATGGACACACACAAAAAAAAAAAAACAAAAAAAAAAAAAAAAACAGGGAAATGCCATTTTGCAACCACTTGACAGAAACTTGACTTTACACTTTAACAACTCGGCAGAGAGCCAGGCGGATGGAGTCAGGGTTTCTTCTCACACAAACACATCTTCCATGCAGGGATGAAGACAGGCAACATCAACAGGCTTCAGTCCAAACCAGCTGAACTTACCAGTCCCTCGACTAGTGGTGTTAGCGCTCCGTGTGTTAGCTTTAGCCTGAGTGGATGAGCCTGTCTTGCCTGTGGTTTTAGTTGTCTTTTTAGCCACCGCGGCGCCCTCCCTGTGCCTGGTTGCGGCTGCACCCGCAGGTTTGGAGGAGGCCGGCAGGGTGCCGCTTTTTTTAGCTTGAACATCTTGAGGGCGCACCTGGTTTACTCGAGGTGTGACGGGTTTAGTGTCACATCTCTCTGAACAGAGCAGAGCAGAGGAAGCAGGAAGGACAAAAAAAGTGTGATATTTTAGCCGTTACACATAGAGAGCGAGATGAAAGATGAATAACTGTATAAACACACATCTGTGGACATGCAAACAAGCAAACAGAAGAGTCAGTGAAAGTGGACAGATTTCATAACAACGAAAAAAGGATGATTGATGTGAAGCTTTTCCATGAAATCAACAGATAACAGGAAACCTGCAGCATGATGCAGGTGTTCCTGTTCTCTTACTGTATTTGTTGTCAGTGCCTTTATGATTATTGACAAGAGAACAAACAAATGGCTCAGAGTTCAATGCTAACAGGGTTGAGATGAAAACAGCACAACACTTAAGCAGCATCAGAAGGAAGAAGAGCGGCCGGTCTCCTGAGGGAGGGAGGGAGCATTAGGAGATGGAGATCCTGCTCTGTTCAGTCTGCTGCTGCAGCCTGGTATAATGGGAATATCTATTTGAACACATTAGGCTCGGTCAGAGATCCCACAGAGGATTCAATGTCAGGCAGAAAAACGCTGCAGATACAAATGCATTCCTCAACTTTGAAGGAAGAGACTTCAAAGCGACCACATCTAAAAAAAGCTGCAATATTTAGTTTAGTTGTAGCTTATAAAATGGATCAGTGAAGGGCAGTGAAAGTCCCACATTCCTGAGTGACGTGACACGTTTCACCTCCAGTCTGGAGGAATGAGACCGTATAGACCAACCCGACATACAGTCACAGCTCAGCTGGACTTTATTCCAGGTGTTTACTCGTTAGTAAACCACAATAAACAACCTATTACCACCACATCCTCAAAACAACGTCTATAAAAAAGTCGTCAAACACCAAAATAAAGGGCAGCTGGTGCAGATGTTCAGGACTTTAATCATCAACCAGATGTTACCTGTTTTGTTGTCATTGG
Source organism: Polydactylus sextarius (assembly GCA_016801845.1). Taxonomy (NCBI): domain Eukaryota; kingdom Metazoa; phylum Chordata; class Actinopteri; family Polynemidae; genus Polydactylus; species Polydactylus sextarius. The sequence goes on along the minus strand of CM028911.1, from coordinate 15,472,668 downwards.
TGACTTTCTGCCCTGCGGCCTGTTCCTCCGGCACCGTTTCTGCAGACTCGATGTCGACTTTGACTTCCTCTGACGTCACACTGGGAGGGGCGTGGCCGTTGAGATTTTCACTGTTGACTGGTTCATCTAGAGAAGAAGAAAAGAAACAACTAGTGAGTTTTGCAGCTCTCTCATTGGTCCGTCAGGTTCATGTTGCATCCTGGTTGACTGCTGCTGATGATCAGGTGATTTTACGTTAAGTAAATAACTAAATGAGACGAACCGTCGGGGATGAGAACTCCCTTCTTGATCAGCTCCTCCCTCGTTTGTCTGGTGGAGATTTTTCTTTCTAGAACTAAGAAAATGAAGAAGGTCAAAAAAGCTTAATGTGCAACTACAAACAGAATTCTCTGTCGTCTTTATTTTATTTTTGTCTTTAAACATTAATTTGCATAGAAATCTGCCAAAAAGAAGAATTTCATAACAGCCGCGCTCGCTCTTCCTCTTATTGCAACAACAGAAGTGCAATCACATTGAGGAACTGAGTAAATTCTGTCATCGAGATACAACTTAACGTTTGAAGACGTCTGATGTCTTTGGGTTCTGGTGAAGATCTTCGCTAAAAGCTTCGAGTGGTTTTGACTGAACGGACAAACAACACCCAGCGCTCAGAACAAAGTTAAAATAAATTAATCCCCATGTTTGTATTTGTATAAAGTTTTGCCGCCATCTATAATCACCATCTGGCAAAGTAACATTCAACATCTATAATGGATTAATGTGAATCGAAGTGAAGGGGAAAAAAAGTTTCTGCTTTTTGTGTTTACTTGTGTTCCTTTTTTTTAACCGGCCAGCACCTCAGGCATGAAACACCCAGAGCAAACTGTTCACTTATTTCCTTTTAAAGCTCTTCAGGGAGCAACACTTGAGTTCACACTTAACGTTCAGCCCAAAGTCAAAAAACACTAAGTCGTGATGTTTTACAGACAGAAGAGCGAATCAGAACCACCTTTGGAAAGATCCTGGAACTTGTCACTGGTCTTCTTCTTCCTCCACTTCCACGGTTTGAACAGTTTTCCTAACGATGACAACTTCCCACGCTGCTGCTGCCGCGATGCAGGTGCATTCTGGGTATTGGTGGCGCTGTCCACCACCATGTCACAGCTGGCCAACGATGACGATTTCTCCAAGCCATCAACTGGAAAACACGCGAGAAAAATACAAACATGTAACAACAGATTAATTAACAAAGGGAGTGTGTGTGTGTGTGTGTGTGTGTGTGTGTGTGTGTTGGCCAGATCACCGTCTTTCCACAAACTCCTCCTCTTCCTGTAGAAAGATTAGAGGAGCTGTGAACCTTCTGGAAAGCTGCAGACAGTGTGTGGACGGTGTGTGTTTCTGTTTTCGTGTGTGTGTGTGTGTGTGAACCACACCGGATTCTTGCAGAGGAAAGGATCCAGGAGAAAACGGATCCAGCTGGGATCAAAAGTTTATCATCTGTGTTTCCCAACTAAAACACTGTTTCCTTCATTCATTCACATGAGACTCATGCTCATTGTCTTATTTCGAATCAGCAACTTGTCCTGTTTGGTCTCAGATTCTTCTCCTTGTAGTTGACGTGTTTTGGTTGTTTGTTGTGGAGAAACAACCAGTGTCACAAGAAGGTCAGAGACAAATTAATTTCATCAAATATTATTAATCTTGTTAAACTCTCGACGGACTGTTTAATTAGTATAACAAGGATCATCAGAGATACGGTTCTGATCCATAAATACACTATAAAAAACTGATTCGATGATGTAACGTGAAAACAAATCGACGAGTATCATCACGTTTGGTTTATTATTAATCCTGCTTTGATGTTATTTCTGTTCTGTTTTATGAGAAGTTCTTTATGGTTTATGTTCATACTTTATGTTCATCAAGTCATTCGACGAGATCATTTTTATTAAAAAGAATAAATAGTTTCTCCTTTAAACATCTGGAAAACCTCAGAAATAAAAACCGTTAAATGTTTGAGTTTATTTTTGACATGAATCATGACATCAAATGTCATATCATCAAATATCGTAACACTGTTAACAAAAGAGATGATATAATATCAAGCTCTACTTCCTCTTTACTGTCAAAACATGACGCCTGCATTACCCATAATGCATCTCAAAGGTCATATCCATGACATCACCACCACATTTCTGACAGTTGTAAACCACAACCAACAAACCAACTGGTATTTTTGTTCACAAACCCCCTAAAGAACCAAGTTTAAAAAAAAACCCTCCTACTTCTTCTTCTTATTTTAGATTCAGGCGCGTGAACAAAACTAATGTCCCAGAGTTTTAATCAAATACTAAAAGAAACTGTTTCGCATAATATCTACAACACTTTCTCCACATGGATGTGACGTTGTTTTGAGACACATTTTAAATCAGGAATGATTGTTTTTTTTTTTAGCTGCTGTTGGATAAAATACGACAGTGGAACAAAAACAAACCGTCAACCTCAACTCACGTCTTAACAAACACTGACAGAGGAACAATAACGGCACCGGTTCAGTGTTTTCTGGGTTTTGTTTAAGAGGCTTATGTGGCAACAAAGTCAGCAAAAAAGAAATAAAAAATAAAAAATCCCCAGATTTAACAAAAAAACACAAAGGAATTATTAGTGGGATAACTGTTACCACATTGATGACTGAAACCAAAACTAAAGTCCGACTGAAGCAAATGAAAAACAGAAATGAAAATTCATCTGAAATGTTTTGTCATTGGGCAGATCAGATGGAACTGATCCATATTAACAAAAAAAAACAAACAAAAGCTTCAGCTCAATTGAAAACAGTCGATCCTCTGACGACCGGCTGCTTCTCGTCAGCTGTTGATGCCAAAACGACATCACAACACTGACTCTGCTGTTTAGTGTTAAATGTTAAAATAAAGATTTAAGAGCTTTGAAAACTTGCAACAATGTTTCAAAGACAACAAATTTACATTCACATAATAAGCTTCAATTATTGCAGCATTTTGCTGTAAAAACCCAAAGAGATGTAAAATAAAATAAACTCTCTGCAACACGTATGACTACTCAGCTGATGAGTCTGAGTTCATGTTCTTCATGTTCAGACACAACTCGGCAATTAAGAGCGAAAAAAAAACAAGAGAGAAGACGAGGAAAAGTGCAGAGTGTGTTCTCTCTCCCCAGACACCAATTTAGTCTCTCTCTCTCTCTGTGTGTGTGTGTGTCACACACACACACACAGACACAAACACACACTCATTTCCTGTTCCTGTGTTGATATCAAATCACAACAATAGGTGCATTTCAGCAGTTGCTTTGTGCCACTAATGATGGGAAAAATCAGCAGCAGCGATTATCATCGCCATTAGTTGGACTATTAAACCTCTAGTGGGAACCAAACAAGGACAATGGGTCAAATTAGGACCAGAGGAGAAGTAAAAAAAGAGAGACAGAAAAAGAAAAGCGAGAAGACGAGTAGAAAGAAAAGATGATGACTTATTGTGTCGACTGAGACTCGAAGTAGTGACGCACTGATACAGGAAGTGGAGATTTTAGAACATTTACATTCTCGTGTCACATACATGTACAAACCTCACACGAGCGAAGGAGCAACTTTACTTTTTAACAGTTGTGAGTCAGTAAATTACAGGTAGAGTCACTTTATTAGACTGATAATTGCTGCCAGGCCTCGTTCATTACAACACCGGTTTATTTCTGTCGTCTGTTGCTACGATGAGGTGATTTATTTACTTCAATTGTTTTAATTTACATTTAAATAACATTGTTTTTTTTAATTTGTTCATTGAAAATAAACAACCAAGCGAATTACACGGTTCAGTAAGTTCAAACATTAATCTACTTAAACGTGAACGTGTGCAGCGGCGCTAATTCTTTTGTTTTAACAACAACAAGCTTTTTATTTATTTACTTTCCTTTTTTTTATGTTAAAGTGGAGTAAAGGTCAGAAACAACACCTCCCACGTTCGACCTATAAACACAAAAGACTCTTCAGGAAGTAGAAGACGACGTTGATCACACATGAAGGACAGAAATTAACTTCAACCTCAAAGATTTAGAGACGTTTAAACAAAACTGCATCTGTTTTATTACAAACACAAACTACAAACGTCTGCAGTTTTACAGCAGAAATCCCAACACACGAGTCCAAGAAAAGTCACGTTTTCTGACCAGAATAACACCGACTGCAGCTTTTTAATTACAACAACGTGTCTCACATGTAGCTCGGCTGAGCTGACGTTACAACTGCTGACTCGGCTCCATGTTTCCACACGGGATTTCATTTCATTTCAGAGCGAATTCTGCAACTGATGATTCACATTCAGGAGGAGTGAATGAAACGAAGAGGTGGATACAGCAGCTGTGGAAGTGGGAGGGACATGAGACGTGACTGACGTCTCATTAAATTCATCTAACAGGACTTATTTATCAACATGTACTTGTGTTGAGAATGAGCTCAACGTGAGTGAGACGAGTTTTCAGCGTTATGGTGAAACGTTATAGGGTTAAAGTGTCGATGTGCTGTGACAAAGTCAGCGTGTTTTTTTCAGACGTTATAGCAGGAACATGTGTTGAGGAGGAGGGGAAAGGGAGAGGCTTCCTTCCTTCACTGCAAGTCACCGGGGAGGGAAGAAACAGACATCACGAACAGAGGAAGAGGGATGGAGGTGGAGAGAGAGAGAGGCAAAGAAAGACAAAAGAGAAAGAGAGAGAGGTGGAAAATGAGGTGGGGAAAAAGAAAATATAGGAAAGAGGAGGGTAGAAACTGGAGTGGGGAAAGGAAAGAATAAAACGAGGCAACAGGGGAGGGAGGGGCGACGCCGGGCATTAGCTCCACTTTTAACACTTTGGTCATTTCTTCCAAATCTTCCTCCAACTCTGGACAGAAACTTTCAGAGCTGCTAAACTCGTTTGATTCACGCGACTCAGCAGCTCGAGTCGAGTCGAGTCGAGAGTAACGGAGCCGAAAGAAATCAAACAGGAAACTGCCGCTTAAAGTGTCGTAACGTCCAATCATAACTCAGCTCAGTTTTATTATTATTATAACAATGTAGCGTCACTGTTACAGCCTCAGGTTCACTTAGATGTTGGTCTGACCTTTAAAAAAAGTGAAGTGGTTACATTTATTTACTCCCAGACAACGACTCTACACAGCGTGCAAAACTGATTTTTACGCATGAGGGCGTCACGTGTTGTTTCCACTCTGAAGACACGAAGCGTCTGTTTTATTTTCTCTGGTTCATCAAATACTAGAAACGTGAGGATTGACTGATATATTGTCAGTAAACTGACTTTCATCTCTATGTTTATAATGTGTCAATAATAATAATAATAAAAAAGAGACTTTAAATGACTTTCCTCAGAAGCCAGAGCTGGTTATCATCAAAGCCACATGTAACAAACTCATGTCCGGACTGAGAAACGATATCTTATCAGTCACAACTGTCCTCAGCCTAGTTCAATCATGGTCACATTCATCAAGGCTCAAATAATAAAATAATAATAATATGAATAAAGTGTAGTTAATCTATAAACTTGGATTTTGGGGATTTAAACGTCTGTTTTACTGTTAAACATCGACTCTGTTTGTCCTTCGATTGTTGTGATTGAGTTTGAAACCTCTTGATCTAAACGGCTGCAAACAAACCATCAAAGAGTCTGACGAACATGAAAATGATGTGTGGTGTGTGTGTGTGTGTGTGTGTGTGTGTGTGTGTGTGTGTGTGTGTGTGTGTGTGTGTGTGTGTGTGTGTGTGTGTGTGTGTGTGTGTGGTGTCGTCCACAGTCTCCAGATGTAGATAAAACTCTCACCATCGTCACACAAACACTAAATGTTTTGGTGGAAATATGTTGGTCACTCCAGGATGTTTAGAGACGGATTCAAGGAGAAGTGAATTTGTTGTGAAGGTTTTGATTTTTTTTGCTTTTCTATTGTTTGTTTCTGGTTTTTAACAGCGACACTTTTTGTCGGAGGAACTGAGATAAGGAACAAAATTTAAAAAAAAAAAACACGATGGTTTTTATTATGTTGTAGCAACTTTTTAGGGAAGAAACTCGATTCGTTTCACTTTCTTGAATTCGTTTGGAAAGTTTGTGATCGTTTATCAATGAACATCTGTATAATAACTGATTAATTTGATGATGATTTATCTCAGATTCTCTGATTTCTGCTCTTTAATTGTGAATATTTTATGTTTTTTTTGTGATTTAACATCATCACAACATTGACGTGTGTAGTGTTATGTTATATTTCCATGTGCTACATATTTAAACTTAATATATTGATAAATTTTAACCAATCAGATGCAGATTTACAGCCAGGAGGTAAATAAAGCACTTGGAGATGAAAGATGACTGAGAAGTTCTGTTTGGAAATGATGTGATTCATTTTCATCCGTCACTGTTGAAGCAGAAAAGACATCAACACCGTTACTGCCTCTCACATATCTGATGTTTTCATAACATCATTAACACTCAGTTTGGGTTCAAACTGTAGAAAATGACAAAAATATGCTGTGATTTAATGTTTGGACGTGTTCAAAGTGTCAAAACTGATATTGGCTCCATAAATATATATAATAAAAGGATCAATTTTACAGTTTTCTGATGTTTAATCAACCAAATGTTCACAACTTGTGTCAAACTCTGTAACTGTCAAACCTAAAGTGACAACAGATGACATTTTCCTGTTCGGCCTCAGCCTGTTGACTCATAACATGACGTTGTCTTGGTTAATAGGTTCTTGACTGTGAGTTAAATTAAATATAAATCAATCCAGATTTGATCTGAGCTGCACGAAGCTTCAGATCAATCATCTGATTCATCCCTGATCTTTAAACTGATCTCAGATCATCTGGACTCAAAGTCAAAGCGTCTGTTAACATCATCAGCTCTGATCAGACGCTGAACTTCATTACCCAGCAGCTTTACGCACGACGACACCAGCACATCCTGTCACAGTTTTACCTGCTGGAACTGCAACATTGTTTCAATTAATATATAAAACACACACACACACATAGACACACACATACACACATAGACACACACAGAGATCTGTAGTTCGCTGACTTCCCATTAACAGGAAACAACCGTGACGCGCGATGTTTGTGTCCAAACTGCGACGAGTTCCGACAGAAAAGTAACAAAACACAAGGTAACAAATGATCAGACTTCCTGATTGAAGATAGCGGAATGTGTGTGTGACAAGAGACGAGAGGGAGGGAGACACACACACACACACAGACACACACACACACACACACTCACCGCTCGGTGTGTGGGACACGGCAGACACCGCGGTCTGACCCATATTCAGCTTCTCCGGAGCACCGGGCCGGACCGGGCCCCTCCCCCCATAAAAAAACCCACGATCACGGCCTCGTGTCGCCGCGTAAATCCACTCCTCGTGCGCGCATTTATGAATAAGAATATAAAAAGTTTGAGACCGTGATGGTTTCTCTCTCTCTCTCTCTCTGAGTCGCTGGAAACTTACTTCACTAAGATGACTGGGTCGTTACTACGTCGTAACTTCCCCTCCCTCCCTCCTCCTCCTCCCATCACCTCCTCCTCCTCCTCCTCCTCCTCCTGAGCAGCTGAAGAATGCTTCTCATTCCTTTATGCAGATTAGAGGCGCTGCTGGGGTCAAAGGGTGAGTGTGGGGGGGTCTGGGTCCGACACCTCCAGCCTCATAATGACCCATTTTAATGACAGTCAGGGCGGGAAAGTTTAAACGTGTTTAAAAAAAAAAAACACTGAGTCCTGATGAAAGATGAAGAGCTTCACATTATAAACAGACTGATAAAACATCTGTGGAGGCTAAATTTAACTGTACGGTGGCTCAGGAGGGTCAAAACAAAACCGCATCACAAAAACAAACTATAACAGTTTGTTTTACTTTTCTGATTCAGGAGACTGTAAAGTTATTAATTATATTTTTAATTTTAATTTTAATTAGTGTATTATTATTTTTTATTTATTATATTTATTCATATAGTTTATTATTTTTAAAATTATTTAAAATATTTTATTTACTTCAATTTATTTAATTTAAAATTAATTTTTATTATTTTTACATGTAATTTTAATTTAATTAAAAAAACCAATTAATCAATAAATTATTATAAATATATATATATATATACAACAAAAACATACAACATTATTATATTTATTTATTAATTTTATTTATTTGTATTTATTATATTTGTTTTTATTTTATTTTAATTTGTTTTTTGTTTATTTATTTTAACACTGATAACAACATAATTTCTGCCAGAAACAAGTTTTTAAATGAAGCAACAACTTTCTCGGTCGTATTTGTCAATAAGATGGTTTGACTGTGAAGTAACTTCTGTTGTGACATAATCTGCACCAGTGACACTTGAGCATCGTTTTGACTTTTCCAGGAAACTGTAACTCTTAGATAAAAACTATTATCAAGACAAAAACTGATGTTAGTTTGTCAGTTTTCTATAAAAATGCTACTTCAAACATTAACTTTAGTTATTTTTGCTGTTTCAGGCGATAAATTCACTAATTTCTCGTTAAAATGATTTAAAACATTTAATGCGTCTTGAAGCAGAGCGAGATGAGAACGGACGGTGGCCGCCGAGGCTCAAGCTTTGATCTGATCTGGTGAAATAATTCTTGTTAAATAGCAGCCATAGAGTCATTAATGTCTGCAGATTACGCCAAACTCTCGGTTTCAGTGTCGTCACGTCTAAATGTCTGTTTATAGAAGAAGTTTGTGGCGTGAACGTGAACATTTACAGAAACAGATACTGTATCTGTGAGGCAGAAAGCTCCAGCAAACCTCAGTGTGACACAATATATTTAACTTAACGTCCATAATGAATAAATGACTTTAAGGTCTGGACAGTGTCTGCGGCTGCAGAGCAGAGCAGGAGGGTTTCTGACCCGCAGGCGTTTTCATTGTGACAACAGTGAGTCCTGAATCCAGATCTGACTGACTGGATCAGAACCTGTCTGTGTTTGTCAGCAGCAGCAGGAAAAAAAAAAAAAAAAAAAAAAGCTTCGATAACACGACACAGAAATAATGTCTGTTTAATATTAGACACATGAGCTCATGTCACTTCTCACTGACGACGACTGAGGAGAACCGAGCCAAACACTCCTGACTCACAGTGGCTCTCAGTATTGGAGTCAACTGCAGAGTAGTGTGTGTGTGTGTGTGTGTGTGTGTGTGTGTGAAGAGTGTGTGTGTGTGTGTTTGTGTTTCAGAGAGGGAAAGAGAACTTTATCCGTCATCACTGTCAACAGAGTGTCAGTTGAGACCGTGCAGAGCTTCGCCTGACAAGATACACACACACACACACACACACACACACACACACACACACACACACACACACACACACACACACACACACACACACACACATGTATGTGACAAAGCCAACACTGCCCTCTAGTGTTTCCTCAAATGACTAAATTACCAAATAACCAAAGAGACAACTGATGATCTGAACTGAACTGAACTTCAGGTTTGTTAAAACATGATAACGAGTTGTTGTTTGCTGAGGAGCAAAACTACGTTAAACTACGTTATTTATTTTCAATATAGGTATAACAAGTGTCCTGACATTTAAAACAAGACATTGACAACTTTGTAAGTATTCACATCATTTATTTATTAAGTCCACTGACAAATCGTTTGACGAACTGTTCAGTCACGTGAACATTTTTCCGTCTAGACAATGACCAGATATCGTCACCAACAGATGAAATCTATGCATTTGCACATAATCAATCTGTATCGTCTCCTTCTATTGGTTCGTGTTCGTCAATCGACTTGTGGGACTTACTGTCAACATGGCGGTGCAGCCTGTATAAAAAGTCTTTTTGATAAATGATGTTTACACTTACAAAGTTGTCAACGGCTCGTTTTAAATCAGGACCCTTGTTATAGTAGTGAGAAGTGTGGAGCTACTTTGAGCTGTTTAATAGTTTAAAATAGCAACATCTTCAAGCTACATTGGTGCCTTAATCACTAGCACAGTGAGTCTTTTCAACAAAAACGATAAAGTAAAAATGTTCGTAACGCAGTGAGCTAGTGTAGTTTTGCTCCTCAGAAACTCATTATCATGTTTTAACAAACCCAACGTTTATTTTACACCAAATTTCAAGTTTTATTTGTTATTATTTTAAAATCCTCATTTTGCTTCTTTTCTTTTTTCTTCCACATCACAGTTTTACCTCCCTCCTCTCTTTTACCAAAGGTCACTAAAGGTTAAGAAGCCACGATTGGTTTTGTCACATAATTGATCATTAATCAAATTCTTGCTCATTGTGAAGTTTAAACAAAACGAAGGGAAGAAAAGAAATTGGAGCAGATCATTTTGACCATCTGACTCATAAACACTCAATTAACAATCATATGATTAACTACTTCCTTCTTTTTTAACATGTTCACTTTAATTAAACGCAATTTTCCAAGATCAAAGATCATTAAACACAAATATCGTTTATGTCATTTATTACTTTATTTATTACTTACTTTTGTTTGTATAATAAAATAACAGGACCCTTGTCGATGACATATTAACACCTGAGAGATGCTGAAATAACCACAACTCTGGAAAAAGTGTCAGTGAATAAGATGAATCTGTATAAACTGAGACAGGAAACAAGTCTGAGAAGAAGAGGAAGGATGAAGACGCGACGGAGGAGATGGGAACGCGTAGCGAGAGACGTCATTAGCATCGACACAGAGGTAACATCATTAACTTGATGTATCAACAAAACAACTTGAACACGCTGGAGGATAAACATGTGTTATAAAGACAATAAAGAGTTAGAACTGGTTTGAAAAGATTCAAGATTAGTTCGATAACTTTCTTGTTTATTCTAAAAACTCTAAATTACCTGTGATGTGACAGACGATCACGTGGCGACGGGTCCGGGATGAATCCCGCCTCCGGCTCCACTCGGTTATTCCCTTTATTCTCTGTGTTCACTTTGAGATATTGACCCAGTCACCATAAGTGAATGTTGGTGTATGTGAAACAGAGAAAGGTCAAGAAAGTCAAACTCAGAAAAGCCACAGATAAAGATTCATCTTTTCTTTTGGCTACAACTTTTACTACTCCTCTTCTGTGAATTACTGATCAACGTCTCTGTGGGTTTATCTTAAATCGATTTGATGCTTTTTTTCTGTGCAAAAAATGGAAATGTTTGGGAAAAGAGGTCGTCTGAATGAATCGTACGTGAAGGTGACACTTTTTCAAGAGCTGACACTCAATAACTGAGGGTGTTTGACCTTTTTATGGACCGGACAAACAAAAAGGAAAGACAGGACGAGGAGAAAAGGAAGGAGTCATCAAATATTAAGTAGTAGCCTCAGCGGAACAAGGTGGGTAATAATTGTTTAAGTGCTATTTTTTAGAGAGCGCCTTCCCTCCGCTTGATTTATTTATTAAACTCAGTTTCTGCTTCTGTATTATCAAGTTAAACATGCAGTTTCTAATGTACGTTACAGAGTCTGGGGGTCGGACTCGTCTGTCAGGATCATGATTCAGACCACAAACTGTCATAACAGTCAAGTGTGACTCAGCGAAGAACAGACTCAAGATACAACGAACAAAACGTTCACACACTCACTTCACAACCAGTGGGATCAAAATCTTTTATCAAAAGTAAAAATTTACAGAAGTGACTTCAGGAACGACACATCTTACCTTTGTAGTCATGAATATTTAATCATATAGATAAAGGTTGTTTTTTTTTAACCCAAAATCCACCTTCACAGAAATCACTGACTGACATTTATTGCTCATCTGTGTCACTATGAAACTGCTTTAACAATAAATTATTGCAATGCTGGTACATTACAATGAATCTCAAATAAAGTGAAATATACCTTCATTATTATTATTATCATTCAAACTGTGCAGCCTTCAGTTGTATTGATACAGTAGTGGTTACTGTCTTTTCACTTCCTTTTCTCATCTGCCAGCCAACTCATCTGAAACCTGATCTCCTGTTTGTTGTATTCTGTTTGGCGCAACCCATAAGCCACCATCACTGCTAAAATGTTGCCTGTATAAATCAATAGTTGACATCCTGCCAGGCAGACGGCCTAAGAGCCTGAGAGAGAGACGGAGACGGAGGAAGGACCAGGAGCAGAAAAGAGCTGCAGCAAAGACTCATATTCCTGAGAAATTCAATAAAAATAACACAGAAAAAAAACTAAAAACAGAAAGTCGAGAGTGAGATCCACTTTTTTAGTTTGAAGAAGAGTAAACACTCGTCTACATCTATGTCTATATGTGCATACTGTAACTATATAAGGTCATATCTGCACTGATTGAGTGGAAAAACATCCGTCCCAGACACGACAGTCTGTGTTTGCTCAGTTGTGTCGTGTGTTCGTCGAGACATTTTAACTCAAACGTTTTGTTTTAGACCGAGCTGCCGCCGGCTCGTGGTGATGGTTGAGTTGGCCAACGTCCAGTCGACTGATGTAAACAAAGGCGAATAAAATCACACGACGTTTTACTAAAACTCAAGACGATTACTAATCGCATCGCTGCATCAACACCAAGGCGGTCGTACCTGTCGATCAGGAAGTGTGTCGTTGACTTTAATATCAGATTGTCTGATAAATCAAAATGACGCCGGCTGCAAACTACTGCTGCTTTTTCTGATCTTCTACAGATTGTGACCTGCAGCACATGAAGTGGCTACTCCAACGTGCAAATCACAAAAACCGACACCGACGGAAGAACTTATGCATCAACCGTGACACACACACACACACACACACATGTGACATAACATGCATATGCATGTGTGCACACTCACTTCTACTGCTTTGCATTGCAAAAAAAAAAAATGCTGTTGGACAAATTCACAACAGAAGACGTGAGTTAAAGCCCAACCTATAAACCTGTCAGCAGAGACGAACCAGCACAAAGACGCTCAGATTGAAGTGGATTCATTCACCTGTGACAAGAGATGCAAAAAAAACCAAACCGACCAGAGCTCAAACATCATCGCTGCTTTAATTCCTCATTTTTTTCATGATTGAAAAATGAAAACAGAAGCAATTTGACCATTAAACACTGTGATACGTTGTGACAACCACTGCAAACAGTAATTAAACTATGTTAGATAACAAGGGACCGATATAGCTGCAGCCGTGAGTGACACCAACTGATACAATCACATATCACTGTCATTTACTCTCATACGCCCAAGATGGCCCCTCACCAAAAATATTTACTGCTGCATAAAAACAATAAAACAGCAGCCGTGAAAACTGTCTCCTCACGGCGTCTTTAGAGATTTGTTAAGTGAGAATAAAGTGTTTTACTTGCAGCTTTAGGATCTTAATAATATTGCACACAGCGTCTTTGCTGTCTATGATGTGTCTGTATATGTTATATGTTTATTTTAAATAAAAACTACAAGAAAAAACCAGAAGCATCGACAGCCACTGAGTCAAATCATCTCTGACAACAATGGTCACGCTGCTATAAAACAGTCAACGCACCAATGAGTCATAAACACATTTAGATTCACAACAACCTCCTAAAAAAAACAGTTCAAGTGTTTAAGTACCTGAAACTAAACACAGACCGGTTCATATAAGATTTACAGTGTTTGTTCAGACATGGGTTAACAGGTGACAGCTACATATATGTAGTGTGTGTGTGTGTGTGTGTAACATGCCTCCTGTTACATTAACACACAAAAGTCACTGAGACGCAAGACGACACATTCACAAGCAAAGAGAAGGAGGAAACTCACCATCATGGTCCATGATTTGACCTGAGGAAAATTATCAGCAGTGTGAGTTGATCCTTGCCTCTTCCCGACACACCGCCTCCTCCCTCCCTCCCCGCTCTCCGACTCCCCCTCCTCCGTTTTGTCAGTCTTCCTTCTCCTATTCTCCCTCCCCCCTCTCTCTCTCTCTACTTCCCTCCTCCTTCATCGCTCTGCCCTCCCTCCCTCCTTCCTCCGACTGCTGCTCGCTCCTCCTTCAAATAAAGAGCATTAAAAGTTAATGTTTGTTTCCATCTCTGTTCCTCGTTCTTCCTCCTAATCTGTGCGTTTATCTCCATCTCCTCGCCTGTCAACATTTTCCTCCTTCCTCAGGCGACTCACTCACCCATTTTTATTTATTTTTTCATTCTCTCTCTCTCTGTCTTTGCCTGCTGTGTTGAGGTCCCACGGTGACGTTGGAAATAAGAAATAAGGAGAAGAGACAGAAGAGGAGGAGGAAGCAGATCATTTGTAAGGATGAATATATTGATGAAGTGAAGGAAAATGAAAGAGAGACGCAGGAAGTTTGCTCTAGGTTTACTGTGTTTACTTTTCCCTGCTGTTAAATCAATCTCCTTCAGATTATTACTATCATTGTTATAAAAAACATGATGTTTTTATTTTAAAACTAATCAACAACCTTTACAATCTTGAATTCGATCAGGATGTTACAACATCTGCCTCTGATAAGCTGCTGCTGAGCTGCACCTACAGTTTTGACTTTTGACTTCTTATGTTTTAAATGTGTTGAACATGATAAACTGAACACATCACGGTGCCACGGCGACTAAAGCTGAACACAAACATCAGGTTATCAGACGTTTACAGATGTAAAGTTAAAATAAAGAGGAAACAAACGTTGTGAAAAAGCCTCTCGACGCAGTAATGATGTCATCTGTAAGCTGGATGTCACGTGACGCTCGCTGTGAACCACCAGACAGATCATAATAGATATCTGACGTCCTCTTCAAACACTCACTCATGTTTCCATGACTTCAGAGGACGTTTCAATGACTTACACCCATTTCCTGGAGACTCTGACGAAGTCTAACGTAACTGTGACCAAACCTAAAAAACACATCTCCACCTCTAAACCTGATGGAAACTTATCTGTGTGTGTACCACCTGTTTGTTTTTCTCTTTTGATACTAGAGAAAAGAAAAAAGTGTAGCAGGGCTTTATGTTTGAGTGTGTGTGTGTGTGAGACATATTGTCCACACAACCATTAGCTTATTGACTACATAATAGCAGCTACATTTATACCATACATCCCCCAGGTCGTTTCCTCTCGTCCGTCTGTTTTATCGTTCTACAGCTGATCTACTTTGTCTTTTCTTTATGATCCTTTCTCTGATCGAATAAGAACATTAGACATTAAAATCTTATATTTGTTGTTCGTAAACCCGCTTGTTTATTTTTAATTTTGCATATTTTCCATCATGCACAAACACACTCTTTTATGTTTTCCTACATACACACAGCGTTGTTAGAGATCAGAGGTTGTTCAGCCTAATTTTTAACGTTCATCTGCTGCTGCAGCGTTTTCATACATATTACGAGTTAAAGGTTGAGTGAGTAACCACACACAGTTACTGACACACAGGTTGGACGGAGAAAAACAGAGGTTCAAACACACACACATAGTGAAGCTCTATAAAGGTCAAACACATGTGACGTCTCAACTCTTTTCTCATCATTAAACGCAACTGTGTGTTACTGTTAAACCTCCTTAATTATTGGATTTCTATCACCCACACTGGTCCCGCGCTATAACCAGCGTAATCATCATGTGGTGTAGCAGCTTTACAATGAGATAAACAGCAGCAAAAAAATAAAAAATAAACAACTCTGACAACATGTTTTTGTAATTGCCCTTTAGAATAACGCAATAAAAACAATTACACCTCGCTGTGGGAAGCTAAATATGTTTCAGCGTCGTGGTTTTAAGCAAAACGTTTTGGTTACAGTTTGAGAAGCATCATCATCATGGTTGCGGTGGTTAAAATGACGAGCTCTAGGAGACCGACACTAACTGGCAGTTGGAAACAGGAAGTAAAGCGACCTCTCGTGTTAAAGTCCAGTGGTTTGTTGACCAGTTCATCCACCCTGAGCACCTGCCACAATAACGTCACATGACTTTCTGCTTTTGTTCCTCACATGCAAGAATCACTTAAACAGCAGATGTTACAGAGAATTATCTCCTGAGTAAACGTTGGTGTCAAATAAAAGAGACAATGAACCTGGTTTAGACTGAATATCTCAAAAACTACAAGTCAGTCTGATGTAATATTTTACACAGACGTTCATGATCTAACATGATGAACACTAACATGTTGGTGATCTGATGCACTGACTTTAATCTTGATCATTTGAAGTTAAAAGTAGTTGCAACTATTGAACAACAGACTCTAATGTAACACTTTTTTTTCTGTTCTCTAACATGACAAATCTATTATCTATCAGTGTAATATATGTATCTGTGTGTGTATCATTTGTTTACTTTCTGTTTTTTATAAAGATAAAACACATCTACTAAAGATCCATCACTTAGTTTAGACTGAATATCTCACAAACTACATGTTAGATGTTAAATTAGACTTTCATCTTGATTATTTGAGTTAAAAAACTTATAAACTGCTGTGACATTTGGTTTTTCTGCCTGAAATTTATTCTAATAAATCAAAATACTAAAAATCATAATCATAGATCAGATGTTTAATTCGTAAAGGAAAAAAAGAACTTTAAAAATACAGTTGTGGTTTTGTTGGTCGATGTTAAAGCTGCTGCTGCAGCGTCTAAGTGTGTGTGTGTGTGTGTGTGTGGGCAGTGAAGGGGGGAGGGCTATTCTCTGCATTACAGTACATTTAACTAGTAGTTATTGCAGTCTAAAAGGGTTTGTAATCAATGTTATTTTAAGGAGAGTATCCACAAGAAGCAGAGTGGTTCTCCTCCTCCTCCTCCTCCATAATCATCCTGTCCTTGCATCTCTTTCTGTCTCTGTACCGTTTTCATAATGTTCCCCTGTCGCCATCAGACTCTTTCTGCTCTTCTTCCTCCTTCTCCTCATTTCAACCCGTATTTTCTCTGGTCTTAATATATCTAATACGTCTCAACTATTCTTCTTTTTCGTTTTCTCTTCCTGTGTAATTAGAGCGATAAAGTCCTCGTCAGGACGACAACATGTTATTTACGACCAACGGCGCTTTTTTGTTGTTTTTGTTGTTGTTGTTGTTTTCACGACACATACGCAATAATTTCCTTCCTTATTAACGCAAAACACACGTCACTCTTCAGTGTGATATTTAGGAAATAAATCACGTAAGTTTGTTTTTATTAAATACGACAGAGAAAATTCAGAAAAGTCTGTAAATTCGTCATCTTTCTGTCTCTGACCCACGTAAAAAGTGACTGATTCTTTTCTCTTGTTGCTTATCAAACAATGCTGACAGGTAACTTTCACTTAAAATGACCTATTTTGTATTTGATTATGTTTCCTGTTGACTTCTCTGTTATTGATTGTGTGGGCTACGTTTCCTTTATGAGGACAAAAAACACAATCTTCAAATCTTCCTTTAAATGATAATAAAAAATAACATTTCTCCCCTTTAGTCGTTACCTCTGATAATATCCCCCATGGGTGAAATACCTGAGTTTAAATAAAGAAATAGACCAGATAGACGGTATCTAATAGGACAGATGTGGAAATGATCATCCTGCCATCATCACATTATGTCTGAGGGGCCATTTTGATGCTCATTGTCTCCTTTAGGATCCTGGAAAAAAAGGTAGATCAGCTCCCTCTGCTGTTCTGTTGACACAACGTGTCTGAGAAAGATAAAATCTAAATCTACAGACGAACTTTTATGGATTTAATTAAACTGTGAGGTTTAAAAATTATAGCTTCGGTCTGTTTGGAATAATAAAAAAAATTATTCAGAGAAAGAAGGAGGATTTTAAAGTGAAATATAAAACATTCAGGTTTGGTGGTTTAACTTCTAGATTATATCAGATTAGACTCAAACACGAAGCTTAAACTCCAAACTAGCAGGAGACATAAACAAGTCAGGACATCTAATTTCCTGAATGCTCCAACTCCATGATCATTTCCTGTAATTACACCTCCGCCATAAACACACAGCTACTGCTGCTGCTGCTGCTGCTGCTGCTGCACTTCCTGTGGCATTTTCAAACAAGAAAAAAAAAAAAATCACCAAACCTTCATATTTACTTTAAAATTTACAATAAAAGTTGCAGTTAATTGGATGATATTTGACTTTGAGGGGCAGTAGCTTGTTTCCTGCAGCGTTTGTCAGAGCAGGTGCAGCAGATCTCAGTTAAAGAAAGTTTGATAGGATGTGGTTGTAACCGCTGGAGGGTTTAAGACTCAGGTCTCTGAGCAACAATTATAATACTGACATTTAAAACAAAAGGCTGGTTAACGCCGTGACCAACGTCTAATGAAGACACAGTTTCATCTCCACATTCAACACTTATGTTTAACACTTTAACCCACAATGTTAAACTCACAAACTCATAAACTCATAGAAGAAAAATCAGCTCTAAATGACCTTTGCTGAAGATTTATTTATTCATTTATTGAACTTTACTTCTTTGTTGGATGTTTCAGTTTCTGGGCGCCACTTGTTTCAACTTCACCTCGTTTTTAATCTTATTGTTTGAAGAAAAAACTACATGTGGACGCATCAGTGATGGAAACTACACAAACTGAAGCAGATGTGATGAATTAATAAAGGAAGTGTTCTCTAGAGACACTGAGATAAAAGAGAAAGTTGGGTAAAGTTTTGATTGTGTGAAGGAAACCAGGAAGCCACTGCTGCTTTATTGATCATGTGGAGACTGATACAAGTTGTAAAAGCAAAAGAAAGAAAGAAAAGAGAAAGAAACGACATTTTCTAACCGGTTCAATGAATGTGTGTGGTTGTGCGGAGGCGGGTCTTTCTTACCTGAACGAGCTCCACGGAGCCGGAATAAGACTCTGGATCGAAACCCGGAGGTGTCGCTGAGAGAGCGGAGTCTGGGAAGAGGCCACAGCAGAGGAAAGTGTCTCATCTCTGGGTGTTTGTCCCCTTCTTCCTCCTCCATCCTCCTCCTCATCTTCTTCTGTCAGAGAAGTGGGAGTCTTTGAGTCTGACACGAAGACCAGAAGAGAAGAAGAGAAACTCACATGCAAATCGTCCACATCATCATCATCATCATCATCATCATCATCATCAGTAGTAGCAGCAGGAGACCGCCTCTACTGCGCTCAAACTTTCCTTCTGCAGAAACACACAGCGACTGTTTCAGTGTTTCTCTCTGAGCGTGTGTGTGTGTGTGTGTGTGTGTGTGTGTGTGTTAACGCCCATCGTCTCTGTCAATCAGGTTACTCGCCTTGATTCATGTGAAGAACATTAAGTTATTTGTCATTTTATTTGCCATTTTTTTCTGACTTGTTGTCAAACCAGTTTTCATTTTATTTTTACA